>CM060663.1:640012-990012 GCA_030686955.1 Odontamblyopus rebecca | reverse complement strand
TGGAAGGTTCTATTTACAGACCAAAGGCACTGCCATGGGAAAGAAATTTGCACCAGCATATGCCAATATTTATATGGCTGATTGGGAACAAACAGTTTTGGACAAATGTCCTATTAAACCTTTAGTTTATCTGAGATATCTAGACGATATATTTGGCATTTGGACACACAATCTTGAGGAATTTCAAAACTTTTTTCAAATCTTGAACTCTCATGATCCCTCCATCAAACTCAAAAGTTCAACCTCGTTTGAATCTATTGATTTTCTGGATACTACGGTTTATAAAGGCCTTAGGTTTCAAAATTCTAACATATTGGATCTTAAAGTTTTTTTCAAAACAACAGACACACATGCCCTGTTGGATAAGTCTAGCTTTCATCCTAGGCACACGTTTAAAGGTCTTGTCAAATCCCAACTTTTAAGGTTTAAAAGAATTTGTACACAGGAAACAGACTTTGTTCAGGCAGTTAAGATTTTATTTAAAGCATTGAAATACAGAGGTTACCAAAAATCATTTCTCAAGGACTGTCTGAGGACACTTGAGGATCAAAGCCAAAAGGAACAAACACAACGTGTGATTCCCCTTATTACGGGTTATTCTACTAAGGCTACAGAACTGCATAGTTTACTCAAAAGAAACTTTAGGACATTTATTACTGAACAAGGCCTCTTTTCCCAAATACAAAGTTATTTCGGCTTATAAGAAAAATTACAACCTACAGAAATACTTGGTGAGAGCCAAACTTAAACCAATAGATTTTGTACCTAGACCTAACCTCTTAGATGGAATATTGATACACAAAAGCTTCATTGTTCATAGAACGACAAAGGAAATATTTCAGATCTCTCAGTTCTTTACATGTTATTCGTACAATTGTGTATATTTAATCTTTTGCTCCACTTGCTTAACTCAATTTGTGGGAGCCACAGGAAACTCTCTCTTTGTCTGTCTGTTACAACACAAACGTAGATTAGATCAGTGTTCTAAGGGATTTGAAACCAGGACAGATACTCCTAGACTGATCTCTCATTTCATATTACACGGATGGCAATCTGTCAGAATAGTAGGACTACAGACCAGCTTCTTTTGGACTGGGGTGGAGAGACGGGGGTTCCAGGAAGCGTGGATCTCCCGTCTCAACACCCGATATCCTAAAGGTCTTAACTAATACCGGTCAGGATTTGTCTACTCCATCTAAACCTAACCTTACACACTAACCCTAACCCGGGCCCTAACCTTAACCACTAGCCCTAACCTTACACACTAACCCTAACCCGGGCCCTAACCTTAACCACTAGCCCTAACCCTAAACCCTAGCCCTAACCTTAACCCCTAACCCTAACCCTAACCCTAACCTTAACCCTAACCTTAACCACTAACCCTAACCACTAACCTTAACCCTAACCCCTAACCCTAACCTTAACCCCTAACCCCTCACCCTAACCCTAACCTTAACCACTAACCCTAACTACTAACCCTAACCCTAACCTTAACCACTAACCACTAACCCTAACCTTAACCACTAACCCTAACCACTTACCTTAACCCTAACCCCTAACCCTAACCCTAAAACCCTAACCATTGACCCAATTTCAAATAAAAATAAAAAAATAAATAAATAAAAAAATAAAAAAAATAAAAAAAATTAAAAACAATAAAAAATAAAATAATGATAACGAAACAAACAAAAAACAGTTAATAAGAAGATTGTTCAATGCATATGCCTCACAGAGTCCATGTGAGACGAGTTATTTCCGGGTTTGTAGCTTGGACATGTCTGGGCAAAACGCTTTTCTCCCCCCTCCCTCCCTGCAGTATAAAAGGAGAGAGAAGGGGCAGACACCTCACTTTAAATGAGAATTTCAACAGACACACACCAGAGCTCTTTTTGCCTCAGTTTTGAGAAAGGTCAGAGGACTGACCGAAACGCGTTAGCCTGAGGCACATATTTTTTCATTTTTTTCATTTTTTTCAATTTTATATAAAAAATAAAAAATAAAAAATAAAAAATAAAAAATTTAAAAATATACAAAAAAGTTTAAAAGAATCATAAAAAACAAAAATAATTGTGATTTTAAAGACTGGTTAAATCGGTTCATTGTTTTTTTATTGTTTTTGTGAATGTCCGAGGACAAAATGTCCTCCAGGACCGTGCCACGCCGCCGTGGCTATGCTAGGTACAGGACACGGAACAATTCACCGTGGGTATATGAGGCCACACGATCTGAGAGAGACAAGTATGGACCTCGATATGTGGATTCACGACGTGAGGGTGATAGGTATAGGCCACGGAACAGATCACCATTTGGATATGAGGACACACGAGATGAGAGAGACAAGTATAGGCCACGGAACAAGGCACCGTGGGTGCAGGAGATCAAGGGTTTTGAGAGAGGCAGATCTAGGTCACGGGAGAGACTGCGATTTGGACATTTTGACACACGGTTTAAGAGAAACAGAGGAGAACAGCAGCGATCGGTTCAAGGGGATGCACGGGGTTTTGGGAGCCGGGAGAGAGCCAGAGCATACTCGCCTTCGCCTGAGAGACGAGCAACTTACACTGACCCTAACCCTAACCCTAACCCTAACCCTAACCCTAACCCTATGTGGATTCACGACGTGAGGGTGATAGGTATAGGCCACGGAACAGATCACCATTTGGATATGAGGACACACGAGATGAGAGAGACAAGTATAGGCCACGGAACAAGGCACCGTGGGTGCAGGAGATCAAGGGTTTTGAGAGAGGCAGATCTAGGTCACGGGAGAGACTGCGATTTGGACATTTTGACACACGGGTTAAGAGAAACAGAGAACAGCAGCGATCGGTTCAAGGGGATGCACGGGGTTTTGGGAGCCGGGAGAGAGCCAGAGCATACTGCCGCCTGAGAGACGAGCAACTTACTCCTGACCCTAACTCCTAACTCCTAACCCTAACCTCAACCTCCTAAACTCCTAACCCTAACTCCTAACCCTAACCTCAACCCTGTCAGACTGGACTCTGGTTAGCTACCAGCGCCCAGCCCAGCGAGCCCAAGCCGAACACCGCAACGTGTTGCCCGGCGTACTGCTCCTAAGCAGCGGAGCACAGAGTTCCACTGGCTCAGCGAGGGCCCGTGCTTTTGCTCCGTTTCTTCCCAGGAGGCGGCTCCTCAACTCCTAACCTAACTCCTAACCTCAACTCCTAACCCTAACCCTAACCTAATTTTAATTTCCTAATTCCTAACCCTAATTTCTAACTCTAATTCTAACTCCTAATTCCTAATTTTAATTTTAATTTCCTAATTTTAATTCTAATTTTAATTTTAATTTTAACCTAATTTTAATTTTAATTTTAATTTTAATTTTAATTTACTAATTTTAATTTTAATTTTAACCTAATTTTAATTTTAATTTTAATTTTAATTTTTAATTTTAATTTTAATTTTAATTTTAATTTTAATTTTCTAATTTTAATTTTAATTTTAATTTTAATTTTAATTCTTTAATTTTAATTTTTAATTTTAATTTTAATTTTAATTTTTAATTTTAATTTTAATTTTAATTTTAATTTTAATTTTAATTTTAATTTTTAATTTTAATTTTAATTCTTTAATTTTAATTTTAATTTTAATTTTAATTTTAATTTTAATTTCTTTAATTTTAATTTTAATTTTAATTTTTAATTTTAATTTTTAATTTTTTAATTTTAATTTTAATTTTAATTTTAATTTTAATTTTAATTTTAATTTTTTAATTTTTAATTTTAATTTTAATTTTAATTTTAATTTTAATTTTTAATTTTAATTTTAATTTTAATTTTAATTTTAATTTTAATTTTAATTTTAAATTTTTAATTTTAATTTTAATTTTTAATTTTAATTTTAATTTTAATTTTAATTTTAATTTCTTTAATTTTAATTTTAATTTTAATTTTAATTTTAATTTTAATTTTAATTTTAATTTTAATTTTAATTTTAATTTTAATTTTAATTTTAATTTTAATTTTAATTTTTTAATTTTAATTTTAATTTAATTTTAATTTTAATTTTTAATTTTTAATTTTAATTTTAATTTTAATTTTAATTTCTTTAATTTTAATTTTAATTTTAATTTTAATTTTAATTTTAATTTTAAATTTTTTTAATTTTTAATTTTAATTTTAATTTTAATTTTAATTTTTAATTTTAATTTTATTAATTTTAATTTAATTTTAATTTTAATTTTAATTTTAATTTTAATTTTAATTTTAATTTTAATTTTAATTTTAATTTTAATTTTAATTTTTAATTTTTAATTTTAATTTTATTAATTTTAATTTTAATTTTAATTTTTAATTTTAATTTTATTAATTTTAATTTTAATTTTAATTTTAATTTTAATTTTTAAATTTTAATTTTAATTTTAATTTTAATTTTAATTTTAATTTTAATTAATTTTAATTTTAATTTTAATTTTAATTTTTTAAATTTTAATTTTAATTTTTAATTTTAATTTTAATTTTAATTTTAATTTTTAATTTTAATTTTAATTTTTAATTTTAATTTTAATTTTAATTTTAATTAATTTTTAATTTTAATTTTAATTTTAATTTTAATTTTAATTTTAATTTTAATTTTAATTTTAATTTTAATTTTTAATTTTTAATTTTAATTAATTTTAATTTTAATTTTTAATTTTAATTTTAATTTTTAATTTAATTTTAATTTTAATTTTAATTTTAATTTTTTAATTTTCTTTAATTTTAATTTTAATTTTAATTTTAATTTTAATTTTAATTTTAATTTTAATTTTAATTTTAATTTTAATTTTTAATTTTAATTTTAATTTTAATTTTAATTTTAATTTTAATTTACTTTAATTTTAATTTTAATTTTAATTTTAATTAATTTTAATTTTAATTTTAATTTTTAATTTTAATTTTAATTTTAATTTTTAATTTTAATTTCCTAATTACTAATTTTAATTTTAATTTTATACTAATTTTTAACCCTAACCCTAACCCTACTAACCCTGACCCTAACCCTAACCCTGTGTCCCTGGTCTCCTGCAGTCCTACTCTCAGCCCTGTGTCCCTGGTCTCCTGCAGTCCTACACTCAGCCCTGTGTCCCTGGTCTCCTGCAGTCCTACACTCAGCTATGTGTCCCTGATCTGCAGTCCTGGTCTTAGCCCTGCGCCTGCTTCTAACTGTCACAAACCTGTCCTGGTCTGGTCCCGGATACACGGGACGCGCCGGGGGGCTGCTCTCGCTAGCTGCGCTTATGCTAATGCGGTCCGGGGTCCCTGCTACCGCCTGACTATAACTCGGCTTCAGCGCCTCCAATGAGCGGATCCGCATTTCTAACTCTGTAACCCTGGCCTCGAGGACGGCCACTACGCTGCACTTAGCGCAACTATCCCTGTCACTATCAAATAAGCCAGGGTTCTCACTCCACATGTGGCAACTAGAACAGGAAAGGGGGGCGAGAGTTTTAGCCATGATGCTAGGCTAGGCTAGATCAGGCTGAAACTACAAGCTGAAACTACAGAGAGAGAGAGGCTTAGACCACGAATTACGGAGCACTAGATGCTGAATAAACTTCGATGGTTTGACGAAGTGCTCAGGCACTAGTTTAGATGTTGGATTCGTGGATTAACAGATTCAGTAGAGAGACGCTAGTAATACTGCTCACAAAACAGAATTCACTCACCGGAAATGACGTCACCGGAAAATTATACCATTCACGTTTTTACCTCTTTATAGTATAAATGGTCACATACCTGTACTCCTGAAATGATGCTGGAGGGTTTTCATAGACAGCTGTGTCCCAGTTGTGCCTGTTGTTATCATTTTGGTCTGACAGCCCGTTGAAACAATCGAGGGCTGCGCTGGAAGTTCCCTAAACAACAACATGCTAATTTTACAATATGCAATCGATAAGCAACATTTCTTTAGGATCCATTAGGTATTCTGTTTTAAAATTAATATTTAGGAAGAAGCTTCGCCATCGTGATATCAAAACAAGGGAATAAACTTTGCGTTGTCGGTCTATACTATTATTACTCGACGCTACACGCGACTCCGAGCTAGCTAAATACTTTATTTATTCATTTATCGCTAAATACTGTACTGACAGTAGCTGATGTTTTCTTACAACTTACATGTGGTCACTTGGTTGTTTGCCAAAACTGTCTCTGATAGGAATATTTACGTTTTTGTGGCTGCTCGTTGTGCTGCCTGCTCCTCCACTGAAATGCACCGTATGTTTTCCTCCTGTCCTGCGATAACAGGACAGGCTCCTAAACACCACTGTGTTTCTTCTTGGTAGTGGTTGGAACATAACGTTACGCATTAAAACTAGTTTGTGAAGATCCACAGTCACATAATACTACCCAAATCCACATGTGACCAAGTAGCAGCCTGCGCAGCGTAAACAAGCGATTAGCCTATAGTGTGCTAAAAGCTATAGCGAACCATAGACCGTACATATATATACGGCCTATGCACTGAACACAAGTGACCTGATGCTTGTAGATATACAAACAACACAATGACAAACTACATTACACATAGCTAATGCTAAAGTCAAAACCATTACATAAACCGCAACATCATATCAACAATAGTATTTATTGTGATTTTGGTGTTATTTTTTTTCTTACCGCATCAGTTGGATAGATTGACGGAAATGATCCTTCCGTAAAATGAAGCCTTTCTGCAAATCCTTCGCTGTACTGGTGCAAGTTTGTGAAGCGGTCGTCCTTGAAGTGGTTAGCACATACAATAGCGTTTTGGGAACTTTCGTGGGCACATTTCCCCGAAAAATAAAAGTAATCCATGTACTTCTCGACAGTTCTGTGGCTGGAGGGTGGTGTAACGATGTGTGTTGGTTAATACAATCAACGCTACGGACTTTGTTCATCATGTTGCGCTTGGACTACAAACCAAAAACAAGATGGCGGACCCGAAGTTATTGAACTTGTATTTCCTTTTTAGGAGATTTCCGCTGAAATTCTGTGATGTAACAGATGGAGAAAACGTAACAGATCGCAGAAAATGAAAACGCCGTGTCTGGACCGGAACTGAAAGATGTCAAAAAGATATAAAGATATCTTTGCAACTACTGTATGGTTGAAACTGAGTTTTTATGAGTCAATACACACCATATATACCCAGGAAACACTACCAAAGAGCTAAAACAGTTGATTTAGCATAATATGTGTTCTTTAAGTTTGGCTGTCGGGGCGGTGGTTTGTTTGGTGCGGCTTATAAGTGACTGTAGTTTCCCCTTAATTTAAGCGCAAGAGATAGATTTGCCTCCAGAAATGCCGTGCGTCTTTCTTATGGTATGTGAGCAAAAGTGCGCTGGACACAGAGTTTGTCTTTGCTTGTGCGCTTTGAATAACAGCGCAAATCCTCCACGGAGAATGAAGCAGTCTGCTGAGTAAATGCGCCCGCTTGATTTGAACGTGCTTGTCCTCCTATTGCGGCGTGGTCTCGGCTGCATCTCGGCTTGTGCCTCGGCAGTCCTCTGCGCAGCTGAGCCGGAGGCGCAGCTGGGATTCAAGCTCACGCTCTCCTCTTGACGGGACAGGCGCCGTCAGCAGCTAAGCCACGGCGCCGCACACGCACGGCACGTACAAGCAACTTATTTGACAGAGGCGACGCGGCTTCTGATTGGACGCCAGGCAATTCCATTCCGCTTCCATAGCAACCGCATTGTTTACAAGAGCCGAAACTTGTGAAAATTGGCCAAAAAGTGAGGATTAGAGCTTAAAACGGAAATGGCAACATGTCTGTCATGGGGAATGAAGGTCGGGGAATGCCTCTGTAGTGTCAAAACGAGGGCAAAAATTATTTTTTCGTGCGACCATGACCGAGGCGTAAGGGGCGCAGGAGGGGTATAAATAGCTGTCGTCTCTTCCTGTTGTTTCGGGAGGTTGGCCCATGTGCGGCCTCCTGGGTAAAAGGTACGTTACACATGGCTGTACTAAGGAATAAAAAAACTTTCGTTCAACACATCATTTTTCATATCTTTTTATACATGCATTCTTATACTTCAGAGCGCCCTGATGGAGCTCTCAACTTTACACTCAATTCAAGGCCTCAGCTTTTATCATTATCACAAAACTTGGTCAGATTTTTGGGAAGCAGCATTCATTGACCAAATTTGAGGATGTAGCACATTTGCAACGTTGGGCTTTTCAGGGGGCATTTTCACATAAGTATAGTAACTAGTACTACTACTACTACAAAAGCAAAAAACAATAACGCTATAGTAACTTTATTGAAACTGAAATATTGAATCCAAACTGCAAACAGATCAGGCAGAACATGACTCAACATGGTAAGCCATGGAGCAATTGCGTTTCTCGTTGAAGCACAGGCGAACCTCGCACTTAACACACGAAGTGTAAATAAAGAATAAAAGCCTCACAGAAAGTCATAATTCTGAGATTAAAAGTCATAATTATGAGTTTAAAATCATAATCATGAGTGTTAGAATAATTATGTATATTATCCCATATTTGTCTTAATCATGTGTTAGATATTTGTGTATTTTCAATAATCTCTTTTGTGTTTCCAAACTGTGTGCAGTACTTTTCCACTGCTGTGCAGCTGAAGGCTGGAGCCAGGCTTATCAAACTGAGACAAGGACTGTCTGATTTTGGCAAAACATGAACTGAATGTGCTCAAACCCCAGCGTATTCTCCGCACTCAGCCTACTGTCCGACCTCGATCAATAATGCATAATCATATTTTATTATATTTATCATATCTTGGTGTTGCTGCTGCTTTCCCCCCTTCCTTTAGAGCAGTGATACCCATTGTAACCAGGGCCATCCTAATGTAAATAAAAGTGAGGAGACGGGGCCGTGTGCAGAGCGGGTTGGAGAGTGTATCTGGGCACGTCTCAATCCGTTCTCCTCGCGAGTAAAACTAAATAATCTCTCTTGTCTTTCTTCTCTGAATGTTTTAGATGGTGTTTAAACCTAACAATGAGTTAGAAAGTGGACTCTGAATCTGTCCTTGTCATGGAAGCACTTGGTCATTTCCTGCAGAGCTCGTCCTCCAGGAGCTCAGGACGTCTCCACATCGCTCTGTTTTATTCTTCACTTATGTTTTAAAATGACAAGAAAGAGGGAGAAATCCACACAAATCCCACATGAATGATGACGTGCAAAGTGTCTATGTGACTGTCCATGGAGCTGGTTTAGTCCAAATGGGGGACGACTTTTAAACTCATCATTATGACTTTTAATCTCATAATTATGGCTTTTAATCTCATAATTATGACTTTCTGTGAGGCTTTTATTCTTTATTTACTGGTGGAAATGGGCTTCCATAGGTTCAGGCTCCGTTTGGAAGCAGCAGTTCTCCCCGAGGTTTCTTCTTTTTCCCAGGACTCTGGGTTTTTTGGAGTTTTTCCTTGCTGAGAAGGAGGGTCTAAGGACAGGGGATGACTGGACCATGTTTCATTTGCTGCTTTACATGAATGTTGTTTATTCCTATTTTGATATGTCTGTGTGTATGTTTGGCTCATCCATATCTTGGAACGCCCTTAGAGGCAACTGTTGTTGTGATTTCGGGTGCTACAAAAATTAATTGAATTGAATTGAAAGCAATAACTTCTGAGACATTATGTGTTTAAAGGTTTGGTTTATGTGATGTTTGACTGAATAATGCATTTTCTTTTGTTGTCATTTTTCTATGTACAGAAAAGTGCACATTAAACACCTTTGAATAATACCAAATATGTGTCTGCTTTTTGCCTTAATGGTGCACTATTCAATTCAATTTATTTTTGTCGCGCCCAAAATCACAACAACAGTTTCCTCTAAGGCCGTTCCAAGATATGGATGAGTAAAACATACACACAGACATATCAATACAGGAATAAACAACATTCATGTAAAGCAGCAAATGAAACATGGTCCAGTCATCCCCTGTCCTTAGACCCTCCTTCTCAGCAAGGAAAAACTCCAAAAAACCCAGGGTCCTGGGAAAAAGAAGAAACCTCGGGGAGAACTACAGTGAAGGAGAGATCCACTCCCATGGACGGACAGGCTATAGATGTCCAGGCCCGTGGGCCAGTTCGGTATGACCACAGCTACCGAGGTGGGGAAGGGGCCGGGGAGGAGGAGCCGGGCGAGGAGGAGGAGGAGAGGGGCGAGGAGGAGGAGGAGCCGGGCGAGGAGGAGGAGGAGCCGGGCGAGGAGGAGGAGAGGGGTCCAGCTGCCATCAGGCGTCTGAAAGAGTTCCACTCCACAGGGGGAGTGGGACAGGGGACAACATGTGAATAGCAATGAACAAACTACAGATGAGAACATAGTGAGTGATGCTGATGAGAAAATAGGAGGAAACAGAGGACAGTGCTCAGGTTGCCACACTTCCTAGAGGAAGGTTTTAAGCCTGGTCTTAAATAAAGAGACTGTGGAGCCTGTTTAACATCAACAGGGAGTTGATTCCATAACACAGGAGCTTGGTAACTGAAGGCTCTCCCCCCACTGTACTTTTAGACACTCTAGGAACCACTAATAATCCTGCATTCTGAGAGTGAAGTGCTCTATTTGGCTGATAGGGGACAATGGCATCCTGAAGATATGATGGGGCCATATTGTTTAAGGCTTTGTATGTCAGGAGGAGAACTTTGAATTTAATTCTAAACTCGACAGGAAGCCAGTGCAGTGATTTTAACACAGGACTGATGTGATCACGTCTTTTAGTTCCTGTTAGGACTCTGGCCGCTGCATTTTGGACCAACTGGAAGCTTCTTAAAGTACCTTTAGTGCAGACGGTGAGCAGAGAATTACAGTAATCTAGTCTGGATGTAACAAATGCATGGATAAGTTTTTCAGCATCATTTTTAGGCAAAATATTTCTGATTTTAGTTATGTTTCGCAGGTGAAAATATGCAGTTTTACAAGCTTGGTTTATATGAGCTGTGAATGAGAGATTTTGGTCAAATACGACTCCAAGGTTTTTTACAGTAGAGCTAGAGGCTATACTCACATTGTCAAGTGAGATTATCTGGTCGGACAGAGAATCTCTCTGACCTTTAGGACCGACAACAATGACCTCTGTTTTTTCAGGGTTTAAGAGCAGGTAATTCAGGGTCATCCAGGTTTTGATGTCCTTCACACCACTGAGCTTATCGATTTGATCTGATTTGGTTTCATTGATAAGTACAGCTGAGTGTCATCAGCATAGCAGTGGAAATTAATGCCATGTTTTCTGATAATGTTACCTAATGGCAACATATACAGAGTAAACAGGATTGGACCAAGCACAGATCCTTGTGGAACACCACAAGCTACTTTAGAGCAGGGAGAGGTGCACTGGTTTACACTAACAAACTGGTACCTATCTGATAGATAGGACTTAAACCATTTGAGGGCGGTCCCTCTGACACCTATGTCACATTCTAACCTCTGCAGTAGAATGTTGTGATCAATGGTGTCAAACGCTGCACTGAGGTCCAGTAGGACCAGGACTGAAGCCAGCCCGTTATCAGCAGCTAGTAGCAAATCATTTGTCACTTTAAGCAGAGCAGTTTCTGTGCTGTGGTGAGCTCTGAAACCAGACTGAAATTTTTCATATAAATTATTGCCCTGCAGATGGTGACAAAGCTGTTTCACCACAACTCGTTCCAGAATCTTTGAGAGAAATGGAAGATTCGAAATAGGTCTGTAGTTGGCTAGTTCATCAGGATTTAAGCTAGGTTTTTTCAAAAGTGGTTTAATTACAGCATATTTAAAGGACTGAGGAACAAAGCCATTTTCTAATGACATATTTATTATGTTATGGATGGAACCTATTATTAGGTGGAGCTTCTTTGAGGAGTTTGACTGGAATAGGGTCGAGCAAACAAGTTGATGGTTTGGACGACATGATGACTGAGGTAATCTCCGCCTCATCGACAGGAGTAAATTTGTCTAATGCTGTTAGAGGATTTATGTGGGATATTGGTGTTACAGACTGGATTTGCTGAATTTGCTCGGGGCTGATTTTTGGAGTGGCTTCGTTGATCTTGTCTCTAATGGTTGTAATTTTGTAATCGAAGAATTCAAGAAAGTCACAACTGAACTTTGAGGGGAGAAGAGACTCAGGGGCAGTGTGCGAGTTTGTCAGCCTGGCTACAGTGCTGAACAGAAATCTGGGGTTGCTTTTGTTTACTTCTATTAGGTTTGAATAGTATCTGGTTTGTGCTTTTCGCAGAGCGGCCTTATAAGAGAGCAGGCAGAGCTTCCATGCCTTCAGAGACTGCTCGGAGCGCGAGCGGCGCCAGAGCTTCTCTGTGCGTCTCAGGTGTTGTTTGAGTGATCGCAGTTCTGGAGTAAACCAAGGAGCCGGAGGTCTTGGTTTAATGCTTTTCTGTTTTAGCGGAGCTGCAACATCGAGAGCAGATTTTAAGGTGAGCATTGTCCTATCAACAAACTGATCCAGGATAATTGGATTAAAGTTGTTCTCATTGTCACATGGCATATAATTTAATATTGGCTCGATTATTTCTTTGAACTCGGCTACCGATTTTTCTGATATTGTTCTTTTCATTATAGTTTTCTCCTGCAGAGCTGGATAGTCTTTTAGTATGAATTGAAAAGTAATTAAAAATGGTCAGAGAGTATCGGGTTTTGAGGAAGAACAAGTAAATCATTAATCTCAATACCATAAATTAGGACGAGATCAAGAGTGTGATTGTGACAGTGAGTCGGCTTGTTCACACTCTGGGTAAAACCGACCCCATCCAGGAGAGCACCAAAAGCACTGCTGAGGCTCACTGCTGTTATCAACATGAATGTTGAAATCTCCAACTATAACAATCCTTTCCCATTCCAAAACTAAACTTGAAATAAAGTCAGAAAACTCTGTCAGAAACTCGGCATATGGACCAGGAGGTCGGTAGATTGTTATAAATATAACAGCTTTTTGGTTTTTCCAGTTGGTGCACGTAATAGATAGTGCGAGGCTTTCAAAGGAGCAGAATGTATAATTAGATTTGAGGCTGAGAATTAGGCTGGAGTGAGAAATGACGGCCACACCGCCACCTCCACCTGTGCTCCTGGCACTTTGAAAGTTCACGTGACTTGGAGGTGTAGATTCGTTTAGTCTAACATAATCATTTTCCTGAAGCCATGTTTCAGTTAGAGCGAGAAGATCAATATTAAAGTCACCAATTAATTCATTTATTAAAAGAGATTTAGAGGAGAGGGACCTGATGTTTAGCAGTCCACATTTTACACACTTATCATTTTGTTTATTTGCGACACATGTATTTATTTTTATTAAGTTATGAGATCTGATGCCTTTCCTATCAGAGTTTGTGGTAGATGGGGCAGACGGCTTCTGCTGCTGGCAGCCTACAAAAGTGCAAGTTTTCTTTAAAGGAAGGAAAAATGGAAAAGGTATAAAACATGTAAAACTCCAACAAACAATCTAAACCACCAAGAGAGGCTCATACGTAGTGACGGCATTCATCCCACAGCGGCTGGCTCCTCCCTGTTAGCTCAGAATATGATTGCTAGCCTTAGATGACCATCAGGTAAGACTAGCACACAGAATAGCTCAGGGAGTGTCAGTGACGCTAGGGAGCAGAGTAGACTAGTGAGGCACTGCTCTGTTAGCGAGAACAGCTCCAAACAGGCTGAGACTGTGTGTGCCCCACGTACAGGGGCCTCCTCTGAGCCACCCTGCATGAACAATTCTCCCAGACTGGCTGAGGCTGTGTATGTCCCACGCACAAAAAGCACAAATAAAACACAGCTAAACTCTGATAGGAAAGACATCAGATCTCCTAACTTAATAAAAAGAGCGACAGAGAAGCAGAGGAGAGAGGAGGAACAGAGAGGAGGATGAACAGAGAGGAGAAGCAGAGGAGAGAAGAGAAGCAGAGAAGCAGAGGAGAGAGGAGGAGTAGGGAGGAGGAACAGAAAGGAGAAGCAGGAGGAACAGAGAGAGGAGGAACAGAGGAGGAGCAGGGAGGAGGAACAGAGAGGAGAAGCAGAGGAGGAGGAGGAACAGGGAGGAGAAGCAGAGGAGAGAAAAGAAGCAGAGGAGAGAGGAGGAGGAGCAGAGGAGAGAAGCAGAGGAGGAGGAGCAGAGGAGAGAAGAGAAGCAGAGGAGAGAGGAGGAGGAGCAGGGAGGAGGAACAGAGAGAAGCAGAGGAGGAGGAACAGAGAGAAGCAGAGGAGAGGAGGAACAGAGAGGAGGAGGAACAGAGAGGAGAGAGAAGCAGAGGAGAGAAGAGGAACAGAGAGGAGGAGCAGAGAGGAGGAGGAACAGAGAGGAGGAGAGAGAAGCAGAGGAGAGAAGAGAAGCAGAGGAGAGAAGAGAAGCAGAGAAGCAGAGGAGAGAGGAGGAACAGAGAGGAGGAGGAACAGAGAGAGGAGGAGCAGAGAGGAGGAGGAACAGAGAGGAGGAGGAACAGAGAGAGGAGGAGCAGAGAGGAGGAGGAGCAGAGAGGAGGAGGAACAGAGAGGAGGAGCAGAGAGGAGGAGGAACAGAGTGCACCACTGTAGGAAATGTGTGGATTTTCTCTTGTGTTGTAAACTGCACGAATCTGAAATAAAAAGTGAAACCTTTAAGATTTGTTTGTGTTTGCAGAAGAAAAAGTCAAAGAAGTCGTCACTGCGGAACCATGTTCCGCAGTGTCTCTTTATGTCGTCACGCTAAAGTGCAGATGAACCATGTTCCGCAGTGTCTCTTTATGTCGTCACGCTAAAGTGCAGATGAACCATGTTCCGCAGTGTCTCTTTATGTAAGGAAAACAGCACGTGACTAAGAGTTTTATTAAGAAGAAAGTGACAGACAAAACCAAACACTCAAATATTTTACAAAAACACTTTTTAAAAGGGACATCACTTCTGGAACGTGGCGAGCAGGTGGGCCTTGAACCCTGCACAGACAGAGAGAACCCGGGTTAGAGCGAGGGATCGGGACTAAAACCTGGAACTAAACCCCGGGACTAAAACCCGGAACTAAACCCCGGGACTAAAACCCGGAACTAAACCCCGGGACTAAAACCCGGAACTAAACCCCGGGACTAAAACCCGGAACTAAACCCCGGGACTAAAACCCGGAACTAAACCCCGGGACTAAAACCCGGAACTAAACCCCGGGACTGAACCCCAGGGACTAAACCCCGGGACTAAAACCTGGAACTAAACCCCGGGACTGAACCCCAGGGACTAAAACCTGGAACTAAACCCCAGGACTAAAACCTGGAACTAAACCCCGGGACTAAAACCTGGAACTAAACCCCGGGACTGAACCCCAGGGACTAAAACCTGGAACTAAAACCCCGGGACTGAACCCCAGGGACTAAAACCTGGAACTAAAACCCCGGGACTGAACCCCAGGGACTAAAACCCGGAACTAAAACCCCGGGACTGAACCCCAGGGACTAAAACCCGGAACTAAAACCCCGGGACTGAACCCCAGGGACTAAAACCCGGAACTAAAACCCCGGGACTGAACCCCAGGGACTAAAACCTGGAACTAAACCCCAAGACTGAACCCCAGGGACTAAAACCTGGAACTAAAACCCCGGGACTGAACCCCAGGGACTAAAACCCGGAACTAAAACCCCGGGACTGAACCCCAGGGACTAAAACCTGGAACTAAAACCCTGGGACTGAACCCCAGGGACTAAAACCTGGAACTAAACCCCCGGGACTGAACACCAGGGACTAAAACCCGGAACTAAAACCCCGGGACTGAACCCCAGGGACTAAAACCTGGAACTAAACCCCAAGACTGAACCCCAGGGACTAAAACCTGGAACTAAAACCCCGGGACTGAACCCCAGGGACTAAAACCCGGAACTAAAACCCCGGGACTGAACCCCAGGGACTAAAACCCGGAACTAAACCCCAAGACTGAACCCCAGGGACTAAAACCTGGAACTAAACCCCGGGACTGAACCCCAGGGACTAAAACCTGGAACTAAACCCCAAGACTGAACCCCAGGGACTAAAACCTGGAACTAAAACCCCGGGACTGAACCCCAGGGACTAAAACCCGGAACTAAAACCCCGGGACTGAACCCCAGGGACTAAAACCCGGAACTAAAACCCTGGGACTGAACCCCAGGGACTAAAACCTGGAACTAAACCCCCGGGACTGAACACCAGGGACTAAAACCTGGAACTAAACCCCCGGGACTGAACACCAGGGACTAAAACCCGGAACTAAAACCCCGGGACTGAACCCCAGGGACTAAAACCCCGGGACTAAAACCCCGGGGACTAAAACCCCAGGGACTAAAACCCCAGGGACTAAAACCCCAGGGACTAAAACCCCAGGACTGACCTTCCTGATTGTCCCAGAGCTCGGCGGCCGTCGTGTTCAGAGGAGACTCATTATTCGGCTCTAAAACAGAAACAAAGTGCAGAAGGTCCTAAAGTGTTTGTATATATACACAAGTATAGACGTGTACAGTCTGCAAAAGTACCAGTGCAGCCCACACCAGGATGACTGAACACAGACGGGGCAGCTAAAGTTATGGTTCGGCTGTAGATTATGGTTTAGGGTCTAGTCAGTAATAGAAGTGATCAGGTTCCATATTTAGGAATTGATCTTTCTGATATTTCATGATAAAGAACAAAGAAACACACAAAGTAATCAATAGGAAAAACTGTGTCGTGCCCCCATCTGGCAGCAGCAGAGTTAGAGGAGTGTGAGATCAGGCTCTGGATGGAAACACCAACAGCAGAGTTAGAGGAGTGTGAGATCAGGCTCTGGATGGACACACCAACAGCAGAGTTAGAGGAGTGTGAGATCAGGCTCTGGATGGACACACCAACAGCAGAGTTAGAGGAGTGTGAGATCAGGCTCTGGATGGACAGCTGTGGGAACACGGTGTGTGACACTTTGACATTTTACATTTGGCAGAACTGAATTGGAGCACTGGAACTTTAAGCTCCTGTTGAAGTCCAGCCCCAAAGGAGAAGCTTTAGAGGGAACCTGCCCTCGTTTACATCATTATGGCTCAGTCAGTCCCCACCGTGTGCTGTCTGCCTGACCTTCGGCTCACTTCCTGGTCACTTTAGTTCTGGGTCCACAGACTGAACACTTGTGGAACCAGCTCGATATGAAACAATCCATTTCTGTTCAAAGACGAATGTCTTCAGTCACACCAACAGCCTCCTTCACTCCAGAGGAAAACCTGGACCTGCTGTCGGACGGCTGACTGCACCGAATTATGTTCTCTGGTAGTAGTAGCAGCTGCAGTAGTAGTATTTGTAGTATTTGTACCTCCGAGCAGGCTCTGGATGGAGAGCAAGATGGAGCGGACGTCGTACAGGGCAGACCACACAATACCAGCAGTAGTATTTATATTTGTTGTAGTAGTATTAGTTGTAGTAGTAGTATTAGTTGTAGTAGTAGTATTAGTTGTAGTAGTAGTATTAGTTGTAGTAGTAGTATTAGTTGTAGTATTCGTACCTCCGAGCAGGCTCTGGATGGACAGCAGGATGGAGCGGACGTCGTACAGGGCAGACCACTTTTCTTTGAGGATGTCGAGGCAGATCAGGCCCTGCTCGTCCACGTTCGGATGGAAACACGGCGTCACAAACTTGACACGTGGCGCCTGGTACGGGTACGCCGGCGGGAACTCCAGAGACAGGCGGTACCGCAGGCCCTCGTACACCTGCCGGACAGGTGAGACAGGTGAGACAGGTGGTACCACAGACCCTCGTACACCTGCCGGACAGGTGAGACAGGCGGTACCACAGACCCTCGTACACCTGCCGGACAGGTGAGACAGGTGGTACCACAGACCCTCGTACACCTGCCGGACAGGTGAGACAGGCGGTACCACAGACCCTCGTACACCTGCCTGACAGGTGAGACAGACAGGAGAGGGAGGGAAAGGCAACAAGGCAGACAGACGGTAACTAAGAAACATGTCTGTGCAGACAGACGGGCGAGGACGCAGGGGCGGACGGGCGAGGACGCAGGGGCGGACGGGCGAGGACGCAGGGGCGGACGGGCGAGGACGCAGGGGCGGACGGGCGAGGACGCAGGGGCGGACGGGCGAGGACGCAGACGCAGGGGCGGGCGAGGACGCAGACGCAGGGGCGGGCGAGGACGCAGACGCAGGCGGGCGAGGACGCAGAGGCGGGCGGGCGAGGACGCAGGGGCAGGCGGGCGAGGACGCAGGGGCAGGCGGGCGAGGACGCAGGGGCAGGCGGGCGAGGACGCAGGGGCAGGCGGGCGAGGACGCAGGCCCTGCTCGTCCACGTTCGGATGGAAACACGGCGTCACAAACTTGACACGTGGCGCCTGGTACGGGTACGCCGGCGGGAACTCCAGAGACAGGCGGTACCGCAGGCCCTCGTACACCTGCCGGACAGGTGAGACAGGTGAGACAGGTGGTACCACAGACCCTCGTACACCTGCCGGACAGGTGAGACAGGCGGTACCACAGACCCTCGTACACCTGCCGGACAGGTGAGACAGGTGGTACCACAGACCCTCGTACACCTGCCGGACAGGTGAGACAGGCGGTACCACAGACCCTCGTACACCTGCCTGACAGGTGAGACAGACAGGAGAGGGAGGGAAAGGCAACAAGGCAGACAGACGGTAACTAAGAAACATGTCTGTGCAGACAGACGGGCGAGGACGCAGGGGCGGACGGGCGAGGACGCAGGGGCGGACGGGCGAGGACGCAGGGGCGGACGGGCGAGGACGCAGGGGCGGACGGGCGAGGACGCAGGGGCGGACGGGCGAGGACGCAGGGGCGGACGGGCGAGGACGCAGACGCAGGGGCGGGCGAGGACGCAGACGCAGGGGCGGGCGAGGACGCAGACGCAGGCGGGCGAGGACGCAGACGCAGGGGCGGGCGGGCGAGGACGCAGGGGCGGGCGGGCGAGGACGCAGGGGCGGGCGGGCGAGGACGCAGGGGCAGGCGGGCGAGGACGCAGGGGCAGGCGGGCGAGGACGCAGGGGCAGGCGGGCGAGGACGCAGGCGGGCGAGGACGCAGAGGCGGGCGGGTGAGGACGCAGGGGCAGGCGGGCGAGGAGGCAGGCGGGCGAGGACGCAGGCGGGCGAGGACGCAGGCGGGCGAGGACGCAGGGGCAGGCGGGCGAGGACGCAGGCGGGCGAGGACGCAGAGGCGGGCGGGCGAGGACGCAGGGGCGGGCGGGCGAGGACGCAGGGGCGGGCGGGCGAGGACGCAGGGGCGGGCGGGCGAGGACGCAGGGGCGGGCGGGCGAGGACGCAGGGGCAGGCGGGCGAGGACGCAGGCGGGCGAGGACGCAGGGGCAGGCGGGTGAGAGATGCACACTGACACAGACGAGGTTTGCTCAAAGAGACAACAGTGCAAAGAGGTTTGAGTGGGGATAGAACCTTCAGCCAGAACACAAACGTGGACCTGCATGAGTTGGTCCCATCAAACCCAAACTTACACAAATATTATGTCAATCGTTGGTGCTGCTTTAGTTTGGGAGATTTTAACGATTCTTCTACAGGTCAAACTGGAGTCAGCACCACAGGAAGCTTCAAAATGCTCGAAAACATCCAAGATAGAGTCAGTTGTTTGTGCCACAAAAATCCAGCCCCTCAAAATGTTAAATGGCCTCAAAACAGGCAGAAAATTATACAAAACATTTTAAATTATTATTTTTGTGGCAATTATGTGACGTCATTTCCGCTCAGTCTATCGGTCTTTAAAAGCTTTCTTTTGATTCATATTTTATATAACAGACTTTTCCATGGCCTCAGCTCGTTTCACTTCACTAGTTTTGTGGAGTTTTGCTAAAGCTGCTGCTGCTGCCAGCTGAGCGGAAATGACGTCACATAATCCCACAAAAAAATCATAATAATTTTAGAAATATACTGAGCCCAGTGTGACCTATAAAAGAATCGTTAATATGTCTAAAACAGCAAAAACGATTGACAGTTTTTGTGTAGATTTGTGTTTGACGGGGCGACTTCACAGGGTCAGGGGTCAGTACCGTGCCCTGAGCGCCGTCGATGGTTCCGACCCATTTGAACAGGTTTTCCGACTCGGGAAAGGCACTGATTCCTTTGTCTCCACTCATCTGAAAAATAAACATCTATTTTACAACTAAACCTGAAACTAAAAGTGAAAGTGAAAGTAAAAGTGACTGACCATCAGCGTCATGAGCTCCTGCTGCAGCCTGAAATACAAACACCGTCACAAACCTGTAGATCAGTCCAACACCGCTGGAACCCACACACTCCTCATTAATAACATCTGCGCACTCACCGTTTGGTGACGGACCCCTTGGTGGCGCTGTTCCCGCTCTCATTTCCTTTCAGAGCGGCGTTTGACGAGGCGGCGGCCGGATCCATGTTCTGAGACGCCATTTCTGAAACAGCGAGACCTTTAAGAACATAAGGGTCAGGGATATGTTCTGTTCCATCATTATTTTTATTGTTTCTACACGTAAATACACACAAGGTACGACACAGGTAAATACACACTACTGTAGTGTAGTCCTGCCCTAGACCTGCCTTAAGTCCTGCTGTAGACCTGGTTTAGTCCTGCTGTAGGCCTGGTTTAGTCCTGCCGTAGGCCTGCCCTAGACCTGCCTTAAGTCCTGCTGTAGGCCTGGTTTAGTCCTGCTGTAGGCCTGGTTTAGTCCTGCCGTAGTCCTGCCCTAGACCTGCCTTAAGTCCTGCTGTAGGCCTGGTTTAGTCCTGCTGTAGGCCTGGTTTAGTCCTGCTGTAGGCCTGGTTTAGTTCTGCCGTAGTCCTGCCCTAGACCTACCTTAAGTCCTGCTGTAGGCCTGGTTTAGTCCTGCCCTAGACCTACCTTAAGTCCTGCTGTAGGCCTGGTTTAGTCCTGCTGTAGGCCTGGTTTAGTTCTGCCGTAGTCCTGCCCTAGACCTACCTTAAGTCCTGCTGTAGGCCTGGTTTAGTCCTGCTGTAGGCCTGGTTTAGTTCTGCCGTAGTCCTGCCCTAGACCTGCCTTAAGTCCTGCTGTAGGCCTGGTTTAGTTCTGCCATAGTCCTGCCCTAGACCTGCCTTAAGTCCTGCTGTAGGCCTGGTTTAGTCCTGCTGTAGGCCTGGTTTAGTTCTGCCGTAGTCCTGCCCTAGACCTGCCTTAAGTCCTGCTGTAGGCCTGGTTTAGTTCTGCCGTAGTCCTGCCCTAGACCTACCTTAAGTCCTGCTGTAGACCTACCTTAAGTCCTGCTGTAGACCTGGTTTAGTCCTGTCGTAGTCCTGCCCTAGACCTGCCTTAAGTCCTGCTGTAGGCCTGGTTTAGTTCTGACGTAGTCCTGCCCTAGACCTACCTTAAGTCCTGCTGTAGGCCTGGTTTAATCCTGCTGTAGGCCTGGTTTAGTCCTGTCGTAGTCCTGCCCTAGACCTGCCTTAAGTCCTGCTGTAGGCCTGGTTTAGTCCTGCTGTAGGCCTGGTTTAGTCCTGCCCTAGACCTGCCTTAAGTCCTGCTGTAGGCCTAGTTTAGTTCTTCCGTAGTCCTGCCCTAGACCTGCCTTAAGTCCTGCTGTAGGCCTGGTTTAGTCCTGCTGTAGGCCTAGTTTAGTTCTGCCGTAGTCCTGCCCTAGACCTGCCTTAAGTCCTGCTGTAGGCCTGGTTTAGTTCTGCCGTAGTCCTGCCCTAGACCTGGCTTAAGTCCTGCTGTAGGCCTGGTTTAGTTCTGCCGTAGTCCTGCCCTAGACCTACCTTAAGTCCTGCTGTAGGCCTGGTTTAGTTCTGCCATAGTCCTGCCCTAGACCTACCTTAAGTCCTGCTGTAGGCCTGGTTTAGTCCTGCTGTAGGCCTGGTTTAGTTCTGCCGTAGTCCTGCCTTAAGTCCTGCTGTAGGCCTGGTTTAGTCCTGCTGTAGGCCTGGTTTAGTTCTGCCGTAGTCCTGCCCTAGACCTGCCTTAAGTCCTACTGTAGGCCTGGTTTAGTCCTGCTGTAGGCCTGGTTTAGTTCTGCCGTAGGCCTGCCTTAAGTCCTGCTGTAGGCCTGGTTTAGTTCTGCCGTAGTCCTGCCCTAGACCTACCTTAAGTCCTGCTGTAGGCCTGGTTTAGTCCTGCTGTAGGCCTGGTTTAGTTCTGCCGTAGTCCTGCCCTAGACCTGCCTTAAGTCCTGCTGTAGGCCTGGTTTAGTCCTGCTGTAGGCCTGGTTTAGTCCTGCTGTAGGCCTGCCGTAGTCCTGCCCTAGACCTCCCTTAAGTCCTGCTGTAGGCCTGGTTTAGTCCTGCTGTAGGCCTGGTTTAGTTCTGCCGTAGTCCTGCCCTAGACCTGCCTTAAGTCCTGCTGTAGGCCTGGTTTAGTCCTGCTGTAGGCCTGGTTTAGTTCTGCTGTAGGCCTGCCCTAGACCTGCCTTAAGTCCTGCTGTAGGCCTGGTTTAGTCCTGCTGTAGGCCTGGTTTAGTTCTGCCGTAGGCCTGCCTTAGACCTGTTTAGACCCCGTCTTTTGTGTAAACCTTAACTAGAACACATTTAGAAGCATGATCGCTACAGAGAAATATAACAACAAACAATAATATTGAAATAATTTTTGCCACAGATGAAATTAAACTAAAGCAGGATACTCCCAGTAAAGCGTGTTTAAGTAGACAGCCTCCTTAAAAAGTCTGAGCTGCAACAAATAAAACAGCTGAACCCATAATTAGCCACAGAAGTGCTGTATTCTCCCTCTACAGCTCAAATCTTTATGTATTACAATGAGGGTGACCAGAAATTCACTATAAAAACTGGGACATCCCTGGTTTTTGAGTGGTTGGCAATAATAAAACAGTGAAACGAGTGCGTAATTACACACAACAAATCACAATACATGCCTCTTTACTGTTGGCAGGTGTCAGATTTGTCAAAAATAGAGACAACTTCCTTGTATAAAACTGGGACAAATCATTGGTTTTGGCTAAATCCGATGGGGCTCAAAACTGGGACTGTCCCAGGTAAATGGGGACATCTAGACACCTTAATTACAACTAAAATTCCCCAAATTTCACTACTAAAAATTGTACACGATAAATACTGAGCCCAAGACTATGTAGTTTCTTTCGTATATTGAACAGCAGTGTTGGGAAGTTTTTTAATCCAGGCACAAAATACTTATTCTGAACACTAGTTTAGTAGAATTCTCCCATCACTGTTGAACACTAAGTCCTGATAAGTCCTGGTGCTCTTCAGCCCCGTGTCTCTGCGGTTTGTCCCCGGGCTCAGACGCCTCTGTCCCGGCCGCCGTGCCTCACCTGTCCCGGGTCTGTCTGCGGTGTGTCCTCGGTCTCTCCGCGGCCTGAGCGCGCTGTTTCTCGGAGTTTATGTTCAGGATTTCTCGGTGTTTTGGGTGTTTTTGGCGCCGGTGCTGCCGATCGTTGGTTTAAAGCAGAAACCGCCGTGACTCTGTTTAAACCGACACTTCCGCCCACAGCAGCCAATCACAGCGCGTCCCGTGACGTCAGCCGCTCAGGACCAATCACAACTCGCGATTCAAAAACAGATGGAGCGACTTCAATATTGAAACTCATTGGTCTGCGGTGATTTGAGGCCATTTATTTGAATATTTGTCACATTTTGTTTTATTGTTTATTGTTGGTACGATTTTAACCACTAATACACGTCGCCGTGGTAACAGCAGGGTGAGCAAGCCACCTCCCATGTGATTGT
This sequence comes from Odontamblyopus rebecca, assembly GCA_030686955.1. NCBI lineage: Eukaryota > Metazoa > Chordata > Actinopteri > Gobiiformes > Gobiidae > Odontamblyopus > Odontamblyopus rebecca. Next base: position 966,455 of record CM060663.1, on the reverse strand, counting down.
CAAATTCCTGTTGTTTTGAGGAAATGCTCCAGGTGAAAATATAAGTGATTTATTGTTGTATTTATTTTTATATGGTATTATATATTTTGTATTTTTTGTCCTCTACAAGTTTATGTTCAAATAAAGAAAACAAACTTGTGCAGTGGTGTGGGACCGTTCCTCGTGGCCGTGTTTCTGTCCGGACACATTTGGCGGTCGCTTCGGGCTGTGACGCGTTGTTTGGTTTAAAACTGTTTAAACTCTCTTTTCTGACACGTTTTACCTTTGACGTTTTCACCTGAGACTCACCTGAGCGCGAGGATGGGCACTAAACACGTGACCTGCAGGTAAGCCCGCCGCGGGTTTAGGGTTCAGGGTCCGATTCTGACAAGAGTTTAGCCGTTAGCTCCAATGTTTTTAGCATTTAGCATTAGCTCCGAGACTGACGGGCACGGGCGCAGACACAGAACAGCCCAAGGTCCTTCTTCTGCACCTCCTCCTCCGCATCTCCTCCTCTGCTCCTCCTCTGCACCTCCTCCTCTGCTCCTCCTCTGCACCTCCTCTTCTGCACCTCCTCCTCTACTCTTCTGCATCTCCTCCTCTGCACCTCCTCCTCTGCTCCTCTTCTGCACCTCCTTTTCTGCACCTCCTCCTCTACTCCTCCTAATCTGCACCTCCTCCTCTGCGCCTCCTCCTCTGCTCCTCCTCTGCACCTCCTCTTCTGCACCTTTTCCTCACTCCTCTCCTCCTCCCTCCTCCTCTCTCCTCCTCTCCGCCTCCTCCTCTCTCCTCTCCACCTCCTCCTCTCTCCTCTCTGCCTCCTCCTCTCTCCAACTCTCCTCCTCCTCTCTCCTCCTCTCCTCCTCCTCTCCCCCTCATCTCCTCCCCTCCTCTCCCCCTCCTCTCTCCTCCTCTCCTCCTCTCCCCCTCCTCCTCTCCTCCTCCTCTCCCCCTCCTCCTCTCCTCCTCCTCCTCTCCCCCTCCTCTTCCTCTCCTCCTCTCGTCCTCCTCACCTCCTCCTCTCCCCCTCCTCTCCTCCTCCTCACCGCCTCCTCCTCTCCCCCTCCTCTCCCTCTCCTCTCCCTCTCCTCTCCTCCTCCTCTCCCTCTCCTCTCCTCCTCCTCTCCTCCTCCTCACCTCCTCACCTCCTCCTCTGTTTCAGGTACTTCCTCCACGGCGTGTGCAGGGAGGGCAGTAACTGTCACTTCTCTCATGATGTGCAGAACAGCGCCCCCTCCCTGGTGTGTCGGTATTACCAGCGCGGAGCCTGTGCGTACGGAGACCGCTGCAGGTGACCCGCAGGACCGGGTTCAGACCGGGTTTAGTCTGGGTTCGGACCGGGTTAGACCGGGTTCAGTCCGGGTTCAGACCCGGTTTAGACCCGCTTTAGTCCCGGTTTCGACCTGATTTAGACCCAGTTTAGTCCCGGTTTAGTCCTGGGTTAGTCCCGGTTTAGACCCGGTTTAGTCCCGGTTTAGACATGGGTTAGTCCTGGTTTAGACTCGGTTTAGACCCGGTTTAGTCCCGGTTTAGACCCGGTTTAATCTTGGTTTAGACCCGGTTTACACCCGGTTTAGTCCTGGTTTAGACCTGGTTTAGTCCCGATTTAGACCTGGTTTAGACCCGGTTTAGTCCCGGTTTAGTCCCGGTTTAGTCCCGGTTTAGTCCCGGTTTAGTCCCGGTTTAGACCCGGTTTAGGCCCGGTTTAGTCCCGGTTTAGGCCCGGTTTAGTCCCAGTTTAGTCCCGGTTTAGACCTGGTTTAGACCTGGTTTAGACCTGGTTTAGACCCAGTCTCGTTGTTTCAGGTATGACCATGTCAAAGCCACACCCAGAGGGGGAGGAGCCAGTGCCCAGATCGCCACAGGGGGCGGGGCCTCAGGTAACGTGTGTCAGATGCCCTCCCTGTGTGTCAGATGCCCTCCCCCTGTATCAGATGCCCTCCCCGTGTGTCAGATGCCCTCCCCCTGTGTCAGATGCCCTCCCCGTGTGTTAGATGCCCTCCCCCTGTATCAGATGCCCTCCCCCTGTGTCAGATGCCCTCCCCCTGTGTCAGATGCCCTCCCCGTGTGTCAGATGCCCTCCCCGTGTGTCAGATGCCCTCCCCGTGTGTCAGATGCCCACCCCCTGTGTCAGATGCCCACCCCCTGTGTCAGATGCCCTCCCCCTGTGTCAGATGCCCTTCCCGTGTGTCAGATGCCCTTCCCGTGTGTCAGATGCCCTCCCCGTGTGTCAGATGCCCTGCCCGTGTGTCAGATGCCCTCCCCCTGTGTCAGATGCCCTCCCTGTGTGTCAGATGCCCTCCCCCTGTGTCAGATGCCCTCCCTTGTGTCAGCCTGTGTCAGATGCCCTCCCCGTGTTCCTCCTGTTTACCCTGTGACCTTTGACCTTTCTTACAGCTCAGAGGAACCCCATCGCTCTCAGCTCAGCAGCGCCTCCTGCAGTGTTCTACCCCCCACAGTCCTACGTGGAGGCGACAAGGAGCGGACTGCACGGCCCAGGTGGGAGGGCATCTGACACACGGGGAGGGCATCTGACACGCGGGAGGGCATCTGACACACGGGGAGGGCATCTGACACACGGGAGGGCATCTGACACAGGGGGAGGGCATCTGACACAGGGGGAGGGCATCTGACACAGGGGAGGGCATCTGACACACGGGAGGGCATCTGACACACGGGAGGGCATCTGACACACAGGGAGGGCATCTGACACACAGGGAGGGCATCTGACACAGGGGGACGGCATCTGACACACGGGAGGGCATCTGACACAGGGGGACGGCATCTGACTCTTTCCGTTGCAGTGGCTCCAGACTCCGCCCAGTTGTGTCCTTATTTGTTGATGGGGGAATGTCGCTATGGCGACCAGTGTGTGTATCTCCACGGCGACCGCTGTGAGGTGTGCGGCCTCCACCTGCTGCACCCAACGGACGCCGCGCAGCGCCGCGAGCATGAGAAGGTACGTGGGTACTGCGGGAACCGCTTGAACTGCGGGAACTGCAGGAACCGCTTGAACTGCGGGAACTGCGGGAACCGCGGGTACTGCGGGAACTGCGGGTACTGCGGGTACTGCGGGTACTGCTTGAACTGCGGGTACTGCTTGAACTGCGGGTACTGCTGGAACTGCGGGAACCGCTTGAACTGCGGGAACTGCGGGTACTGCGGGTACTGCGGGTACTGAGGGAACTGCGGGTACTGCTGGAACTGCGGGTACTGCGGGTACTGCTGGAACTGCGGGTACTGCTGGAACTGCGGGTACTGCGGGAACTGCGGGTACTGCGGGAACTGCGGGTACTGCGGGTACTGCGGGAACTGCGGGTACTGCGGGAACTGCGGGTACTGCTGGAACTGCGGGTACTGCGGGTACTGCTGGAACTGCGGGTACTGCGGGAACTGCGGGTACTGCTGGAACTGCGGGAACTGCGGGTACTGCGGGTACTGCGGGAACTGCGGGTACTGCGGGAACTGCGGGTACTGCTAGAACTGCGGGAACTGCGGGTACTGCGGGAACTGCGGGTACTGCTGGAACTGCGGGTACTGCGGGAACTGCGGGAACTGCGGGAACTGCGGGTACTGCGGGTACTGCGGGAACTGCGGGAACTGCGGGTACTGCGGGTACTGCGGGAACTGCGGGTACTGCGGGAACTGCGGGTACTGCTGGAACTGCGGGTACTGCGGGAACTGCGGGTACTGCGGGAACTGCGGGTACTGCGGGAACTGCGGGAACTGCGGGATAGTTACTTAATAGTTGCTGCTATTGGTCATTCTGTTTGCAGTTGTGTCTGTCAGAGTTCGAGGCCGACATGGAGAATGCCTTCAATGCCCAAATGAGCCAAGACAAGGTCTGAACCAGGACTGAACCAGGACTGAACCAGGACTGAACCAGGACTGAACCAGGACTGAAGCTCCTCTCCTCTGATTGGCTCTCTGTCCTCTCCTCTGATTGGCTCTCTGCCTCCTCCTCTCTGATTGGCTCTCTGCCTCCTCTCCTCTGATTGGCTCACTGTCCTGTCCTCTGATTGGCTCTCTGCCTCCTCTGCTCTGATTGGCTCTCTGTCCTGTCCTCTGATTGGCTCTCTGTCCTGTCCTCTGATTGGCTCTCTGTCCTGTCCTCTGATTGGCTCTCTGTCCTGTCCTCTGATTGGCTCTCTGCCTCCTCTCCTCTGATTGGCTCTCTGCCTCCTCTCCTCTGATTGGCTCTCTGCCTCCTCCTCTCTGATTGGCTCTCTGCCTCCTCTGCTCTGATTAGCCCTCCTGTCCTGTCCTCTGATTGGCTCTCTGTCTGCCCTGATTGGCTCTCTGTCCTCTCCTCTGATTGGCTCTCTGTCCTCTCCTGTGATTGGCTCTCTGTCCTGTCCTCTGATTGGCTCTCTGTCCTCTTCTCTGATTGGCTTTTCTCAGGTGTGCTCCATCTGTATGGAGGTGGTGGTGCAGAAGCTCGGCCAATCAGAGCGCAGGTTTGGGATCCTGTCGTCATGTGACCACATCTTCTGCCTCGCCTGCATCCGGAAGTGGAGACACGCCCCCTTCTCCAACGACGTCGTCAAGTGAGTCCCGCCCCCCCGACACGTCCCCTTCTCCAACAACGTCATCAAGTGAGTCCCGCCCCCCCCGACACGCCCCCTTCTCCAACGACGTCATCAAGTGAGTCCCACCCCCGACACGCCCCCTTCTCCAACGACGTCATCAAGTGAGTCCCACCCCCGACACGCCCCCTTCTCCAACAACATCATCAAGTGAGTCCCGCCCCCCCCGACACGCCCCCTTCTCCAACAACATCATCAAGTGAGTCCCGCCCCCGACACGCCCCCTTCTCCAACAACATCATCAAGTGAGTCCCGTCCCCCGACACGCCCCCTTCTCCAACAACATCATCAAGTGAGTCCCGCCCCCCAGACACGCCCCCTTCTCCAACACTCACCTCAAGTGAGTCCCGCCCCCCGACACGCCCCCTTCTCCAACAACATCATCAAGTGAGTCCCGCCCCTGACACGCCCCTTCTCCAACAACATCATCAAGTGAGTCCCGCCCCTGACACGCCCCCTTCTCCAACAACATCATCAAGTGAGTCCCGTCCCCGACACGCCCCTTCTCCAACAACATCATCAAGTGAGTCCCGCCCCCTGACACGCCCCCTTCTCCAACAACATCATCAAGTGAGTCCCGCCCCCCTGACACGCCCCTGACACACCCCGACCATAGACCGTATATATGAGCAGACTAAGCTATCCTGTTAGCCGGCGTGTGCCAAACAGGAAGTGCTCCAGGAGGCTCTTCCAGCTCCTTCTCTCTCTTTTTCCCATTGACTAACATTGGGATCCTCTCTGTACCTGTTGCCGTGAGCCTTGTCATTTTGATCTTAAAATGTTCATACGAACCCGCTTTACATGATCCTGAATTTTTTTTTCGCTCTTTTGTCCATCAAATAAACCCATAGAGCCTGGCTCCAGATTTGCCCCTGTAACCATTAGCATCGCGAGCCTCATTTGAGCGACGCTAAACGCTATAGGTGACTTCACGCTCACTTAGTCACTTCTTTTATACAGACTATGGCCCCGACATGCCCCCTTCTCTAACGATGTCATCAAGTGAGTCCCGCCCATAGACCGTATATATGAGTGGACTAAACTAACCCATTAGCCGCTAACCTGTTAGCCGCCGCGTGCCAAACAGGAAGTGCTCCAGGAGGCTCTTCCGGCTTCTTCTATCCCTTTTTCCCCATTGACTTACATCAGAATCAGAATGACTTTTATTCATCCCTGAGGGGAAATTTTCTTTGTTACAGATGCAACCGACCAAGAACATGTAGATAGAAACAAGTTACAAAAATAAGATAAGATAAATACAATAAGATAAAAGATAAAATAACTCTCTCTGGGAAATTATTTACATCAGTGACATATTTACGACTATATACATGTGTGAGCAGGGAATAGGATAAAAAAGGATAGAGTACATTGGGATCTTATCACTCCTCCCTCTGTATCTGTTGCTGTGGTCTCGTCATTTTGGTCTTAAAATGTTGTATGAACCTGCTCTACATGATCCTGAATTTTTTTTTCACTGTTTTGTCCATCAAAAATAACCCTGTTCATAACATAGAGCCTGGCTCCAGATTTGCCCCTGTAACCGCGGCATCGCAAGTCTCATTTGAGCGGCGCTAAACACTATGGGTGATGTCACACTCACTTCTTTTATACGGTGTATGGTCCTGCCCCCGACATGCCCCCTTCTCCAACGATGTCATCAAGTGAGTCCCGCCCCCGACATGCCCCTGACACGCCCCCTTCTCCAACGTCCTGCTGCTCTGTCCTCTGCTCTGATTTGCCCTCCTGCTCTGTCCTCTGCTCTGATTGGCCCTCCTGCTCTGTCCTCTGCTCTGATTGGCCCTCCTGCTCTGTCCTCTGCTCTGATTGGCCCTCCTGCTCTGTCCTCTGCTCTGATTGGCCCTCCTGCTCTGTCCTCTCCTCTGATTGGCCCTCCTGCTCTGTCCTCTGCTCTGATTGGCCCTCCTGCTCTGTCCTCTGCTCAGATTGGCCCTCCTGCTCTGTCCTCTGCTCTGATTGGCCCTCCTGCTCTGTCCTCTCCTCTGATTGGCCCTCCTGCTCTGTCCTCTGCTCTGATTGGCCCTCCTGCTCTGTCCTCTGGTCTGATTGGCCCTCCTGCTCTGTCCTCTGCTCTGATTGGCCCTCCTGCTCTGTCCTCGGCTCTGATTGGCCCTCCTGCTCTGTCCTCTGCTCTGATTGGCCCTCCTGCTCTGTCCTCTGCTCTGATTGGCCCTCCTGCTCTGTCCTCTCCTCTGATTGGCCCTCTCGTTTCAGGGCCTGTCCGGAGTGCAGGGTTCCGTCGGAGCTCGTGGTTCCGTCCGTTCACTGGGTGCAGGACCCTGTGCAGAAGGACCAGCTGGTGGCGCTGTTCAAGAACGCCGTGAGGTACAAACTAACAGGAAGAAGATCACAGACTGAACACATCTGTGACACGGCTAACGGGTGCCAGCCAGCTCCACCCACACTCGCTCCAGCTTCCTGTCTTCGTCACAGTAAAAGCATGCGTTTCCTGTCTCCTTCACAGTAAAAGCGTGCGTTTCCTGTCTCCTTCACAGTAAAAGCGTGCGTTTCCTGTCTCCTTCACAGTAAAAGCATGCGTTTCCTGTCTCCTTCACAGTAAGAGTGCGTTTCCTGTCTCCTTCACAGTAAAAGCTTGCGTTTCCTGTCTCCTTCACAGTAAAAGCGCGCGTTTCCTGTCTCCTTCACAGTAAAAGCGTGCGTTTCCTATCTCCGTCACAGTAAAAGCGTGCTGTTCCTGTCTCCTTCACAGTAAAAGCGTGCGTTTCCTGTCTCCTTCACAGTAAAAGTGTGCGTTTTCTGTCTCCTTCACAGTAAGAGTGCGTTTCCTGTCTCCTTCACAGTAAAAGCGTGCTGTTCCTGTCTCCGTCACAGTAAAAGCGTACTGTTCCTGTCTCCGTCACAGTAAAAGCGTGTGTTTCCTGTCTCCGTCACAGTAAAAGCGTGCGTTTCCTGTCTCCTTCACAGTAAAAGCGTGCATTTCCTGTCTCCGTCACAGTAAAAGCGTGCGTTTCCTGTCTCCTTCACAGTAAAAGCGTGCGTTTCCTGTCTCCGTCACAGTAAAAGCATGCGTTTCCTCTCTCCTTCACAGTAAAAGCGTGCGTTTCCTGTCTCCTTCACAGTAAAAGCGTGCTGTTCCTGTCTCCTTCACAGTAAAAGCATGCGTTTTCTTGTCTCCGTCACAGTAAAAGCGTGCGTTTCCTGTCTCCGTCACAGTAAAAGCGTGCGTTTCCTGTCTCCGTCACAGTAAAAGCGTGCTGTTCCTGTCTCCGTCACAGTAAAAGCGTTCTGTTCCTGTCTCCGTCACAGTAAAAGCGTGCGTTTCCTGTCTCCGTCACAGTAAAAGCGTGCTGTTCCTGTCTCCGTCACAGTAAAAGCGTGCGTTTCCTGTCTCCGTCACAGTAAAAGCGTGCTGTTCCTGTCTCCGTCACAGTAAAAGCGTGCTGTTCCTGTCTCCGTCACAGTAAAAGCGTGCTGTTCCTGTCTCCGTCACAGTAAAAGCGTGCGTTTCCTGTCTCCTTCACAGTAAAAGCGTGCGTTTCCTGTCTCCTTCAAAGTAAAAGCGTGCGTTTCCTGTCTCCTTCACAGTAAAAGCGTGCGTTTCCTGTCTCCTTCACAGTAAAAGCGTGCGTTTCCTCTCTCCTTCACAGTAAAAGCGTGCGTTTCCTGTCTCCTTCACAGTAAAAGCGTGCGTTTCCTGTCTCCTTCACAGTAAAAGCGTGCGTTTCCTCTCTCCTTCACAGTAAAAGCGTGCGTTTCCTGTCTCCTTCACAGTAAAAGCGTGCTGTTCCTGTCTCCTTCACAGTAAAAGTGTGCGTTTTCTTGTCTCCGTCACAGTAAAAGCGTGCGTTTCCTGTCTCCGTCACAGTAAAAGCGTGCGTTTCCTGTCTCCGTCATAGTAAAAGCGTGCGTTTCCTGTCTCCGTCACAGTAAGCGTGCGTTTCCTGTCTCCGTCACAGTAAGCGTGCGTTTCCTGTCTCCGTCACAGTAAGCGTGCGTTTCCTGTCTCCGTCACAGTAAGCGTGCGTTTCCTGTCTCCGTCACAGTAAGCGTGCGTTTCCTGTCTCCGTCACAGTAAGCGTGCGTTTCCTGTCTCCGTCACAGTAGGCGTGCTGTTCCTGTCTCCGTCACAGTAAAAGCGTGCGTTTCCTGTCTCCGTCACAGTAAAAGCGTGCGTTTCCTGTCTCCGTCACAGTAAAAGCGTGCGTTTCCTGTCTCCGTCACAGTAAAAGCGTGCGTTTCCTGTCTCCGTCACAGTAAAAGCGTGCGTTTCCTGTCTCCGTCACAGTAAAAGCGTGCGTTTCCTGTCTCCGTCACAGTAAAAGCGTGCTGTTCCTGTCTCCGTCACAGTAAAAGCGTGCGTTTCCTGTCTCCTTCACAGTAAAAAGCCATGTAAATTCTTCCTGGAGGGGCGAGGGACCTGTCCGTTTGGAGATCGCTGTTTGTATCTGCACCAAGACCCGTTTGGACGAAGACCAGGACCAGAGAGAGTCCGGAAACAGCTGGGACCCGAGGGGACCATCAGGGTGAGACCTGGTTTAGTCCTAGTTTAGGCCTGGTTTAATCCTGGTTTAGGCCTGGTTTAGACCTGGTTTAATTCTGGTTTAGGCCTGGTTTAGGCCTGGTTTAATCCTGGTTTAGGCCTGGTTTAGACCTGGTTTAATCCTGGTTTTGTTTTGGTTTAGGCCTGGTTTTGTCCTGGTTTAATCCTGGTTTCGTCCTGGTTTAATCCTGGATTAATCCTGGTTTAGAGCTGGTTTAGAGCTGGTTTAGGCCTGGTTTAGGCCTGGTTTAGGCCTGGTTTAGACCTGGTTTAATCCTGGTTTAGGCCTGGTTTAGACCTGGTTTAATCCTGGTTTCGTTTTGGTTTAGGCCTGGTTTTGTCCTGGTTTAATCCTGGTTTCGTCCTAGTTTAATCTTGGATTAATCCTGGTTTAGAGCTGGTTTAGAGCTGGTTTAGACCTGGTTTAGTCCTGGTTTGGAGCTGGTTTATGCTTGGTTTAGACCTGGTTTAGACCTGGTTTATGCCTGGTTTAGGCCTGGTTTAGGCCTGGTTTAGACCTGGTTTAGGCCTGGTTACCTCCTGGTTTAGACCTGGTTTAGGCCTGGTTACCTCCTGGTTTGGACCTGGTTTAGGCCTGGTTTCATCCTGGTTTAGACCTGGTTTAGTCCTGGTTTGGAGCTGGTTTATGCTTGGTTTAGACCTGGTTTAGGCCTGGTTTAGGCCTGGTTTAGACCTGGTTTAGGCCTGGTTTAGACCTGGTTTCATCCTGGTTTAGACCTGGTTTAGTCCTTGTTTGGAGCTGGTTTATGCTTAGTTTAGACCTGGTTTAGACCTGGTTTAGACCTGGTTTAGGCCTGGTTTTGTCCTGGTTTAATCCTGGTTTCGTCCTAGTTTAATCCTGGATTAGTCCTGGTTTAGAGCTGGTTTAGAGCTGGTTTAGGCCTGGTTTAGGCCTGGTTTAGGCCTGGTTTAATCCTGGTTTCGTCCTGGTTTAGACCTGGTTTAGTCCTGGTTTGGAGCTGGTTTATGCTTGGTTTAGACCTGGTTTAGACCTGGTTTAGACCTGGTTTAGACCTGGTTTAGTCCTGGTTTAGACCTGGTTTAGACCTGGTTTAGTCCTGGTTTAGTCCTGGTTTAGTCCTGGTTTAGGCCTGGTTTAGGCCTGGTTTAGACCTGGTTTAGACCTGGTTTAGGCCTGGTTTAGGCCTGGTTTAGTCCTGATTTAGACCTGGTTTAGGCCTGGTTTAGGCCTGGTTTAGGCCTGGTTTAGGCCTGGTTTAGGCCTGGTTTAGGCCTGGTTTAGTCCTGGTTTAGGCCTGGTTTAGACCTGGTTTAGTCCTGGTTTAGAGCTGTTTGTTGTTGTTTCAGTTCATGAATAATGTTCGTCTTTGGGACTTTATCGAGGAGCGAGAGACTCGCACGGCCCCGCCCCCTGATGACATCACCCCTCAGCCCGATGATGTCATCCCCCCACACGATGACATCATAGCCCCACGCCCTGACATGGCGGCGGCGGCAGAGGAGGAGGAGCTGAGCCGGAGGCTGCAGCAGCTGTCCACTGCAGACACATAATAAAAGAAACAAAACTCCAGACGCCGTTTGTGTGGCTGTAAAAATCAGACTGCATTTACAGGGGTCAGGGGTCATATTTACAGACTGTTCATAGAGCTCGGGATCCGTTACCATGGAAACCCACCATGTTTGTGGCAGTGGTGCAAAATGACACGCAGATACATTTGCTCTGACAGTGTTAAAAACAGAGAGAACTACATAGACCATGATCTTTTGCTTGGCTTCAGTGCAGACTACATGAAGAAATAACCGTTTTTAAACCAAAACGCTTTGGATTACGACAGAACCAAAGTCTCATCCCGGAGCGTCTTTAACCTGAGGCTCCCTGAATATCCTGAGACGTGACATCACCATCCTGAGCTCTATAGAAGGGTCAGGAGTTAATCATGTGACCAGGAAACATGGAAATATGAAATACATTTGTCTGACTTTATGAAACTAATAAAATGTAAAAGTGTTTGACTGTGTCAGACGTGAGTGTGACTCTGAGAAGAATAAACTCTTTGGTTTGATCACTGTTTCATTACGATTTTATTAAATAAACTATAAGTGGTCTCATTATTATTAATATTATTATTATTATTATAAGCGTATATATAATTCGTCTTTTTAAACATACTGGTGCTCTATATTTTTATAATAATTTTTGGAAGATTGATGTTTTGGCTTTGGGGTCAGAGGTCAAGACCCCAAACCCGGAAGTGCGCTCTGTGACGCTTCCGGTGCGTGTGTTGCATGGTTTTTCGGTGCGTGTGGTTCGTCCAGGATCAAAACTAGAATCTGTAACAAGACCAGGACCAAGACCAGGACCAAAACCAGGACCAGGACCAGGACTGAGCCCGGACTCGACGCGGAGATGGTGAGAGGCTATTGGCTAAAGCTAAAGGCTAACTATTACAAATGAACGGGCGCGAGGCTAACAGCGGAGCTAACTCAGGAGCTAACTGTAAAAGAGCAGGATCCAGAGAAATATTTATATAAGAGATTAAAATGAGACAGACTGAAGCCCCTAAAGCCCAGACGTGTTTAACGGCTGAGCAGATCTGTGCTTTACATATATATATATATATATATATATATATATATATATATATATATATATATATATATATATATATATATATATATATATATATATATATATATATATATATTTGCTCGTGTTATATTCTGTTTGTGATTTTTGTTTAAAAATCCATCCATATCTTGGAACGCCCTTAGAGGCAACTGTTGTTGCGATTTTGGGGGCTACAAAATAAATTGAATTGAATTGAAAATGAAATAAAGTGTGAATAAAACTGTTTTTCTTTTTTCTTTCAGGCTCGTAATGCGGAGAAGGCCATGTGAGTGTCTATATAAACACATACATATAAATATACACATGCACACGTACACACAGATATATGTATATGGTGTGTACTGTAAAAGTGTAAAGTTTGTCTCTGTGATGGGTACTGTGAAAGTGTAAAGTCTGTGCTGTAAATGTGTAAAGTCTGGCTGTGGTGGGTGCTGTGAAAGTGTAAAGTTTATCTCTGTGGCAGGTACTGTAAAAGTGTAAAGTTTGTCTCTGGCAGGTGCTGTAAAAGTGTAAAGTTTGTCTCTGTGGCGGGTGCTGTAAAAGTGTAAAGTCTGTGTGCTGTAAATGTGTAAAGTCTGGCTGTGGCGGGTGCTGTAATAGTGTAAAGTTTGTCTCTGGCAGGTACTGTAAAAGTGTAAAGTTTGTCTCTGGCGGGTGCTGTAAAATTGTAAAGTTTGTGTACTGTAAAAGTGTGAAGTTTGTCTCTGACGGGTACTGTAAAAGTGTAAAGTTTATCTCTGGTGGGTACTGTAAAATTGTAAAGTTTGTGTACTGTGACAGGTACTGTAAAAGTGTAAAGTTTGTCTCTGACGGGTACTGTAAAAGTGTAAAGTTTATCTCTGGCGGGTACTGTAAAAGTGTAAAGTTTGTCTCTGTGGCAGGTGCTGTAAAAGTGTAAAGTTTGTGTATTGTGACGGGTACTGTAAAAGTGTAAAGTTTGTGTATTGTGACGGGTACTGTAAAAGTGTAAAGTTTGTGTACTGTAAAAGTGTAAAGTCTGTGTGCTGTAAATGTGTAAAGTTTGCTGATGTGTGTTGCAGGACGGCTCTGGCCCGGTTCCGTCAGGCGCAGCTGGAAGAGGGAAAAGTCAAGGTCTGAGTCATTTAAATATTTAAATTAAATATAAAGGTATCCTCATTAAAGAGGAGGTACTCTGCCAAATGAACTTTTTTCCTCTCATGTTTAACGGGGTTCCTCGTCAAAAACACACCTGAACAGGTTTGAGAAGTAAATACCCCCTCAGTAATACCCCAGAGAAGTAAATACCCCTCTTTAATACCCCAGAGAAGTAAATACCCCTCTTTAATACCCCAGAGAAGTAAATACCCCTCTTTAATACCCCAGAGAAGTAAATACCCCCTCTTTAATACCACAGAGAAGTAAATACCCCCTCTTTAATACCACAGAGAAGTAAATACCCCCTCTTTAATACCACAGAGAAGTAAATACTTCCTCTGTAACTGTAGTCCGGTGTCGCTGTTATATAATGCTGCCTTATATAATCTTGTACTTTATAATATCCTGTTACATTATTCTGTATTCTGTAATATTTATATATAAATATTTATATATATATATATATATATATATATATATATATATATATATATATATATATATATATATATATATATATATATATAAATATAAATACTATAATGTTTTCATATTTTTCTGTGTAATATTTAATCAGTAAAGTGACTCATTTCCCTCTCGTGCTGCAGGAGCGGAGGCCGTACCTCGCATCCGAATGTGATGAGCTCCCCAAAGCCGAGAAGTGGAGACGACAGGTGACCCCTGACCCCCTGTCACTGACCCTGACCCCTGTCACTGACCCTGACCCCTGTCACTGACCCTGACCCCTGTCTCTGACCCTGACCCCTGTCACTGACCCTGACCCCTGTCGCTGACCCTGACCCCTGTCTCTGACCCTGACCCCTGTCACTGACCCTGACCCCTGTCACTGACCACAGAAGTACTTTTATATGCAGTATTTTTACTTTTAGACTTTTGTGTTTTTCAGATCATCAGTGAAGTATCAAAGAAAGTCGCTCAAATCCAGAACGGTCAGTTCCTCCTTTCACAGTAAAAGCCTGTGACTCTTTCACAGTAAAAGCCTGTGACTCTTTCACAGTAAAAGCCTGTGACTCTTTCACAGTAAAAGCTTGACTCTTTCACAGTAAAAGCCTCTGACTCTTTCACAGTAAAAGCCTCTGACTCTTTCACAGTAAAAGCCTCTGCCTCTTTCACAGTAAAAGCCTCTGCCTCTTTCACAGTAAAAGCTTGACTCTTTCACAGTAAAAGCCTGTGACTCTTTCACAGTAAAAGCCTGTGACTCTTTCACAGTAAAAGCCTGTGACTCTTTCACAGTAAAAGCCTGTGACTCTTTCACAGTAAAAGCCTGTGACTCTTTCACAGTAAAAGCCTGTGACTCTTTCACAGTAAAAGCCTGTGACTCTTTCACAGTAAAAGCTTGACTCTTTCACAGTAAAAGCCTCTGACTCTTTCACAGTAAAAGCCTCTGACTCTTTCACAGTAAAAGCCTCTGCCTCTTTCACAGTAAAAGCCTCTGCCTCTTTCACAGTAAAAGCTTGACTCTTTCACAGTAAAAGCCTGTGACTCTTTCACAGTAAAAGCCTGTGACTCTTTCACAGTAAAAGCCTGTGACTCTTTCACAGTAAAAGCCTGTGACTCTTTCACAGTAAAAGCCTGTGACTCTTTCACAGTAAAAGCCTGTGACTCTTTCACAGTAAAAGCCTGTGACTCTTTCACAGTAAAAGCTTGACTCTTTCACAGTAAAAGCCTCTGACTCTTTCACAGTAAAAGCCTCTGACTCTTTCACAGTAAAAGCTTGACTCTTTCACAGTAAAAGCCTGTGACTCTTTCACAGTAAAAGCTTGACTCTTTCACAGTAAAAGCCTGTGACTCTTTCACAGTAAAAGCCTGTGACTCTTTCACAGTAAAAGCCTGTGACTCTTTCACAGTAAAAGCCTGTGACTCTTTCACAGTAAAAGCCTCTGACTCTTTCACAGTAAAAGCCTCTGCCTCTTTCACAGTAAAAGCCTGTGACTCTTTCACAGTAAAAGCTTGACTCTTTCACAGTAAAAGCCTGTGACTCTTTCACAGTAAAAGCCTGTGACTCTTTCACAGTAAAAGCCTGTGACTCTTTCACAGTAAAAGCTTGACTCTTTCACAGTAAAAGCCTGTGACTCTTTCACAGTAAAAGCTTGACTCTTTCACAGTAAAAGCCTGTGACTCTTTCACAGTAAAAGCTTGACTCTTTCACAGTAAAAGCCTCTGACTCTTTCACAGTAAAAGCTTGACTCTTTCACAGTAAAAGCCTCTGACTCTTTCACAGTAAAAGCTTGACTCTTTCACAGTAAAAGCCTCTGACTCTTTCACAGTAAAAGCCTGTGACTCTTTCACAGTAAAAGCCTCTGACTCTTTCACAGTAAAAGCCTCTGACTCTTTCACAGTAAAAGCCTCTGACTCTTTCACTGTAAAAGCCTCTGACTCTTTCACTGTAAAAGCCTCTGCCTCTTTCACAGTAAAAGCCTCTGCCTCTTTCACAGTAAAAGCCTCTGACTCTTTCACAGTAAAAGCTTGACTCTTTCACAGTAAAAGCCTGTGACTCTTTCACAGTAAAAGCCTGTGACTCTTTCACAGTAAAAGCCTGTGACTCTTTTACAGTAAAAGCCTGTGACTCTTTCACAGTAAAAGCCTGTGACTCTTTCACAGTAAAAGCCTCTGCCTCTTTCACAGCAAAAGCCTCTGACTCTTTCACAGCAAAAGCCTCTGCCTCTTTCACAGTAAAAGCCTGTGACTCTTTCACAGTAAAAGCCTGTGACTCTTTCACAGTAAAAGCCTGTGACTCTTTCACATTAAAAGCCTGTGACTCTTTCACAGTAAAAGCCTCTGACTCTTTCACAGTAAAAGCCTCTGACTCTTTCACAGTAAAAGCCTGTGACTCTTTCACAGTAAAAGCCTGTGACTCTTTCACAGTAAAAGCCTCTGACTCTTTCACAGTAAAAGCCTGTGACTCTTTCACAGTAAAAGCCTCTGACTCTTTCACAGTAAAAGCCTGTGACTCTTTCACAGTAAAAGCCTGTGACTCTTTCACAGTAAAAGCCTGTGACTCTTTCACAGTAAAAGCCTGTGACTCTTTCACAGTAAAAGCCTCTGACTCTTTCACAGTAAAAGCCTCTGACTCTTTCACAGTAAAAGCCTCTGACTCTTTCACAGTAAAAGCCTCTGACTCTTTCACTGTAAAAGCCTCTGACTCTTTCACTGTAAAAGCCTCTGACTCTTTCACAGTAAAAGCCTCTGACTCTTTCACAGTAAAAGCCTGTGACTCTTTCACAGTAAAAGCTTGACTCTTTCACAGTAAAAGCCTGTGACTCTTTCACAGTAAAAGCTTGACTCTTTCACAGTAAAAGCCTGTGACTCTTTCACAGTAAAAGCTTGACTCTTTCACAGTAAAAGCCTCTGACTCTTTCACAGTAAAAGCCTGTGACTCTTTCACAGTAAAAGCCTGTGACTCTTTCACAGTAAAAGCCTCTGACTCTTTCACAGTAAAAGCCTCTGCCTCTTTCACAGTAAAAGCCTCTGACTCTTTCACAGTAAAAGCCTCTGCCTCTTTCACAGTAAAAGCCTCTGCCTCTTTCACAGTAAAAGCCTCTGCCTCTTTCACAGTAAAAGCCTCTGACTCTTTCACAGTAAAAGCCTGTGACTCTTTCACAGTAAAAGCCTGTGACTCTTTCACAGTAAAAGCCTGTGACTCTTTCACAGTAAAAGCCTGTGACTCTTTCACAGTAAAAGCCTGTGACTCTTTCACAGTAAAAGCCTCTGACTCTTTCACAGTAAAAGCCTCTGACTCTTTCACAGTAAAAGCCTGTGACTCTTTCACAGTAAAAGCCTGTGACTCTTTCACAGTAAAAGCCTCTGCCTCTTTCACAGTAAAAGCCTGTGACTCTTTCACAGTAAAAGCCTCTGACTCTTTCACAGTAAAAGCCTCTGCCTCTTTCACAGTAAAAGCCTGTGACTCTTTCACAGTAAAAGCCTGTGACTCTTTCACAGTAAAAGCCTGTGACTCTTTCACAGTAAAAGCCTGTGACTCTTTCACAGTAAAATCCTGTGACTCTTTCACAGTAAAAGCCTGTCACCCTTTCACAGTAAAAGCCTCTGATGTATGCGTGTGTGTTTGTATATTTATATATTTGTACTTTTATATATTTCATATTTTCAGCGGGTTTGGGCGAGTTCCGGATTCGAGATCTGAACGATGAAATCAACAAACTCCTGCGAGAAAAACGCCACTGGGAAATACGCATCAAAGAGCTGGGAGGACCGGACTACAGGGTACCACCACTTTGCACATGTATTTGCTGTACTCGCAGTAGTACTCGCAGTAGTACTCGCAGTAGTACTCGCAGTAGTACTCGCAGTAGTACTCGCAGTACTCTGACCCTGTGCTCTCTCAGAGGTTCAGGCAGTAGTATTTGTAGTATTTGCAGTAGTATTTGTAGTATTTGCAGTAGTACTCGCAGTACTCTGACCCTGTGCTCTCTCAGAGGTTCAGGCAGTAGTATTTGGAGTATTTGCAGTAGTATTTGCAGTAGTATTTGTAGTATTTGCAGTACTACTTGCAGTACTCTGACCCTGTGCTCTCTCAGAGGTTCAGGCAGTAGTATTTGTAGTATTTGCAGTAGTATTTGTAGTATTTGCAGTACTACTTGCAGTACTCTGACCCTGTGCTATCTCAGAGGTTCAGGCAGTAGTATTTGTAGTATTTGCAGTAGTATTTGTAGTATTTGCAGTACTACTTGCAGTACTCTGACCCTGTGCTCTCTCAGAGGTTCAGGCAGTAGTATTTGTAGTATTTGCAGTAGTATTTGTAGTATTTGCAGTAGTACTCGCAGTACTCTGACCCTGTGCTCTCTCAGAGGTTCAGGCAGTAGTATTTGTAGTATTTGCAGTAGTATTTGTAGTATTTGCAGTACTACTTGCAGTACTCTGACCCTGTGCTCTCTCAGAGGTTCAGGCAGTAGTATTTGTAGTATTTGCAGTAGTATTTGTAGTATTTGCAGTAGTACTTGCAGTACTCTGACCCTGTGCTCTCTCAGAGGTTCAGGCAGTAGTATTTGTAGTATTTGCAGTAGTATTTGTAGTATTTGCAGTAGTACTTGCAGTACTCTGACCCTATGCTCTCTCAGAGGTTCAGGCAGTAGTATTTGTAGTATTTGCAGTAGTATTTGCAGTACTACTTGCAGTACTCTGACCCTGTGCTCTCTCAGAGGTTCAGGCAGTAGTATTTGTAGTATTTGCAGTAATATTTGTAGTATTTGCAGTACTACTTGCAGTACTCTGACCCTGTGCTCTCTCAGAGGTTCAGGCAGTAGTATTTGTAGTATTTGCAGTAGTATTTGTAGTATTTGCAGTAGTACTCGCAGTACTCTGACCCTGTGCTCTCTCAGAGGTTCAGGCAGTAGTATTTGTAGTATTTGCAGTAGTATTTGCAGTAGTACTTGCAGTACTCTGACCCTGTGCTCTCTCAGAGGTTCAGGCAGTAGTATTTGTAGTATTTGCAGTAGTATTTGTAGTATTTGCAGTAGTACTCGCAGTACTCTGACCCTGTGCTCTCTCAGAGGTTCAGGCAGTAGTATTTGTAGTATTTGCAGTAGTATTTGCAGTAGTACTTGCAGTACTCTGACCCTGTGCTCTCTCAGAGGTTCGGGCCTCGGATGTTGGACCATGAGGGACGAGAGGTTCCAGGAAACAGAGGATACAAATATTTTGGAGCTGCACGAGACCTGCCCGGAGTCAGAGAGCTGTTCGAGAAAGAACGTAAGAACTGGACCGGGACTGGACCCTTGACTGGACCAGGACTGGACCGGGACTCAACACCCCCAGAGAGACGTCACTGTGGAGTCTGATGTCATTAGAAAGGTCTACAGCCAATCACAGACTAACCCTAACATCCTGCTCTGTGATTGGCCGGGGCTGGAGGCCTCTCTAACATCCTGCTCTGTGATTGGCCGGGGCTAGAGGCCTCTCTAACATCCTGCTCTGTGATTTGCCGGGGCTAGAGGCCTCTCTAACATCCTGCTCTGTGATTGGCCGGGGCTAGAGGCCTCTCTAACATCCTGCTCTGTGATTGGCCGGGGCTGGAGGCCTCTCTAACATCCTGCTCTGTGATTGGCCGGGGCTGGAGGCCTCTCTAACATCCTGCTCTGTGATTGGCTGGGGCTGGAGGCCTCTCTAACATCCTGCTCTGTGATTGGCCGGGGCTAGAGGCCTCTCTAACATCCTGCTCTGTGATTGGCCGGGGCTGGAGGCCTCTTTAACATCCTGCTCTGTGATTGGCCGGGGCTGGAGGCCTCTCTAACATCCTGCTCTGTGATTGGCAGCGGCGCCGGAGGTGAGGAAGACGAGGGCGGAGCTGATGAAGGATGTGGACGCCGAGTATTACGGATACAGAGACGAAGACGACGGCGTTCTGCTTCCGCTGGAGGCACAGCACGAGAGGCTCGGTACGACCCTACACCTACACCCTAACCCTACACCCTAACCCTACACCTACACCCTAACCCCTACACCCTAATCCTACACCCTAACCCTACACCTACACCCTACACCCTACACCTACACCCTAACCCTACACCCTACACCCTAACCCCTACACCCTAACCCTACACCCTAACCCTACACCCTAAACCCTACCCCCTAAACCCTACCCCCTAACCCTACACCCTACACCCTAACCCTACACCCTACACCCTAACCCTACACCCTAACCCTACACCTACACCTAAACCTACACCCTGCCCCCTAACCCTACACCCTGACCCTACACCCTAACCCCTACACCCTAACCCTACACCTAAACCTACACCCTACCCCCTAAGCCTACACCCTATCCCCTAACCCTACACTCTACACCCAAGCCCTACACCCTAGCCCTACACCCTAGCCCTTACACCCTACACCCTAACCCCTACACCCTAACCCTTACACCCTACACCCTAACCCCTAACCCTTAGAGGTAAGATCGGGCCTAAAAAATCCAGCCTGACCCGACCCGCGGGTATTAAAGCCCGACCCGAGCCCGACCAATTAACTTGATTTGCAGGCCCGAGCCCGAAGCAAACCCGAAATTTCATGCGGACCTGCGGAGGGGTCGTCATTCACGTGCGCAGAGCCAGAACCAGAACCAGAGCCAGAGCCAGAGCAGTGCTCTGCTCTGCTCTGCTCTGCTCTGGCTCTGCGCATGAATTTAACTGTTTATTTATTTTTTAAAAAGTCAGCGAGAGAGAAGCCCGAGCTCGGGCTTGGGCTCGGGCTTGGGCTCGGGCTTGGGCTCGGGCTTGGGCTCGGGCTTGGGCTCGGGCTTGGGCTCGGGCTTGGGCTCGGGCTCGGGCTCGGGCTCGGGCTCGGGCTCGGGCTCGGGCTCGGGCTCGGGCTTGGGCTCGGGCTTGGGCTCGGGCTTGGGCTCAGGCTTAAGATCTTACCTCTACTAACCCTACACCCTACACCCTAACCCCTACACGCTAACCCTACACCCTAACCCTCTGGGTTTACAGTAGTACTGTACTAGAACTGTAGAACTGTAGTTCTCTTGCAGTAACTGTAGTACTCTTGCAGTAACTGTAGTACTCTTGCAGTAACTGTAGTTCTCTTGCAGTAACTGTAGTTCTCTTGCAGTAACTGTAGTACTCTTGCAGTAACTGTAGTACTCTTGCAGTAACTGTAGTACTCTTGCAGTACTCTTGTAGTAACTGTGGCCATACCAGCTCGTCAAAGCCTGATCCCGTCAGATCTCAGAAGCTCAGCAGGGCCGGGCCTGGTTAGTAGTTGGATGGAGACACTGGGAATTCCAGGTGTCACACCCAGGTCATCGTTGAAAATGAGAATTGGTTCTCAACCGACCTACCTGGTAAAATAAAGGTTAAATAAATAAAAGTAACTGTAGTACCCTTGCAGTGCTCCAGGAGGCGCTGGAGAAGTGGAAATCTGAGAAGGATCAAACCAGAACTGAAGAAGAAGAAGATATTTACAAAGTCACAGACCATCAGGTAAAAGTACAACTATATACCCCATGTACCCCCAACATACCCCACATACCCCCACGTACCCCATATACCCCACATACCCCACGTACCCCACATACCCCCCTACATACCCCACATACCACATATACCCCCGCATACCCCATATACCCCCCACATACCCCATATACCCCACATACCCCCCACATACCCCACATACCACACATATACCCCCACATACCCCCCACATACCCCACATACCACACATATACCCCCACATACCCCACGTACCCCATATACCCCCACATACCCCATATACCCCAATATACCCCATATACCCCCACATACCCCCCATACCCCATATTTCCCCCATATACCCCCACATACCCCCATACCCCATACCCCCCATACCCCATATACCCCCACATACTCCATATACCTCCCACATACCCCACATACCACATATACCCCCGCATACCCCATATACCTCCACATACCCCATATACCTCCCACATACCCCACATACCCCATATACAACCCATATCACTAGACCCATTCCCATAATGCACCGGGTCTGATGCCCTGCTTTATTGTGTATTTAATGTGTATTTAGTGTGTATTTAATATATATTTATTGTGTATTTAGTGTGTATTTAGTGTGTATTTAATGTGTATTTAGTGTGTATTTAATGTGTATTTAGTTTGTATTTAGTGTGTGTTTAGTGTGTATTTAATGTGTATTTAGTATGTATTTAATGTGTATTTAGTGTGTATTTAGTGTGTATTTAGTGTGTATTTAATGTGTATTTAATGTGTATTTAGTGTATTTAATGTGTATTTAGTGCGTATTTAGTGTGTATTTAGTGTGTATTTAATGTGTATTTAGTGTATTTAATGTGTATTTAGTGTGTATTTAATGTGTATTTAGTGTGTATTTAGTGTGTATTTAGTGTGTATTTAGTGTGTATTTAATGTGTATTTAGTGTGTATTTAGTGTATTTAATGTGTATTTAGTGTGTATTTAGTGTGTATTTAATGTGTATTTCAGGAGGAAGACCAAGGCGCTGCTGAAGACGAAGGAGAAGAAGGAGCCGTGTTCACCGCTCATGTCCCAGTGCCCTCCCAGAAAGAGGTACACACAAGTACTACAAGTACTACTACAAGTACTGCATATACTACTACAAGTACTACTACAAGTACTACTACAAGTACTGCATCTACTACTACAAGTACTGCATCTACTACTACGAGTACTACATCTACTACTACAAGTACTGCATCTACTACTACGAGTACTACATCTACAACCACTGCATATACTACTACTACTACACGTACTATTCCATGTACTGCATCTACTACTACAAGTACTACTACAAGTACTGCAACTACTACTACAAGTATTGCATCTACTACTACGAGTACTACATCTACTACTACAACTACTGCATATACTACTACTACTACAAGTACTACTACAAGTACTACTACAACTACTGCATCTACTACTACAAGTACTACTACAAGGACTGCATCTACTACTACAAGTACTACTACAAGTACTACTACAACTACTGCATCTACTACTACAAGTACTACTACAAGTACTGCATATACTATTACTACACGTACTACTACAAGTACTGCATCTACTACTACAACTACTGCATCTGCTACTACAAGTACTGCAGTACTAGGACACAGCAGTACTGTAGTAGTAGTAGTACTAGGACACAGCAGTACTGCAGTAGTAGAAGTATTAGGACACAGCAGTACTTGTACTAGTAAAGGTTTGTGTGCAGGTGGAGGAGGCTCTGATCCGGAGGAAGAAGATGGAGCTGCTACAGAGATACGCCAGCGACACTTTACAGCAGCAGAGCCAAGAGGCGCGTACCCTCCTCGGACTGTGACCGGAGGTGTACTGCTGCTGCGGGTACTGCGGGTGCTGCGGGTACTGCGGGTACTGCGAGTGCTACGGGTACTGCGGGTACTACTGCTACTGCGAGTTCTACCAGTACTGCCAGTACTGTGGGTACTACTGCTACTGCCAGTACTGAGAGTACTACCAGTACTGCCACAGACCACGACTCAAATACTTCTGTAAATACTTTTTGTAACTTTTTCATAAAAAAACATGAAACAATTTCTGTGTGAATTCATGTGTCAGATGCCCTCCCGTGTGTCAGATGCCCTCCCCATGTGTCAGATGCCCTCCCTGATGTGTGTTTGGATCATGGTCCTTGTCCCTGATGGAAATGATCAGGTTTATGTTCGTCATGAAGAGTTAAAAGTATTTTTCTTTGTTCTGTTCAAAAACAAACACTCTTATTGTGAAACCGGAAACGAGGCGCTACATGATCCCGTGCTCTTATTGTGAAACCGGAAATGAGGCGCGACACGAGCCCGTGCCGGAAGTGAAGCTCATTTCCTGGAAAACACTGAGCTCATACTTCGCTCCAGCACCAGAACCCTGAACCCCGAACCCCGAGGACAAGCGCGCCCTTTCCGGCCCAGGAGCTCCAGACGCTGCGCCTCTCCCGGAGTGGACTCATTTTTACCCCGGAGTGTAGTAGTCTCTTCCGCGGACTGTAGTCGTCTCTCCCCTGGGTGTTTTCCGTCTTCTCGTCGCTGTTTCTGCCCGTCTCACGCCACGGGGAAAATGGGGGCACAACGCGCAGACGGAGCACGGGACTGGAGCCAGCAGGATGGACCCGAACCGGAGCAGAACCCGGTAAAACACGTGCTACCAGAGCTAACGGGGAGCTAACGGGCTAAAGCTAACAACCAAAACAAAGCGCTGTAAACAGCTGAGTGCGCCCCCGTGTGGAGCCTGTGGGGTCAGGGGTCATAATAAAAGAAGATGAATATGTGGTAATACCCCACAGGAGTAAATACCCCCTCTGTAATACCCCACAGGAGTAAATACCCCTCTGTAATACCCCACAGGAGTAAATACCCCTCTGTAATACCCCACAGGAGTAAATATCCCTCTGTAATACCCCACAGGAGTAAATACCCCTCTGTAATACCCCACAGGAGTAAATACCCCTCTGTAATACCCCACAGGAGTAAATACCCCTCTGTAATACCCCACAGGAGTAAATACCCCTCTGTAATACCCCACAGGAGTAAATACCCCTCTGTAATACCCCACAGGAGTAAATACCCCTCTGTAATACCCCACAGGAGTAAATACCCCTCTGTAATACCCCACAGGAGTAAATACCCCCTCTGTAATACCCCACAGGAGTAAATACCCCTCTGTAATACCCCACAGAAGTAAATACCCCCTCTGTAATACCCCACAGGAGTAAATACCCCCTCTGTAATACCCCACAGGAGTAAATACCCCTCTGTAATACCCCACAGAAGTAAATACCCCTCTGTAATACCCCGCAGGAGTAAATACCCCCTCTGTAATACCCCGCAGGAGTAAATACCCCTCTGTAATGCCCCGCAGGATTAAATACCCCTCTGTAATACCCCGCAGGAGTAAATACCCCTCTGTAATACCCCGCAGGAGTAAATACCCCCTCTGTAATACCCCACAGGAGTAAATACCCCTCTGTAATACCCCACAGAAGTAAATACCCCCTCTGTAATACCCCGCAGGAGTAAATACCCCCTCTGTAATACCCCGCAGGAGTAAATACCCCTCTGTAATGCCCCGCAGGAGTAAATACCCCTCTGTAATACCCCGCAGGAGTAAATACCCCTCTGTAATACCCCACAGGAGTAAATACCCCCTCTGTAATACCCCACAGGAGTAAATATTCCTCTGTAATACCCCGCAGGAGTAAATACTCCCTCTGTAATACCCCGCAGGAGTAAATACCCCTCTGTAATACCCTGCAGGAGTAAATACCCCCTCTGTAATACTCCGCAGGAGTAAATACCCCTCTGTAATACCCCGCAGGAGTAAATACCCCTCTGTAATACCCCGCAGGAGTAAATACCCCCTGTAATACAGCGCAGGAGTAAATACCCCTCTGTAATACCCCGCAGGAGTAAATACCCCCTCTGTAATACCCCGCAGGAGTAAATACCCCTCTGTAATACCCCGCAGGAGTAAATACCCCTCTGTAATACCCCGCAGGAGTAAATACCCCTCTGTAATACCCCGCAGGAGTAAATACCCCCCTGTAATACCCCGCAGGAGTAAATACCCCTCTGTAATACCCCGCAGGAGTAAATACCCCCTCTGTAATACCCCGCAGGAGTAAATACCCCTCTGTAATACCCCGCAGGAGTAAATACCCCTCTGTAATACCCCGCAGGAGTAAATACCCCCTCTGTAATACCCCGCAGGAGTAAATACCCCTCTGTAAAACCTTGCAGGAGTAAATACCCCTCTGTAATACCCCGCAGGAGTAAATACCCCTCTGTAATGCCCCGCAGGAGTAAATACCCCTCTAATACCCCGCAGGAGTAAATACCCCTCTGTAAAACCTTGCAGGAGTAAATACCCCTCTGTAATACCCCGCAGGAGTAAATATCCCTCTGTAATACCCCGCAGGAGTAAATACCCCTCTGTAATACCCCGCAGGAGTAAATACCCCTCTGTAATACCCCGCAGGAGTAAATACCCCTCTGTAATACCCCGCAGGAGTAAATACCCCTCTGTAATACCCCGCAGGAGTAAATAACCCACAGTAATACCCCGCAGGAGTAAATAACCCACTGTAATGCCCCGCAGGAGTAAATACCCCCGCTGTAATACCCCGCAGGAGTAAATACCCCTCTGTAACACCCCGCAGGCTTAAATACCCCTCTGTAATACCCCGCAGGAGTAAATACCCCTCTGTAATACCCCGCAGGAGTAAATACCCCTCTGTAATACCCCACAGGAGTAAATACCCCTCTGTAATACCCCACAGAAGTAAATACCCCCTCTGTAATACCCCGCAGGAGTAAATACCCCTCTGTAATACCCCGCAGGAGTAAATACCCCTCTGTAATACCCTGCAGGAGTAAATACCCCTCTGTAATACCCCGCAGGAGTAAATACCCCTCTGTAATACCCCCCCGGAGGAAATACCCCCAAGGGAATACCCCGCAGGAGTAAATACCCCTCTGTAATACCCCGCAGGAGTAAATACCCCTCTGTAATACCCTGCAGGAGTAAATACCCCATCTGTAATGCCCCACAGGAGTAAATACCCCTCTGTAATACCCCGCAGGAGTAAATACCCCTCTGTAATACCCCGCAGGAGTAAATACCCCTCTGTAATACCCCGCAGGAGTAAATACCCCTCTGTAATACCCCGCAGGAGTAAATACCCCTCTGTAATACCCCACAGGAGTAAATACCCCTCTGTAATACCCCACAGGAGTAAATACTCTCTCTGTAATACCCCACAGGAGTAAATAGACCTCTTTAATAACCCCCAGGAGTAAATACCCCTCTGTAATACCCCGCAGGAGTAAATACCCCTCTGTAATACCCCGCAGGAGTAAATACCCCTCTGTAATACCCCGCAGGAGTAAATACCCCTCTGTAATACCCCACAGGAGTAAATACCCCTCTGTAATACCCCACAGGAGTAAATACCCCCTCTGTAATACCCCACAGAAGTAAATACCCCCTCTGTAATACCCCGCAGGAGTAAATACCCTCTGTAATACCCGCAGGAGTAAAGACCCCTCTGTAATCCCCCCCAGGAGTAAATACCCCCTCTGTAATACCCCACAGGAGTAAATACCCCCTCTGTAATACCCCGCAGGAGTAAATACCCCTCTGTAATACCCCGCAGGAGTAAATACCCCTCTGTAATACCCCACAGGAGTAAATACCCCTCTGTAATACCCCACAGGAGTAAATACCCCTCTGTAATACCCCACAGGAGTAAATACCCCTCTGTAATACCCCGCAGGAGTAAATACCCCTCTGTAATACCCCGCAGGAGTAAATACCCCTCTGTAATACCCCGCAGGAGTAAATACCCCTCTGTAATACCCCGCAGGAGTAAATACCCCTCTGTAATACCCCGCAGGAGTAAATACCCCCTCTGTAATGCCCCGCAGGAGTAAATACCCCTCTGTAATACCCCGCAGGAGTAAATACCCCTCTGTAATACCCCACAGGAGTAAATACTCTCTCTGTAATACCCCACAGGAGTAAATACCCCTCTGTAATACCCCACAGGAGTAAATACCCCTCTGTAATACCCCGCAGGAGTAAATACCCCTCTGTAATACCCCGCAGGAGTAAATACCCCACTGTAAAAACCCGCAGGAGTAAATACCCCACAGTAATACCCCACATGAGTAAATACCCCTCTGTAATACCCGCAGGAGTAAATACCCCTCTGTAATACCCCACAGGAGTAAATACCCCTCTGTAATACCCGCAGGAGTAAATACCCCTCTGTAATACCCGCAGGAGTAAATACCCCTCTGTAATACCCCGCAGGAGTAAATACCCCTCTGTAATACCCCACAGGAGTAAATACACACACTGGAAAACCCCACAGGAGTAAATACCCCGCTGTAATACCCCACAGAAGTAAATACCCCGAGGGTAAAACCCCGCAGGAGTAAAAACCCTCTGTAATACCCCGCAGGAGTAAATACCCCTCTGTAATACCCCGCAGGAGTAAATACCCCCTCTGTAATACCCCGCAGGAGTAAATACTCCTCTGTAATACCCCGCAGGAGTAAATACCCCTCTGTAATACCCCGCAGGAGTAAATACTCCTCTGTAATACCCCACAGGAGTAAATACCCCTCTGTAATACCCCACAGGAGTAAATACCCCTCTGTAATACCCCGCAGGAGTAAATACCCCTCTGTAATACCCCGCAGGAGTAAATACCCCCTCTGTAATACCCCGCAGGAGTAAATACCCCTCTGTAATACCCCGCAGGAGTAAATACCCCTCTGTAATACCCCGCAGGAGTAAATACCCCTCTGTAATGCCCCGCAGGAGTAAATACCCCCTCTGTAATACCCCGCAGGAGTAAATACCCCTCTGTAATACCCCGCAGGAGTAAATACTCCCTCTGTAATACCCCGCAGGAGTAAATACCCCGCTGTAATACCCTGCAGGAGTAAATACCCCCTCTGTAATGCCCCGCAGGAGTAAATACCCCTCTGTAATACCTCACAGGAGTAAATACCCCTCTGTAATACCCCGCAGGAGTAAATACCCCTCTGTAATACCCCACAGAAGTAAATACCCCCTCTGTAATACCCCGCAGGAGTAAATACCCCCTCTGTAATACCCCGCAGGAGTAAATACCCCTCTGTAATACCCCACAGGAGTAAATACCCCTCTGTAACACCCCACAGGAGTAAATACCCCTCTGTAATACCCCACAGGAGTAAATACTCCTCTGTAATACCCGCAGGAGTAAATACCCCTCTGTAATACCCGCAGGAGTAAATACCCCTCTGTAATACCCCGCAGGAGTAAATACCCCTCTGTAATACCCGCAGGAGTAAATACCCCTCTGTAATACCCCGCAGGAGTAAATACCCCTCTGTAATACCCCGCAGGAGTAAATACCCCTCTGTAATGCCCCGCAGGAGTAAATACCCCTCTGTAATACCCGCAGGAGTAAATACCCCTCTGTAATACCCGCAGGAGTAAATACTCCTCTGTAATACCCGCAGGAGTAAATACCCCTCTGTAATACCCCGCAGGAGTAAATACCCCTCTGTAATACCCTGCAGGAGTAAATACCCCCTCTGTAATGCCCCACAGGAGTAAATACCCCCTCTGTAATACCCCACAGGAGTAAATACCCCTCTGTAATACCCCGCAGAAGTAAATACCCCCTCTGTAATACCCCGCAGGAGTAAATACTCCTCTGTAATACCCGCAGGAGTAAATACCCCTCTGTAATACCCGCAGGAGTAAATACTCCTCTTTATTACCCCGCAGTTGTAAATACCCCTCTGTAATACCCCGCAGGAGTAAATACCCCTCTGTAATACCCCGCAGGAGTAAATACCCCTCTGTAATACCCCGCAGGAGTAAATACCCTCTGTAATACCCGCAGGAGTAAATACCCCTCTGTAATGCCCCGCAGGAGTAAATACCCCCTCTGTAATACCCCGCAGGAGTAAATACCCCTCTGTAATACCCCGCAGGAGTAAATACTCCCTCTGTAATACCCCGCAGGAGTAAATACCCCCTCTGTAATACCCCGCAGGAGTAAATACCCCTCTGTAATACCCTGCAGGAGTAAATACCCCCTCTGTAATGCCCCGCAGGAGTAAATACCCCTCTGTAATACCCCGCAGGAGTAAATACCCCTCTGTAATACCTCACAGGAGTAAATACCCCTCTGTAATACCCCGCAGGAGTAAATACCCCTCTGTAATACCCCACAGAAGTAAATACCCCCTCTGTAATACCCCACAGGAGTAAATACCCCTCTGTAACACCCCACAGGAGTAAATACCCCTCTGTAATACCCTACAGGAGTAAATACCCCTCTGTAATTCCCCACAGGAGTAAATACCCCTCTGTAATACCCCACAGGAGTAAATACCCCTCTGTAATACCCCACAGGAGTAAATACCCCTCTGTAATACCCCACAGGAGTAAATACCCCCTCTGTAATGCCCCACAGGAGTAAATACCCCTCTGTAATACCCCGCAGGAGTAAATACCCCTCTGTAATACCCCGCAGGAGTAAATACCCCTCTGTAATACCCCGCAGGAGTAAAAACCCCCACTGTAATACCCCGCAGCAGTAAATACCCCTCTGTAATACCCGCAGGAGTAAATACCCCTCTGTAATACCCCGCAGGAGTAAATACCCCTCTGTAATGCCCCGCAGGAGTAAATACCCTCTGTAATACCCCGCAGGAGTAAATACCCCTCTGTAATACCTCACAGGAGTAAATACCCCTCTGTAATACCCTGCAGGAGTAAATACCCCTCTGTAATACCCCACAGAAGTAAATACCCCCTCTGTAATACCCCACAGGAGTAAATACCCCTCTGTAACACCCCACAGGAGTAAATACCCCTCTGTAATACCCTACAGGAGTAAATACCCCTCTGTAATACCCCACAGGAGTAAATACCCCTCTGTAATACCCCACAGGAGTAAATACCCCTCTGTAATACCCCACAGGAGTAAATACCCCTCTGTAACACCCCACAGGGGTAAATACCCCTCTGTAATACCCCACAGGGGTAAATACCCCTCTGTAACACCCCACAGGGGTAAATACCCCTCTGTAACACCCCACAGGAGTAAATACCCCTATGTAATACCCCACAGGAGTAAATACCCCTCTGTAATACCCCACAGGAGTAAATACCCCTCTGTAATACCCCACAGGAGTAAATACCCCTCTGTAATACCCCACAGGAGTAAATACCCCTCTGTAATACCCCACAGGAGTAAATACCCCCTCTGTAATACCCCGCAGGAGTAAATACCCCTCTGTAATACCCCGCAGGAGTAAATACCCCTCTGTAATACCCCACAGGAGTAAATACTCCCTCTGTAATACCCCACAGGAGTAAATACCCCTCTGTAATACCCCACAGAAGTAAATACCCCCTCTGTAATACCCCGCAGGAGTAAATACCCCCTCTGTAATACCCCGCAGGAGTAAATACCCCTCTGTAATACCCCGCAGGAGTAAATACCCCCTCTGTAATACCCCGCAGGAGTAAATACTCCTCTGTAATACCCCGCAGGAGTAAATACCCCTCTGTAATACCCCGCAGGAGTAAATACTCCTCTGTAATACCCCGCAGGAGTAAATACTCCTCTGTAATACCCCGCAGGAGTAAATACCCCTCTGTAATACCCCGCAGGAGTAAATACCCCTCTGTAATACCCCGCAGGAGTAAATACCCCTCTGTAATACCCCGCAGGAGTAAATACCCCTCTGTAATGCCCCGCAGGAGTAAATACCCCTCTGTAATACCCCGCAGGAGTAAATACCCCTCTGTAATACCCCGCAGGAGTAAATACTCCCTCTGTAATACCCCGCAGGAGTAAATACCCCCTCTGTAATACCCCGCAGGAGTAAATACCCCTCTGTAATACCCTGCAGGAGTAAATACCCCCGCTGTAATGCCCAGCAGGAGTAAATACCCCTCTGTAATACCCCGCAGGAGTAAATACCCCTCTGTAATACCTCACAGGAGTAAATACCCCTCTGTAATACCCTGCAGGAGTAAATACCCCTCTGTAATACCCCACGGAAGTAAATACCCCCTCTGTAATACCCGCAGGAGTAAATACCCCTCTGTAATACCCCACAGGAGTAAATACCCCTCTGTAATACCCCACAGGAGTAAATACCCCTCTGTAACACCCCACAGGAGTAAATACCCCTCTGTAATACCCTACAGGAGTAAATACCCCTCTGTAATACCCCACAGGAGTAAATACCCCTCTGTAATACCCCACAGGAGTAAATACCCCTCTGTAATACCCCACAGGAGTAAATACCCCTCTGTAACACCCCACAGGGGTAAATACCCCTCTGTAATACCCCACAGGAGTAAATACCCCTCTGTAACACCCCACAGGGGTAAATACCCCTCTGTAATACCCCACAGGAGTAAATACCCCTCTGTAACACCCCACAGGAGTAAATACCCCTCTGTAATACCCCACAGGAGTAAATACCCCTCTGTAATACCCCACAGGAGTAAATACCCCTCTGTAGTACCCCACAGGAGTAAATACCCCTCTGTAACGCCCCACAGGAGTAAATACCCCTCTGTAATACCCCACAGGAGTAAATACCCCTCTGTAACACCCACAGGGGTAAATACCCCTCTGTAAAACCCCACAGGAGTAAATACCCCTCTGTAATACCCCACAGGAGTAAATACACCTCTGTAAAACCCCACAGGAGTAAATACACCTCTGTAATACCCCACAGGAGTAAATACCCTCTGTAATACCCCACAGGAGTAAATACCCCTCTGTAATACCCCGCAGGAGTAAATACCCCTCTGTAATACCCGCAGGAGTAAATACCCCTCTGTAATACCCCACAGGAGTAAATACTCCTCTGTAATACCCCACAGGAGTAAATACCCCTCTGTAATACCCCACATAGGTAAATACCCCTCTGTAATACCCCGCAGGAGTAAATACCCCTCTGTAATACCCCGCAGGAGTAAATACCCCTCTGTAATACCCCGCAGGAGTAAATACCCCTCTGTAATACCCCACAGGAGTAAATACCCCTCTGTAACACCCCACAGGAGTAAATACCCCTCTGTAATACCCCGCAGGAGTAAATACTCCTCTGTAATACCCCGCAGGAGTAAATACTCCTCTGTAATACCCCGCAGGAGTAAATACCCCTCTGTAATACCCCGCAGGAGTAAATACCTCTCTGTAATACCCCGCAGGAGTAAATACCCCTCTGTAATACCCCGCAGGAGTAAATACCCCTCTGTAATACCCCGCAGGAGTAAATACCCCCTCTGTAATACCCCACAGGAGTAAATACCCCTCTGTAATACCCCGCAGGAGTAAATACCCCCTCTGTAATACCCCACAGGAGTAAATACCCCTCTGTAACACCCCACAGGAGTAAATACCCCTCTGTAATACCCTACAGGAGTAAATACCCCTCTGTAATACCCCACAGAAGTAAATACCCCTCTGTAATACCCCACAGGAGTAAATACCCCCTCTGTAATACCCCACAGGAGTAAATACCCCTCTGTAACACCCCACAGGGGTAAATACCCCTCTGTAACACCCCACAGGGGTAAATACCCCTCTGTAATACCCCACAGGAGTAAATACCCCTCTGTAACACCCCACAGGAGTAAATACCCCTATGTAATACCCCACAGGAGTAAATACCCCTCTGTAATACCCCACAGGAGTAAATACCCCTCTGTAGTACCCCACAGGAGTAAATACCCCTCTGTAACACCCCACAGGAGTAAATACCCCTCTGTAATACCCCACAGGAGTAAATACCCCTCTGTAACACCCCACAGGGGTAAATACCCCTCTGTAATACCCCGCAGGAGTAAATACCCCTCTGTAATACCCCACAGGAGTAAATACCCCTCTGTAATACCCCGCAGGAGTAAATACTCCTCTGTAATACCCCGCAGGAGTAAATACTCCTCTGTAATACCCCGCAGGAGTAAATACCCCTCTGTAATACCCTGCAGGAGTAAATACCCCTCTGTAATACCCCGCAGGAGTAAATACCCCTCTGTAATACCCCGCAGGAGTAAATACCCCTCTGTAATACCCCGCAGGAGTAAATACCCCTCTGTAATACCCCGCAGGAGTAAATATCCCTCTGTAATACCCCGCAGGAGTAAATACTCCCTCTGTAATACCCCGCAGGAGTAAATACCCCCTCTGTAATACCCCGCAGGAGTAAATACCCCTCTGTAATACCCTGCAGGAGTAAATACCCCCTCTGTAATGCCCCACAGGAGTAAATACCCCTCTGTAATACCCCGCAGGAGTAAATACCCCTCTGTAATACCTCACAGGAGTAAATACCCCTCTGTAATACCCTGCAGGAGTAAATACCCCTCTGTAATACCCCACAGAAGTAAATACCCCCTCTGTAATACCCCGCAGGAGTAAATACCCCCTCTGTAATACCCCACAGGAGTAAATACCCCTCTGTAATACCCCACAGGAGTAAATACCCCTCTGTAACACCCCACAGGAGTAAATACCCCTCTGTAATACCCTACAGGAGTAAATACCCCTCTGTAATACCCCACAGAAGTAAATACCCCTCTGTAATACCCCACAGGAGTAAATACCCCCTCTGTAATACCCCACAGGAGTAAATACCCCTCTGTAACACCCCACAGGGGTAAATACCCCTCTGTAACACCCCACAGGGGTAAATACCCCTCTGTAATACCCCACAGGAGTAAATACCCTCTGTAACACCCCACAGGAGTAAATACCCCTATGTAATACCCCACAGGAGTAAATACCCTCTGTAATACCCTACAGGAGTAAATACCCCTCTGTAGTACCCCACAGGAGTAAATACCCTCTGTAACACCCCACAGGAGTAAATACCCTCTGTAATACCCCACAGGAGTAAATACCCCTCTGTAACACCCCACAGGGGTAAATACCCCTCTGTAATACCCCACAGGAGTAAATACCCTCTGTAATACCCCACAGGAGTAAATACCCTCTGTAACACCCCACAGGAGTAAATACCCCTCTGTAATACCCCACAGGAGTAAATACCCCTATGTAATACCCCACAGGAGTAAATACCCTCTGTAATACCCACAGGAGTAAATACCCTCTGTAGTACCCCACAGGAGTAAATACCCTCTGTAATACCCCACAGGAGTAAATACCCCTCTGTAATACCCCACAGGAGTAAATACCCCTCTGTAACACCCCACAGGAGTAAATACCCCTCTGTAATACCCCACAGGAGTAAATACCCCTCTGTAATACCCCACAGGAGTAAATACCCCTCTGTAAAACCCCACAGGAGTAAATACCCCTCTGTAATACCCACAGGAGTAAATACCCTCTGTAATACCCCACAGGAGTAAATACCCCTCTGTAATACCCCACAGGAGTAAATACTCCTCTGTAATACCCGCAGGAGTAAATACCCCTCTGTAATACCCCGCAGGAGTAAATACCCCTCTGTAATACCCTGCAGGAGTAAATACCCCTCTGTAATACCCCGCATGAGTAAATACCCCTCTGTAATACCCCGCAGGAGTAAATACCCCTCTGTAATACCCGCAGGAGTAAATACCCCTCTGTAATACCCCGCAGGAGTAAATATCCCTCTGTAATACCCGCAGGAGTAAATACTCCCTCTGTAATACCCGCAGGAGTAAATACCCCCTCTGTAATACCCCGCAGGAGTAAATACCCCTCTGTAATACCCTGCAGGAGTAAATACCCCCTCTGTAATGCCCCACAGGAGTAAATACCCCTCTGTAATACCCCGCAGGAGTAAATACCCCTCTGTAATACCTCAAAGGAGAAAATAACCCTATATAATACCCAACAGGAGTAAATACCCTCTGTAATACCCCACAGAAGTAAATACCCCCTCTGTAATACCCCGCAGGAGTAAATACCCCCTCTGTAATACCCCACAGGAGTAAATACCCCTCTGTAATACCCCACAGGAGTAAATACCCCTCTGTAACACCCCACAGGAGTAAAATCCCCACTGTAATACCCAACAGGAGTAAATACCCCTCTGTAATACCCCACAGGAGTAAATACCCCTCTGTAATACCCCACAGGAGTAAATACCCCTCTGTAATACCCCACAGGAGTAAATACCCCTCTGTAACACCCCACAGGGGTAAATACCCCTCTGTAACACCCCACAGGGGTAAATACCCCTCTGTAATACCCCACAGGAGTAAATACCCCTCTGTAACACCCCACAGGAGTAAATACCCCTATGTAATACCCCACAGGAGTAAATACCCCTCTGTAATACCCCACAGGAGTAAATACCCCTCTGTAGTACCCCACAGGAGTAAATACCCCTCTGTAACACCCCACAGGAGTAAATACCCCTCTGTAATACCCCACAGGAGTAAATACCCCTCTGTAACACCCCACAGGGGTAAATACCCCTCTGTAATACCCCACAGGAGTAAATACCCCTCTGTAATACCCCACAGGA
Organism: Odontamblyopus rebecca; assembly: GCA_030686955.1. Classification (NCBI taxonomy): domain Eukaryota; kingdom Metazoa; phylum Chordata; class Actinopteri; order Gobiiformes; family Gobiidae; genus Odontamblyopus; species Odontamblyopus rebecca. The sequence continues at coordinate 931,100 of CM060663.1, read as the reverse complement.
GTAAATACCCCTCTGTAACACCCCACAGGAGTAAATACCCCTCTGTAATACCCCACAGGAGTAAATACCCCTATGTAATACCCCACAGGAGTAAATACCCCTCTGTAATACCCCACAGGAGTAAATACCCCTCTGTAGTACCCCACAGGAGTAAATACCCCTCTGTAACACCCCACAGGAGTAAATACCCCTCTGTAATACCCCACAGGAGTAAATACCCCTCTGTAACACCCCACAGGGGTAAATACCCCTCTGTAATACCCCACAGGAGTAAATACCCCTCTGTAATACCCCACAGGAGTAAATACCCCTCTGTAACACCCCACAGGAGTAAATACCCCTCTGTAACACCCCACAGGGGTAAATACCCCTCTGTAATACCCCACAGGAGTAAATACCCCTCTGTAATACCCCACAGGAGTAAATACCCCTCTGTAACACCCCACAGGAGTAAATACCCCTCTGTAATACCCCACAGGAGTAAATACCCCTCTGTAATACCCCGCAGGAGTAAATACCCCTCTGTAACACCCCACAGGAGTAAATACCCCCTCTGTAACACCCCACAGGAGTAAATACCCCTCTGTAATACCCCACAGGAGTAAATACCCCTCTGTAATACCCCGCAGGAGTAAATACCCCTCTTTGTGTGTTTCAGACTCAGCCCTGGAACCTGATGATCAAACACAGACCGATCCAGAAGAGAGGCCGCCGCTCGCACCTGTCTGTCAGGTATGCACCTGTCTGTGCCCCCGTGCCCTCTCACGGGGTGGTTTGTGGTTCTGTGCCCTCTCACGGGGTGGTTTGTGCCCTCTGTGCCCTCTCACGGGGTGGTTTGTGGTTCTGTGCCCTCTCACGGGGTGGTTTGTGGTTCTGTGCCCTCTCACGGGGTGGTTTGTGCCCTCTGTGCCCTCTCACGGGGTGGTTTGTGGTTCTGTGCCCTCTCACGGGGTGGTTTGTGGTTCTGTGCCCTCTCACGGGGTGGTTTGTGGTTCTGTGCCCTCTCACGGGGTGGTTTGTGGTTCTGTGCCCTCTAACGGGGTGGTTTGTGGTTCTGTGCCCTCTCACTGGGTGGTTTGTGGTTCTGTGCCCTCTCACGGGGTGGTTTGTGGTTCTGTGCCCTCTCACGGGGTGGTTTGTGCCCTCTGTGCCCTCTCACGGGGTGGTTTGTGGTTCTGTGCCCTCTAACGGGGTGGTTTGTGGTTCTGTCCCCTCTCACGGGGTGGTTTGTGGTTCTGTGCCCTCTCACGGGGTGGTTTGTGGTTCTGTCCCCTCTCACGGGGTGGTTTGTGGTTCTGTCCCCTCTCACGGGGTGGTTTGTGGTTCTGTGCCCTCTCACTGGGTGGTTTGTGGTTCTGTGCCCTCTCACGGGGTGGTTTGTGGTTCTGTTCCCTCTCACGGGGTGGTTTGTGGTTCTGTCCCCTCTCACGGGGTGGTTTGTGGTTCTGTCCCCTCTCACGGGGTGGTTTGTGGTTCTGTCCCCTCTCACGGGGTGGTTTGTGGTTCTGTGCCCTCTCACTGGGTGGTTTGTGGTTCTGTGCCCTCTCACGGGGTGGTTTGTGGTTTTGTGCCCTCTCACGGGGTGGTTTGTGCCCTCTGTGCCCTCTCACGGGGTGGTTTGTGGTTCTGTGCCCTCTAACGGGGTGGTTTGTGGTTCTGTCCCCTCTCACGGGGTGGTTTGTGGTTCTGTCCCCTCTCACGGGGTGGTTTGTGGTTCTGTGGCCTCTCACAGGGTGGTTTGTGGTTCTGTGCCCTCTCACGGGGTGGTTTGTGCCCTCTGTGCCCTCTCACGGGGTGGTTTGTGGTTCTGTGCCCTCTCACGGTGTAGTTTGTGCCCTCTGTGCCCTCTCACGGGGTGGTTTGTGGTTCTGTGCCCTCTCACGGGGTGGTTTGTGCCCTCTGTGCCCTCTCACGGGGTGGTTTGTGGTTCTGTGCCCTCTCACGGGGTGGTTTGTGCCCTCTGTGCCCTCTAACGGGGTGGTTTGTGGTTCTGTGCCCTCTCATGGGGTGGTTTGTGGTTCTGTGCCCTCTTACGGGGTAGTTTGTGCCCTCTGTGCCCTCTCACGGGGTAGTTTGTGCCCTCTGTACCCTCTCACGGGGTGGTTTGTGGTTCTGTGCCCTCTTACGGGGTGGTTTGTGGCTCTGTGCCCTCTCACGGGGTGGTTTGTGCCCTCTGTGCCCTCTCACGGGGTGGTTTGTGGTTCTGTGCCCTCTCACGGGGTGGTTTGTGGTTCTGTCCCCTCTCACGGGGTGGTTTGTGCCCTCTGTGCCCTCTCACGGGGTGGTTTGTGCCCTCTGTGCCCTCTCACGGGGTGGTTTGTGGTTCTGTCCCCTCTCACGGGGTGGTTTGTGGTTCTGTGCCCTCTCACGGGGTGGTTTGTGGTTCTGTTCCCTCTCACGGGGTGGTTTGTGGTTCTGTGCCCTCTCACGGGGTGGTTTGTGGTTCTGTGCCCTCTTACGGGGTGGTTTGTGGTTCTGTCCCCTCTCACGGGGTGGTTTGTGGTTCTGTCCCCTCTCACGGGGTGGTTTGTGGTTCTGTGCCCTCTCACGGGGTGGTTTGTGGTTCTGTCCCCTCTCACGGGGTGGTTTGTGGTTCTGTCCCCTCTCACGGGGTGGTTTGTGGTTCTGTCCCCTCTCACGGGGTGGTTTGTGGTTCTGTCCCCTCTCACGGGGTGGTTTGTGGTTCTGTCCCCTCTCACGGGGTGGTTTGTGGTTCTGTGCCCTCTCACGGGGTGGTTTGTGCCCTCTGTGCCCTCTCACGGGGTGGTTTGTGCCCTCTGTGCCCTCTCACGGGGTGGTTTGTGGTTCTGTGTCCTCTCACAGGGTGGTTTGTGGTTCTGTGCCCTCTCACGGGGTGGTTCGTGCCCTCTGTGCCCTCTCACGGGGTGGTTTGTGGTTCTGTCCCCTCTCACGGGGTGGTTTGTGGTTCTGTGCCCTCTCACGGGGTGGTTTGTGGTTCTGTGCCCTCTCACGGGGTGGTTTGTGGTTCTGTCCCCTCTCACGGGGTGGTTTGTGGTTCTGTGCCCTCTCACGGGGTGGTTTGTGGTTCTGTGCCCTCTCACGGGGTGGTTTGTGGTTCTGTCCCCTCTCACGGGGTGGTTTGTGGTTCTGTGCCCTCTCACGGGGTGGTTTGTGCCCTCTGTGCCCTCTCACGGGGTGGTTTGTGGTTCTGTGCCCTCTCACGGGGTGGTTTGTGGTTCTGTGCCCTCTCACGGGGTGGTTTGTGCCCTCTGTGCCCTCTCACGGGGTGGTTTGTGGTTTGTTTCAGTTACACGGACCCTCAGCTCTCGATGGAGCTGCTCAGAGCCGTTCTTCAGCCGAGTCTGAACCAGGAAATCCTCCAGGTGTTTAACAAATACCACCAGGTACTGCCCCCTACTGCCTTCTACTGCCCCATGATACCCCCTAATGCCCCCTACTGCCCCATGATGTCCCCTACTGCCCCATAATGCCCCCTACTTCCCCATGATGCCCCTACTGCCCCATAATGCCCCCTACTGCCCCATGATACCCTCTACTGCCCCATAATGCCTCCTACTGCCCCATGACACCCCCTACTGCCCCATAATGCCCCCTACTGCCCCATGATGCCTCCTACTGCCCCATGATATTCTCTACTGCCCCATAATACCCCCTACTGCCCCATGATATTCTCTACTGCCCCATAATACCCTCTAATGCCCCATAATGCCTCCTACTGCCCCATGATATTCTCTATTGCCCCATAATACCCCCTACTGCCCCATAATGCCTCCTACTGCCTCATGATACCCCCTACTGCCCCATAATGCCTCCTACTGCCTTATGATACCCTTTACTGCCCCATAATGCCTCCTACTGCCTCATGATACCCCCTACTGCCCCATGATATTCTCTACTGCCCCATAATACCCTCTACTGCCCATAATGCCTCCTACTGCCCCATGATATTCTCTATTGCCCCGTGATATTCTCTACTGCCCCATGATACCCCCTACTGCCCCATAATGCCTCCTACTGCCCCATGATATTCTCTATTGCCCCGTGATATTCTCTACTGCCCCATGATACCCCCTACTCCCCCATAATGCCTCCTACTGCCCCATAATACCCCCTACTGCCCCATAATGCCTCCTACTGCCCCATGATACCCCCTACTGCCCCATAATGCCTCCTACTGCCCCATAATACCCCCTACTGCCCCATGATATTCTCTACTGCCCCATGATACCCCCTACTGCCCCATAATGCCTCCTACTGCCCCATGATATTCTCTACTGCCCCCTACAGCGGGTGGTGAGGTAAGAGTTAGGACTTTAGAGGGTTCACTGTTCTGTTCTGTTAGAGGGTTTTAGGGTTCAGGGTTTTAGAGGGTTTTAGGGTTCAGGGTGTTAGAGGGTTTTAGGGTTCAGGGTTTTAGGGTTCAGGGTGTTAGAGGGTTTTAGGGTTCAGGGTGTTAGAGGGTTTTAGGGTTCAGGGTTTTAGGGTTCAGGGTGTTAGAGGGTTTTAGGGTTCAGGGTTTTAGGGTTCAGGGTGTTAGAGGGTTTTAGGGTTCAGGGTTTTAGGGTTCAGGGTGTTAGAGGGTTTTAGGGTTCAGGGTTTTAGGGTTCAGGGTGTTAGAGGGTTTTAGGGTTCAAGGTTTTATGGTTCAGGGTGTTAGAGGGTTTTAGGGTTCAGGGTGTTAGAGGGTTTTAGGGTTCAGGGTGTTAGAGGGCTTTAGGGTTCAGGGTTTTAGGGTTCAGGGTGTTAGAGGGTTTTAGGGTTCAAGGTTTTATGGTTCAGGGTGTTAGAGGGTTTTAGGGTTCAGGGTGTTAGAGGGTTTTAGGGTTCAGGGTGTTAGAGGGTTTTAGGGTTCAGGGTGTTAGAGGGCTTTAGGGTTCAGGGTTTTAGGGTTCAGGGTGTTAGAGGGTTTTAGGGTTCAGGGTGTTAGAGGGCTTTAGGGTTCAAGGTTTTAGGGTTCAGGGTGTTAGAGGGTTTTAGGGTTCAGGGTTTTAGGGTTCAGGGTGTTAGAGGGTTTTAGGGTTCAGGGTTTTAGGGTTCAGGGTGTTAGAGGGTTTTAGGGTTCAGGGTTTTAGGGTTCAGGGTGTTAGAGGGTTTTAGGGTTCAGGGTGTTAGAGGGTTTTAGGGTGTTAGAGGGTTTTAGGGTTCAGGGTGTTAGAGGGTTTTAGGGTTCAGGGTTTTAGGGTTCAGGGTGTTAGAGGGTTTTAGGGTTCAGGGTTTTAGGGTTCAGGGTGTTAGAGGGTTTTAGGGTTCAGGGTTTTAGGGTTCAGGGTGTTAGAGGGTTTTAGGGTTCAGGGTGTTAGAGGGTTTTAGGGTTCAGGGTTTTAGGGTTCAGAGTGTTAGAGGGTTTTAGGGTTCAGGGTGTTAGAGGATTTTAGGGTTCAGGGTGTTAGAGGGTTTTAGGGTTCAGGGTTTTAGGGTTTAGGGTTCAGGGTGTTAGAGGGTTTTAGGGTTCAGGGTGTTAGAGGGTTTTAGGGTTCAGGGTGTTAGAGGGTTTTAGGGTTCAGGGTGTTAGAGGGTTTTAGGGTTCAGGGTTTTAGGGTTCAGGGTTTTAGGGTTCAGGGTGTTAGAGGGTTTTAGGGTTCAGGGTGTTAGAGGGTTTTAGGGTTCAGGGTGTTAGAGGGTTTTAGGGTTCAGGGTGTTAGAGGGTTTTAGGGTTCAGGGTTTTAGGGTTCAGGGTTTTAGGGTTCAGGGTGTTAGAGGGTTTTAGGGTTCAGGGTGTTAGAGGGTTTTAGGGTTCAGGGTGTTAGAGGGTTTTAGGGTTCAGGGTGTTAGAGGGTTTTAGGGTTCAGGGTTTTAGGGTTCAGGGTTTTAGGGTTCAGGGTGTTAGAGGGTTTTAGGGTTCAGGGTGTTAGAGGGTTTTAGGGTTCAGGGTGTTAGAGGGTTTTAGGGTTCAGGGTTTTAGGGTTCAGGGTTTTAGGGTTCAGGGTGTTAGAGGGTTTTAGGGTTCAGGGTGTTAGAGGGTTTTAGGGTTCAGGGTTTTAGGGTTCAGGGTGTTAGAGGGTTTTAGGGTTCAGGGTGTTAGAGGGTTTTAGGGTTCAGGGTGTTAGAGGGTTTTAGGGTTCAGGGTGTTAGAGGGTTTTAGGGTTCAGGGTTTTAGGGTTCAGGGTTTTAGGGTTCAGGGTGTTAGAGGGTTTTAGGGTTCAGGGTGTTAGAGGGTTTTAGGGTTCAGGGTTTTAGGGTTCAGGGTGTTAGAGGGTTTTAGGGTTCAGGGTTTTAGGGTTCAGGGTGTTAGAGGGTTTTAGGGTTCAGGGTGTTTGAGGGTTTTAGGGTTCAGGGTTTTAGGGTTCAGGGTGTTAGAGGGTTTTAGGGTTCAGGGTGTTAGAGGGTTTTAGGGTTCAGGGTTTTAGGGTTCAGGGTGTTAGAGGGTTTTAGGGTTCAGGGTGTTAGAGGGTTTTAGGGTTCAGGGTTTTAGGGTTCAGGGTGTTAGAGCGTTTTAGGGTTCAGGGTGTTAGAGGGTGTTAGGGTTCAGGGTTTTAGGGTTCAGGGTGTTAGAGGGTTTTAGGGTTCAGGGTGTTAGAGGGTTTTAGGGTTCAGGGTTTTAGGGTTCAGGGTGTTAGAGGGTTTTAGGGTTCAGGGTTTTAGGGTTCAGGGTGTTAGAGGGTTTTAGGGTTCAGGGTGTTAGAGGGTTTTAGGGTTCAGGGTTTTAGGGTTCAGGGTGTTAGAGGGTTTTAGGGTTCAGGGTTTTAGGGTTCAGGGTGTTAGAGGGTTTTAGGGTTCAGGGTGTTAGAGGGTTTTAGGGTTCAGGATTTTAGGGTTCAGGGTGTTAGAGGGTTTTAGGGTTCAGGGTGTTAGAGGGTTTTAGGGTTCAGGGTGTTAGAGGGTTTTAGGGTTCAGGGTGTTAGAGGGTTTTAGGGTTCAGGGTGTTAGAGGGTTTTAGGGTTCAGGGTTTTAGGGTTCAGGGTGTTAGAGGGTTTTAGGGTTCAGGGTTTTAGGGTTTAGGGTTCAGGGTGTTAGAGGGTTTTAGGGTTCAGGGTTTTAGGGTTCAGGGTGTTAGAGGGTTTTAGGGTTCAGGGTTTTAGGGTTCAGGGTGTTAGAGGGTTTTAGGGTTCAGGGTTTTAGGGTTCAGGGTGTTAGAGGGTTTTAGGGTTCAGGGTTTTAGGGTTCAGGGTGTTAAGAGGGTTTTAGGGTTCAGGGTTTTAGGGTTCAGGGTTTTAGGGTTCAGGGTGTTAGAGGGTTTTAGGGTTCAGGGTGTTAGAGGGTTTTAGGGTTCAGGGTGTTAGAGGGTTTTAGGGTTCAGGGTGTTGGAGGGTTTTAGGGTTCAGGGTGTTAGAGGGTTTTAGGGTTCAGGGTTCACTGTTCGGTCCTGTTGCAGCTCCTGGAGCGGGCGGCGGAGAACGTGAAGGAAAACGTCGGAGACGAAGTTCAGACGGATCAGCTGATCAGAGACACCTGCAGGAACGCCATCGAGCATGTACTAATACTACAGTACTACAGTACTAATACTACAGTACTACAGTACTAATACTACAGTACTAATACTACAGTACTACAGTACTAATACTACAGAACTACAGTGCTAATACTACAGTACTACAGTACTAATGCTACAGTACTACAGTACTAATACTACAGTACTACAGTACTAATACTACAGTACTACAGTACTAATACTACAGAACTACAGTGCTAATACTACAGTACTACAGTACTAATGCTACAGTACTACAGTACTAATACTACAGTACTACAGTACTAATACTACAGTACTACAGTACTAATACTACAGTACTACAGTACTAATACTACAGTACTAATACTACAGTACTACAGTGCTAATACTACAGTACTACAGTACTAATACTACAGTACTACAGTACTAATACTACAGTACTAATACTACAGTACTACAGTGCTAATACTACAGTACTAATACTACAGTACTAATATTACAGTACTACAGTACTAATACTACAGTACTACAGTACTAATACTACAGTACTAATATTACAGTACTACAGTACTAATACTACAGTACTACAGTACTAATACTACAGTACTACAGTACTAATGCTACAGTACTACAGTACTAATACTACAGTACTAATACTACAGTACTAATACTACAGTACTACAGTACTAATACTACAGTACTACAGTACTACTACTACAGTACTACAGTACTTATACTATAGTACTAATACTACAGTACTACTACTACAGTACTACAGTACTAGTACTACAGTACTTATACTATAGTACTAATACTACAGTACTACTACTACAGTACTACAGTACTTATACTATAGTACTAGTACTACAGTACTTATACTATAGTACTAATACTACAGTACTACAGTACTACTACTACAGTACTACAGTACTTATACTATAGTACTAATACTACAGTACTACAGTACTACTACTACAGTACTACAGTACTTATACTATAGTACTAGTACTACAGTACTACTACTACAGTACTACAGTACTTATACTATAGTACTAATACTACAGTACTACAGTACTACTACTACAGTACTACAGTATTTATACTATAGTACTAATACTACAGTACTACAGTACTACTACTACAGTACTACAGTACTTATACTACAACATGTCCTTTTACCACTGTAGTACTCTGTTATTTTTGAAGTATTTGCAGTATTTGTACTTTTGGACTGAGGTGTTTTCTGTTTCAGGCCAAACTGTTGTTTCCAGAGACAGAACTGAAGAGACCTCCAGAAGTCACCTACAAAGTACTACTGCTATACTACTACTACTGCAGTACTACGTAGTACTGTGTATATACTCTGTACTTATACCGATAAATACTTGTACCTATAAAATACTTCATTTGTTTTTGCAGCGACTCAGAGACGACGAGAGCCACAGAGGCAGCCCTGTGCCCAAGAAGGTAAGAGTACGAGTACTTTTACTGCAGTACTGTTACTGCAGTACTGTTACTGCAGTACTGTTACTGTAGTACTGTTACTGTAGTATTGTTACTGCAGTACTGTTACTGCAGTACTGTTACTGCAGTACTGTTACTGTACTACTGTTACTGTAGTATTGTTACTGTAGTACTGTTACTGCAGTACTGTTACTGTAGTACTGTTACTGCAGTACTGTTACTGCAGTACTTTTCCTGTGGTATTTACAGTTGTTGTTGTGTGTTTCAGAGGAAGCCGCGCTCTGGTCCAGTGCACGACCGACCGCTCTTCAACCAGTAACTCCCCTTATATTACTGTCTGTAGCTGGTCTGTAGGTCTGTAGCTGGTCTGTAGGTCTGTAGCTGGTCTGTAGGTCTGTAGCTTGTCTGTAGCTGGTCTGTAGCTGGTCTGTAGGTCTGTAGCTTGTCTGTAGCTGGTCTGTAGATCCTGTAGCTTGTCTGTAGCTGGTCTGTAGGTCTGTAGCTGGTCTGTAGCTGGTCTGTAGGTCTGTAGCTTGTCTGTAGCTGGTCTGTAGCTGGTCTGTAGGTCTGTAGCTTGTCTGTAGCTGGTCTGTAGGTCTGTAGCTGGTCTGTAGGTCTGTAGCTTGTCTGTAGCTGGTCTGTAGGTCTGTAGCTGGTCTGTAGCTTGTCTGTAGCTGGTCTGTAGGTCTGTAGCTGGTCTGTAGCTGGTCTGTAGGTCTGTAGCTGGTCTGTAGGTCTGTAGCTTGTCTGTAGCTGGTCTGTAGGTCTGTAGCTGGTCTGTAGCTGGTCTGTAGGTCTGTAGCTGGTCTGTAGCTGGTCTGTAGGTCTGTAGCTGGTCTGTAGGTCTGTAGCTGGTCTGTAGCTGGTCTGTAGGTCTGTAGCTGGTCTGTAGCTTGTCTGTAGCTGGTCTGTAGGTCTGTAGCTGGTCTGTAGCTTGTCTGTAGCTGGTCTGTAGCTGGTCTGTAGGTCTGTAGCTTGTCTGTAGCTGGTCTGTAGATCTGTAGCTGGTCTGTAGCTGGTCTGTAGCTGGTCTGTAGCTGGTCTGTAGCTTGTCTGTAGCTTGTCTGTAGCTGGTCTGTAGGTCTGTAGCTGGTCTGTAGGTCTGTAGCTGGTCTGTAGCTGGTCTGTAGCTGGTCTGTAGCTTGTCTGTAGCTGGTCTGTAGGTCTGTAGCTGGTCTGTAGCTGGTCTGTAGCTGGTCTGTAGGTCTGTAGCTGGTCTGTAGGTCTGTAGCTGGTCTGTAGCTGGTCTATAGCTGGTCTGTAGGACTTTAGCTGGTCTGTAGCTGGTCTATAGGTGTAGCTGGTCTATAGGTCTGTAGCTTGTCTGTAGGTCTGTAGCTGGTCTGTAGCTTGTCTGTAGCTGGTCTGTAGGTCTGTAGCTGGTCTGTAGGTCTGTAGCTGGTCTGTAGGTCTGTAGCTGGTCTGTAGGTCTGTAGCTGGTCTGTAGCTTGTCTGTAGGACTGTAGCTGGTCTGTAGCTTGTCTGTAGCTGGTCTGTAGCTGGTCTGTAGGACTGTAGCTGGTCTGTAGGTCTATAGCTGGTCTGTAGCTTGTCTGTAGGTCTGTAGCTGAGCTGTAGCTTGTCTGTAGCTTGTCTGTAGCTGGTCTGTAGATCTGTAGCTGGTCTATAGCTGGTCTGTAGGTCTATAGCTGGTCTGTAGGTCTGTAGCTGGTCTGTAGGTGGTCTGTAGCTGGTTTGTAGCTGGTCTGTAGCTGGTCTATAGGTCTGTAGCTGGTCTATAGGTCTGTAGCTGGTCTATAGCTGGTCTAGATCTGTAGCTGGTCTGTAGCTGGTCTGTAGCTGGTCTATAGGCCTGTAGCTGGTCTGTAGCTGGTCTGTAGATCTGTAGCTGGTCTGTAGGTCTGTAGCTGGTCTGTAGCTGGTCTGTAGCTGGTCTGTAGGTCTGTAGCTTGTTTGTAGCTGGTCTGTAGGTCTGTAGCTGGTCTGTAGGTCTGTAGCTGGTCTGTAGCTGGTCTGTAGATCTGTAGTTGGTCTATAGCTGGTCTGTAGCTGGTCTGTAGGTCTGTAGCTGGTCTGTAGCTGGTCTTTAGCTGATCTGTAGGTCTATAGCTGGTCTATAGCTGGTCTGTAGGTCTGTAGCTGGTCTGTAGGTCTGTAGCTGGTCTGTAGCTTGTCTGTAGCTGGTCTGTAGCTTGTCTGTAGCTGGTCTGTAGCTGGTCTGTAGGTCTGTAGCTGGTCTATAGCTGGTCTGTAGCTGGTCTATAGGTCTGTAGCTGGTCTGTAGCTGGTCTATAGGTCTGTAGCTGGTCTATAGCTGGTCTGTAGGTCTGTAGCTGGTCTGTAGGTCTGTAGCTGGTCTGTAGCTTGTCTGTAGCTGGTCTGTAGCTTGTCTGTAGCTGGTCTGTAGCTGGTCTGTAGGTCTGTAGCTGGTCTATAGCTGGTCTGTAGCTGGTCTATAGGTCTGTAGCTGGTCTGTAGCTGGTCTATAGGTCTGTAGCTGGTCTATAGCTGGTCTGTAGGTCTGTAGCTGGTCTGTAGCTGGTCTATAGCTGGTCTGTAGCTGGTCTGTAGGTCTGTAGCTGGTCTGTAGCTGGTCTTTAGCTGATCTGTAGGTCTATAGCTGGTCTATAGCTGGTCTGTAAATCTGTAGCTGGTCTGTAGCTGGTCTGTAGCTGATCTGTAGGTCTGTAGCTGGTCAGTAGGTCTGTAGATGGTCTGTAGGTCTGTAGCTGGTCTGTAGCTGGTCTGTAGCTGGTCTGTAGGTCTGTAGCTGATCTGTAGGTCTGTAGCTGGTCTGTAGGTCTGTAGATGGTCTGTAGGTCTGTAGCTGGACTGTAGCTGGTCTGTAGATCTGTAGCTGGTCTATAGCTTGTCTGTAGCTGTCTGTAGGTCTGTAGCTGATCTGTAGCTTGTCTGTAGCTTGTCTGTAGCTTGTCTGTAGCTGGTCTGTAGATCTGTAGCTGGTCTATAGCTGGTCTGTAGGTCTGTAGCTGGTCTATAGCTGGTCTGTAGCTGGTCTATAGGTCTGTAGCTGGTCTGTAGCTGGTCTATAGGTCTGTAGCTGGTCTATAGCTGGTCTGTAGGTCTGTAGCTGGTCTGTAGCTGGTCTGTAGCTGGTCTATAGGTCTGTAGCTGGTCTTTAGCTGGTCTGTAGATCTGTAGCTGGTCTGTAGCTGGTCTGTAGCTGGTCTTTAGCTGATCTGTAGGTCTATAGCTGGTCTATAGCTGATCTGTAAATCTGTAGCTGGTCTGTAGCTTGTCTGTAGCTGGTTTATAGGTCTGTAGCTGGTCTATAGCTGGTCTGTAGATCTGTAGCTGGTCTATAGGTGGTCTGTAGGTCTGTAGCTGGTCTGTAGGGCTGTAGCTGGTCTGTAGCTGTCTATAGCTGGTCTGTAGATCTGTAGCTGGTCTATAGCTGGTCTGTAGGTCTGTAGCTGGTCTGTAGGTCTGTAGCTGGTCTGTAGCTTGTCTGTAGCTGGTCTATAGGTCTGTAGCTGGTGTGTAGCTGGTCTATAGGTCTGTAGCTGGTCTATAGCTGGTCTGTAGGTCTGTAGCTGGTCTGTAGCTGGTCTGTAGCTGGTCTATAGGTCTGTAGCTGGTCTTTAGCTGGTCTGTAGATCTGTAGCTGGTCTATAGCTGGTCTGTAGGTCTGTAGCTGGTCTGCAGCTGGTCTATAGGTCTGTAGCTGGTCTATAGCTGGTCTGTAGGTGTATAGCTGGTCTGTAGGTCTGTAGCTTGTCTATAGCTGGTCTGTAGCTGGTCTGTAGCTGGTCTATAGGTCTGTAGCTGGTCTTTAGCTGGTCTGTAGATCTGTAGCTGGTCTATAGCTGGTCTGTAGCTGATCTGTAGGTCTATAGCTGGTCTGTAGTGTGTCTGTAGGTCTGTAGCTGGTCTGTAGGTCTGTAGCTGGTCTGTAGGTCTGTAGCTGGTCTATAGCTGGTCTGTAGATCTGTAGCTGGTCTATAGCTGGTCTGTAGGTGTATAGCTGGTCTGTAGGTCTGTAGCTTGTCTATAGCTGGTCTGTAGCTGGTCTATAGGTCTGTAGCTGGTCTATAGCTGGTCTATAGCTGGTCTGTAGATCTGTAGCTGGTCTATAGCTGGTCTGTAGGTCTATAGCTGGTCTGTAGGTCTGTAGCTGGTCTGTAGCTGGTCTATAGCTGGTCTGTAGGTCTGTAGCTGGTCTGTAGGTCTGTAGCTGGTCTGTAGCTGGTCTATAGCTGGTCTGTAGGTCTGTAGCTGGTCTGTAGGTCATCTGTAGGTTGTCTTTAGCTGGTCTGTAGGTCTGTAGCTGATCTGTAGGTCTGTAGCTGGTCTGTAGGTCTGTAGATGGTCTGTAGGTCTGTAGCTGGTCTGTAGCTGGTCTGTAGCTGGTCTGTAGCTGATCTGTAGGTCTGTAGCTGGTCTGTAGATGGTCTGTAGATGGTCTGTAGCTGGTCTGTAGCTGGTCTGTAGGTCTGTACCTGGTCTGTAGGTTTGTAGCTGGTCTGTAGCTGGTCTGTAGGTCATCTGTAGGTCGTCTTTAGCTGGTCTGTAGGCCTGTAGCTGGTATGTAGGTCTGTAGCTGGTCTGTAGGTCATCTGTAGGTTGTCTTTAGCTGGTCTGTAGGTCTGTAGCTGGTCTGTAGCTGATGTTGTCGTTCTTGTGTTTCAGGGTGAAGCAGAGGGCGGAGCCTGTGAAGAGGGAGGGGCCAAAGGTCTGTGTGGATGTACTTGTTACGGGTCACATGTGGGGACACGAGTGTTTGACCCACAGACATGTGGGGACCTCAGATCAGGTTAGCGGATTTTTAGGGTTAGGGGTTAGTTAGGGTTCGTCACAGGTGAGTTTAGGGGTTAGTTAGGGTTCGTCACAGGTGAGTTTAGGGGTTAGTTAGGGTTCGTCACAGGTGAGTTTAGGGGTTAGTTAGGGTTAGGGGTTAGTTAGGGTTAGTCACAGGTGAGTTTAGGGGTTAGTTAGGGTTAGTCACAGGTGAGTTTAGGGGTTAGTTAGGGTTCGTCACAGGTGAGTTTAGGGGTTAGTTAGGGTTAGTCACAGGTGAGTTTAGGGGTTAGTTAGGGTTAGGGGTTAGTTAGGGTTAGTCACAGGTGAGTTTAGGGGTTAGTTAGGGTTAGTCACAGGTGAGTTTAAAGGGGTTGAATTAGGGTTAGGGGTTAGTTAGGAGTTAGTCACAGAGTGAGTTTAGGGGTTAATTAGGAGTTAGTCACAGGTGAGTTTAAAGGGTTGAATTAGGGTTAGGAGTTAATTAGGGTTAATCTGAAGTGAGTTTAGGGGTTAGTTAGGGTTAATCTGAAGTGAGTTTAGGGAGTTGAATTAGGAGTTAAATCTGTCACAGGTGAGTTTAAAGGGTTAGAATTAGGGTTCGTCACAAGGTGAGTTTAGGGAAATTGAATTAGAGTTAATCACAGTGAGTTTAGGAGTTAATTAGAATTAATCACAAGTGAGTTTAGGGTTAATTAGGGTTAGGAATTAATTAGGGTTAATCACAAGTGAATTTAGGGTTGAATTAGGGTTAGGGTTAGAATTAGGGTTAGTCACAAGGTGAGTTTAGGGGTTAGTTAGGAGTTAGTCACAGGTGAGTTTAAAGGGGTTAATTAGGGTTCGTCACAGAGTGAGTTTAAAGGGTTAGTTAGGGTTAGTCACGGGAGTTTAGGGGTTAGTTAGGGTTAGGGGTTAGTTAGGGTTAGTCACAGGTGAGTTTAGGGGTTAGTTAGGGTTAGTCACAGGTGAGTTTAGGGGTTAGTTAGGGTTAGGGGTTAGTTAGGGTTAGTCACAGGTGAGTTTAGGGGTTAGTTAGGGTTAGTCACAGGTGAGTTTAGGGGTTAGTTAGGGTTAGGGGTTAGTTAGGGTTAGTCACAGGTGAGTTTAGGGGTTAGTTAGGGTTAGGGGTTAGTTATGATTTTAAACAGCTGGAAATGGTCTAAACTTGGACCCCGAGGGCCCAGACCCTGATTTAGTGTCAGTGTCTGCGCCCCTAGTGGACACACTCAGGTACTGCAGTCCCCATAAGACACCATAAGACATCTGCATTTTTTTTTATAATAAAGAGGGTTTTTTGTCTGTGTATTTGTGCATTTCTCATTTGAATGTGTTTTTTTTTCCCAGTGGGACCCAAACAGACTCAGCGACAGCAGCACCTTCGTCCTGGGCTCCAGAGCAAACAAGTACTACTACTATTACTACTACTACTACTATTGCTACTACTATTACTACTACTACTATTACTACTGCTACAGTCAGTACTTTTATTCCTTTGTCTGTCGTTCAGAGCTTTGGGGATGGGAGGCACCAGAGGACGAATCTACATCAAACACGCAGATCTGTTCAAGGTAAAGTACTACTACGACTACTACTACTACTGAAAGTACTGCTACTGCTACTACTACTGCTACTGCTACTTCTACTACTGCTAATACTACTTAAAGTACTAGTATGAAAGTGGTGTGGCCGATGGTGCAGATTGGAGCCTCGCTTCCATCAGTCTGCCCCAGGGCAGCTGTGGCTATAATAGTAGTTTACACCACCGGGTCTGGAGTGAGTGAATAATGCTCTGTAAAGAGTCCTGAGTGTCCTGAAAAGTGCTGTATAAAACTGATGCAATATTATTATTATTATTATTACTATGACTACTACTACTGCTTAAAGTACTGCTACTGCTACTACTAATACTACTTAAAGTACTATGACTACTACTACTGCTTAAAGTACTGCTACTGCTACTGCTACTGCTAAAAGTACTGCTACTGCTAATACTACTTAAAGTACTATGACTACTACTACTGCTGAAAGTACTGCTACTGCTACTACTAATACTACTTAAAGTACTATGGCTACTACTACTGCTGAAAGTACTGCTACGTACTAAGCAGTTGTTTTTTCAGTACGCTGCAGATGCGAAGGACAAACAGTGGTTGGCTGAGAGACATCACATGAGAGCGACCGGAGGGAAGATGGTGAGAACTGAACCGGGTCTAAACCGGAACTGAACCGGGACCAAACCTGAACCAGGTGTTCACGATGGTGTTTTTGTCTCTCAGGCGTATCTTCTGATTGAGGAGGACATCCAGGACCTGGCCCAGAGCGACGAGTACAAGTCAGTCCCACAGGCAAACGGCTAACGCTAACACACCGGGGTGGAGTTTGAGTTTTAACGTTTACTTGATTAAAAAGTGTCGCTCTTGTTCAGGGACTGTCCGGACGTGCGCATGGACGAGATGAAGCCCTTCAGCGTCCCCGTGTGGATGGTGGAGAAGATGCAGCGTGCGATGGAGGCGCAGAGAGACGCCGTGCCCGACCCATGACCCCTCGTGACTTCTGACCCTGGATTTATTAAAGCTTTTTCCAAACGTTTCTGTGGTGGTTTTATTTCAGACTCGTGAACTTGAGTTTATCTTTGTAAAAGAAAAAGAGAAACGTTGAGGAAACATTTTAATAAATGTGACATACAGTTGTATTTTTTCCAATCTGAAATACAGGATGTAATAAATATAACTTTCACTTTGATGGGGCCAGAAAAGGCGGGAAACACTCGAATCCACAAAACATGAATAAATGATTTTAAAACCAAAACATGCACAAAATCCATAAAACATAAAAAAAACAAATAAAAAATGTGAGACAATGCGTCGCTTTGGTTTAGTCCCAAAAAGTCCAAACAGAAAAACATCTCTGTACATATTTACAACCACAGCCAATCAGAGCGGAGACAGGGCCGCGGCCAATCAGAGCGCAGGAGACAGGGCCGCGGCCAATCAAAGCGCAGGAGACAGGGCCGCGGCCAATCAAAGCGCAGGAGACAGGGCCGCGGCCAATCAAAGCGCAGGAGACAGGGCCGCGGCCAATCAGAGCGCAGGAGACGGGAAAGACGGGTGTAAGTTTCACTCACTTGTGGAAAAGTTGGCTGTTTTTTTCTTTTCTTTTTTTTTTTTTTTTTTAAACAAAAGTTATATTTCTGTGACTAACGTGAAAAGCTACATTATATTTTATATTAATTTATTTTCCACATTCACAAGTCGAGACTTTATTATTTTCAGATTTCACTAAAACAAGTTCATATTTATATTTTAAAAAATTATAATGAATATTTTATGTCAGTAAAAACAGGACAAAGATTTGAACAAAAGCGTTTTGGATTCAGGCGGACATTTTGAGTCTCGCTCTCATCCAATCGAAAGCTGCCTTAGAATCAGCCAATCAGAGGCTCCGACAGTGCCACTGGGCTTGTCCTGGTTTAGATGCGGTCCGGGGTCTAGACCGGGTCTAAACCGGGACCCCAGTGAGACCCCGTGAGCCCCGCGGTGCGGATCCGGCAGGGCCAGTCCTCTGCTACAGCTGCTGCTGGTGACACGGATTAGGCGGCTCACACGGCGGCCATCTTGTCGCCGGGGCTGGAGCTGCTGCTGTTGTTGTTGTCGTCGTGGTGACTGTTCTCATGGTTGTCGTGATTACCGGGCGCGCCTTTGGAGGCGGGGTCTGTGCCCTGGGGGGCGGGGCCTGAGGAGGAAGAGGAGGAGTTTGTTCTGGAGGGTTTAAAGGCGGCACAGAGTTCGGACACTCGCTCCGGCGTCGGCGTCCACTTCGCAAAACCCGCGTCGTTCTGAAGAAACAAGATGGCCGTCCCGTGGACCGCGCGGTAGCACATGTCCTCCCTGAAACGAGAACCGGGTCAGGACTAAACCAGGACTAATCCAGGACCAATAAGTGTCCTCCCTGAAACGAGAACCGGGTCAGGACTAAACCAGGACTAATCCAGGACCAATATGTGTCCTCCCTGAAACGAGAACCGGGTCAGGACTAAACCAGGACCAAAACTGGACTAGACCGGGAAAAGACCGAGAATAGAACATGCGTTAGTGCGTCATTGTCGTTGTGTCGTGTCGTTGTTGTGTCGTGTCGTTGTTGTGATGTGTCGTTGTGTCGTGTCGTTGTTGTGTTGTTGTTGTGTCGTGTCGTTGTTGTGTCGTGTCGTTGTGTTGTGTCGTTGAGTCGTTGTGTTGTTGTTGTGTTGTGTCGTGTCGTTGTGTCGTTGTTGTGTCGTGTCGTGTCGTTGTGTTGTCGTTGTGTTGTTGTGTCGTGTCGTTGCGTTGTGTCGTGTTGTTGTGTCGTTGAGTCGTTGTGTCGTCGTGTCGTTGTTGTGTCGTGTTGTTGTGTCGTTGTTGTGTCGTGTTGTGTCGTGTCGTGAGTCGTTGTGTCGTGTTGTTGTGTCGTTTTGTTGTGTTGTGTCGTTGTGTCGTGTTGTGTCGTGTCGTTGTTGTGTTGTTGTTGTGTCGTGTCGTTGTTGTGTCGTGTCGTTGTGTTGTGTCGTTGAGTCGTTGTGTCGTGTTGTTGTGTCGTGTCGTTGAGTCGTTGTGTCGTTGTGTCGTTGTGTCGTGTTGTTGTGTTGTGTCGTGTTGTTGTTGTGTTGTGTCGTGTTGTGTTGTTGTGTCGTGTCGTTGAGTCGTTGTTGTGTCGTGTCGTTGTGTCGTGTCGTGTTGTTGTGTCGTTGTGTCGTCGTTGAGTCGTTGTGTTGTGTCATGTCGTTGAGTCGTTGTGTCGTTGTGTCGTGTCGTTGTTGTGTCGTGTCGTTGTTGTGATGTGTCGTTGTGTCGTGTCGTTGTTGTGTTGTTGTGTCGTGTCGTTGTGTTGTCGTTGTTGTGTCGTGTCGTTGTGTCGTTGTTGTGTCGTGTCGTTGTCGTGTCGTTGTGTCGTGTCGTTGTTGTGTCGTGTCGTTGTTGTGTCGTGTCGTTGTGTCGTTGTTGTGTCGTGTCGTTGTGTCGTGTTGTTGTGTTGTGTCGTTGTTGTGTCGTTGTTGTGTCGTGTCGTTGTTGTGTCGTGTTGTTGTGTCGTGTCGTTGTTGTGTCGTTGTTGTGTCGTTGTAGTGTCATGTTGTGTCGTGTCGTGAGTCGTTGTTGTGTCGTTGTTGTGTTGTGTCGTGTCGTTGTCGTGTTGTTGTGTTGTGTCGTGTTGTGTCGTAGTCGTGTCGTTGTTGTGTGTCGTGTTGTTGTGTTGTGTCGTGTTGTTGAGTCGTGTCGTTGTTGTGTCGTGTTGTTGTGTTGTGTCGTGTTGTTGTGTTGTGTCGTGTTGTTGTGTCGTTGTTGTGTCGTGTTGTTGTGTTGTTGTGTTGTGTCGTGTTGTTGTGTCGTGTCGTTGAGTCGTTGTGTCGTTGTTGTGTCGTTGTGTCATGTTGTTGTGTTGTGTCGTTGTTGTGTCGTGTTGTTGTTGTGTTGTGTCGTGTTGTGTCGTGTTGTTGTGTTGTTGAGTCGTTGTTGTGTTGTGTCGTCGTTGAGTCGTTGTTGTGTTGTGTCATGTCGTTGAGTCGTTGTGTCGTTGTTGTGTCGTGTCGTTGTTGTGATGTGTTGTTGTCTCGTGTCGTTGTTGTGTCGTGTCGTTGTTGTGATGTGTCGTTGTGTCGTGTCGTTGTTGTGTCGTTGTTGTGATGTGTCGTTGTGTCGTGTCGTTGTTGTGTCGTTGTTGTGTCATGTCGTTGTTGTGTCGTGTCGTTGTTGTGATGTGTCAGTGTCGTGTCGTTGTTGTGTTGTTGTTGTGTTGTTGTGTCGTGTCGTTGTTGTGTCGTGTCGTTGTTGTGTCGTGTCGTTGTTGTGTAGTTGTGTAGTGTGGTTGTTGTGTCGTGTCGTTGTGTCGTTGTTGTGTCGTGTCGTTGTTGTGTTGTGTCGTGTCGTTGTTGTGTCGTGTCGTTGTTGTGTCGTGTCGTTGTGTCGTGTCGTTGTTGTGTCGTGTCGTTGTGTCGTTGTTGTGTTGTGTTGTTGTGTCGTGTCGTTGTTGTGTCGTGTCATTGTTGTGTCGTGTCGTTGTTGTGATGTGTCGTGTCGTTGTTGTGTTGTTGTTGTGTCGTTGTGTTGTTGTGTCGTGTCGTTGTTGTGTCGTGTCGTTGTTGTGTCGTTGTTGTGTTGTGTCGTTGTTGTGTCGTGTCGTTGTTGTTTCGTGTAGTTGTAGTGTAGGTGTGTTGTGTCGTTGTTGTGTTGTGTCGTGTCGTTGTTGTGTCGTGTCGTTGTGTCGTGTCGTTGTTGTGTC
Organism: Odontamblyopus rebecca; assembly: GCA_030686955.1. Taxonomy (NCBI): domain Eukaryota; kingdom Metazoa; phylum Chordata; class Actinopteri; order Gobiiformes; family Gobiidae; genus Odontamblyopus; species Odontamblyopus rebecca. Next base: position 911,296 of record CM060663.1, on the reverse strand, counting down.
GTGTCGTTGTGTCGTTGTTGTGTCGTGTCGTTGTTGTGTCGTGTCGTTGTTGTGTCGTGTCGTTGTTGTGTCGTGTCGTTGTTGTGTCGTGTTGTCGTGTCGTCGTTGTGTTGTGTTGTTGTGTTGTGTCGTGTTGTTGTGTCGTGTTGTTGTGTCGTTGTGTTGTGTCGTTGTGTCGCGGTTGTCGCGGTCGTCGTTGTGTTGTGTTGTTGTGTTGTGGTCGCGGTTGTTGTGTCGTGGTCGCTGTGTTGTGTTGTTGTGTCGCGGTCGCTGTGTCGTTGTTGTGTCGTGGTCGTTGTGTCGTTGTTGTGTCGCGGTCGTCGTCGTTGTGTCGGTCGTTGTGTCGTGTCGTTGTTGTGTCGTGGTCGTTGTTGTGTTGTGGTCGTGGTCGTTGTGTCGTGTCGTTGTGTCGTGTCGGTCGCTGTTGTGTCGTGGTCGTTGTTGTGTCGTGTCGTTGTTGTGTTGTGTCGGTCGTTGTGTCGTGGTCGTTGTGTCGTGTCGTGTCGTTGTTGTGTCGTGGTCGCTTGTTGTGTTGTTTCGTTGTTGTGTTGTTTCTTTGTGTTGTGTTGTTGTTGTGTCGTGTCGCTGTTGTGTCATGTCGTTGTGTCGCGGTTGTTGTGTTGTGTCGGTGTCGTTGTTGTGTCGTGTTGTTGTGTCGCGGCTGTTGTTGTGTCGTTGTTGTGTCGTTGAGTCGCTGCTGTGTCGTTGTTGTGTCGTGGTCGTTGTTGTGTCGTGGTCGTTGTTGTGTCGTGGTTGTTGTGTTGTTGTGTCGTCGTTGTGTCGCGGTCGCTTGTGCTGTGTCGTTGTTGTGTCGTGGTTGTTGCTGTGTCGCTGTGTCGCTGTGTCAGGTCGCGTGTCGCTGTGTTGTTGTTGTGTTGTGTTGTTGTGTCGTTGTGTTGTGTCGCTGTTGTGTTGTGTCGCGTCGTCGCGTGTCGTTGTGTCGCGGTCGCTGTTGTGTCGTTGTTGTGTCGTGGTTGTCGTGGTCGTTGTGTTGTGTCGTGGTTGTTGTGTTGTGTCGTGTCGTTGTCGTGGTTGTGTCGTGTTGTTGTGTCGGTCGTTGTTGTGTCGCGGTTGTCGCGTGGTCGCTGTCGTGTTGTTGTGTCGCTTGTGTCGTGTCGTTGTGTCGTGTCGTTGTGTTGTGTCGGTCGTCGTTGTTGTGTCGCGGTTGTTGTGTCGCTGTGTTGTGTCGTTGTTGTGTTGTGTCGCTGTGTCGCGGTCGTTGTGTCGTGGTCGTTGTTGTGTCGTGGTTGTTGTGTCGTTGTTGTGTCGTTTGTCGTCGTGGTGTGTTGTGTCGCAGGTTGTTGTGTTGTGTCGCTTGTGTCGTGTCGTTGTCGCGGTTGTGGTCGTGGTTGTTGTGTCGTTGTGTTGTGTCGTGCGTTGTTGTGTCGGTTGTCGGTCGTTGTCGTGTTGTTGTGTTGTGTCGTTGTGTCGTGTCGTGTTGTTGTGTCGTTGTTGTGTCGTGGTTGTCGGTCGCTGTCGTGGTTGTTGTGTTGTGTCGTTGTGTCGTGGTCATTGTGTCGTGGTTGTTGTGTCGTTGTTGTGTCGTGTCGTTGTGTCGTGGTCAGCCGTGTTGTTGTGTTGTGTCGTTGTGTCGTGGCCGTTGTGTCGGTCGCTTGTTGTGTCGTTGTTGTGTCGCGGTCGGTTGTGTCGTGTCGTTGTCGTGTTGTCGTGTTGTTGTGTCGTGTCGCTGTGTCGCGGTCGTTGTGTTGTCGTTGTGTTGTGGTCGTCGTGTCGCTGTTGTGTCGTGTTGTCGTGTCGTTGTCGTGTTGTTGTGTTGTGTCGCTGTGTCGTGTCGTTGTGTCGTGGTCGCTGTGTCGTGGTCGTGTCGTTGTTGTGTCGTGGTTGTCGCGGTCGTTGTGTTGTGTCGGTTGTTGTGTTGTTGTGTGTTGTGTCGTTGTGTCGTGTTGTGTCGGTTGTTGTGTCGTCGGTCAGCCAGGTTGTCGCGTGTGTTGTGTCGTTGTGTCGTTGTTGTGTCGCGGTTGTCGTCGTGTCGTTGTGTCGCTGTGTTGTGTATGGTGTGTTGTCGCGTGTGTTGTGTCGGTCGTTGTTGTGTCGTGTTGTCGTGTCGTTGTCGTGTTGTGTTGTGTTACCTCTGCACACATGTTGTGATCCTGAGCGGTACTCGTGCTCGTACGGGGCCACGTGCAGCTGCTCGGAGGAAGCGGCTCGACTCCATCCGGTCAGAGCCGGAGTCTCCGGGTCCCTTCCAGTCCGGAACGAACACGACGAAAGAGAGCGGCTCCGAGGAGGACGAGAGGAGGTCCTGCAGAGACCAGAGCCAGAACCGGGTCTAAAAGGGTCTAAACCAGGTCTAAACCGGGTCTAAACCGGGTCCTGCAGAGACCAGAGCCAGAACCGGGTCTAAAAGGGTCTAAACCAGGTCTAAACCAGGTCTAAACCAGGTCTAAACCGGGTCTAAACCGGGTCCTGCAGAGACCAGAGCCAGAACCGGGTCTAAAAAGGGTCTAAACCAGGTCTAAACCGGGTCTAAACCAGGTCCTGCAGAGACCAGAGCCAGAACCGGGTCTAAAAAGGGTCTAAACCAGGTCTAAACCGGGTCTAAACCGGGTCCTGCAGAGACCAGAGCCAGAACCGGGTCTAAAAAGGGTCTAAACCAGGTCTAAACCGGGTCTAAACCAGGTCTAAACCGGGTCTAAACCGGGTCCTGCAGAGACCAGAGCCAGAACCGGGTCTAAAAAGGGTCTAAACCAGGTCTAAACTGGGTCTAAACCGGGTCCTGCAGAGACCAGAGCCAGAACCGGGTCTAAAAAGGGTCTAAACCAGGTCTAAACCGGGTCTAAACCGGGTCCTGCAGAGACCAGAGCCAGAACCGGGTCTAAAAGGGTCTAAACCAGGTCTAAACCAGGTCTAAACCAGGTCTAAACCGGTCTAAACCGGGTCCTGCAGAGACCAGAGCCAGAACCGGGTCTAAAAGGGTCTAAACCAGGTCGAAACCTGGTCTAAACAGTGTCAAAACCGGGTCCTGCAGTGACCAGAGCCAGAACCGGGTCTAAAAAGGGTCTAAACCAGGTCTAAACCGGGTCTAAACCGGGTCTAAACCGGGTCCTGCAGAGACCAGAGCCAGAACCGGGTCTAAAAAGGGTCTAAACCAGGTCTAAACTGGGTCTAAACCGGGTCCTGCAGAGACCAGAGCCAGAACCGGGTCTAAAAAGGGTCTAAACCAGGTCTAAACCGGGTCTAAACCGGGTCCTGCAGAGACCAGAGCCAGAACCGGGTCTAAAAAGGGTCTAAACCAGGTCTAAACCAGGTCTAAACCAGGTCTAAACCAGGTCTAAACCGGGTCTAAACCGGGTCCTGCAGAGACCAGAGCCAGAACCGGGTCTAAAAGGGTCTAAACCAGGTCTAAAACTGGGTCTAAAACCGGGTCTAAACCGGGTCCTGCAGAGACCAGAGCCAGAACCGGGTCTAAAAGGGTCTAAACCAGGTCTAAACCGGGTCTAAACCAGGTCCTGCAGAGACCAGAGCCAGAACCGGGTCTAAAAAGGGTCTAAACCAGGTCTAAACTGGGTCTAAACCGGGTCCTGCAGAGACCAGAGCCAGAACCGGGTCTAAAAAGGGTCTAAACCAGGTCTAAACCAGGTCTAAAACCAGGTCTAAACCGGGTCTAAACCGGTCCTGCAGAGACCAGAGCCAGAACCGGGTCTAAAAAGGGTCTAAACCAGGTCTAAACTGGGTCTAAACCAGGTCTAAACCAGGTCTAAACCAGGTCTAAACCGGGTTCAAACTGGGTCCTGCAGAGACCAGAGCCAGAACTGCCCAAAAAGGGTCTAAACCAGGTCTAAACCGGGTCTAACCGGGACATGAGAGCGACCGGAGGGAAGATGGTGAGAACTGAACCGGGTCTAAACCGGAACTGAACCGGGACCAAACCTGAACCAGGTGTTCACGATGGTGTTTTTGTCTCTCAGGCGTATCTTCTGATTGAGGAGGACATCCAGGACCTGGCCCAGAGCGACGAGTACAAGTCAGTCCCACAGGCAAACGGCTAACGCTAACACACCGGGGTGGAGTTTGAGTTTTAACGTTTACTTGATTAAAAAGTGTCGCTCTTGTTCAGGGACTGTCCGGACGTGCGCATGGACGAGATGAAGCCCTTCAGCGTCCCCGTGTGGATGGTGGAGAAGATGCAGCGTGCGATGGAGGCGCAGAGAGACGCCGTGCCCGACCCATGACCCCTCGTGACTTCTGACCCTGGATTTATTAAAGCTTTTTCCAAACGTTTCTGTGGTGGTTTTATTTCAGACTCGTGAACTTGAGTTTATCTTTGTAAAAGAAAAAGAGAAACGTTGAGGAAACATTTTAATAAATGTGACATACAGTTGTATTTTTTCCAATCTGAAATACAGGATGTAATAAATATAACTTTCACTTTGATGGGGCCAGAAAAGGCGGGAAACACTCGAATCCACAAAACATGAATAAATGATTTTAAAACCAAAACATGCACAAAATCCATAAAACATAAAAAAAACAAATAAAAAATGTGAGACAATGCGTCGCTTTGGTTTAGTCCCAAAAAGTCCAAACAGAAAAACATCTCTGTACATATTTACAACCACAGCCAATCAGAGCGGAGACAGGGCCGCGGCCAATCAGAGCGCAGGAGACAGGGCCGCGGCCAATCAGAGCGCAGGAGACAGGGCCGCGGCCAATCAGAGCGCAGGAGACAGGGCCGCGGCCAATCAGAGCGCAGGAGACAGGGCCGCGGCCAATCAGAGCGCAGGAGACGGGAAAGACGGGTGTAAGTTTCACTCACTTGTGGAAAAGTTGGCTGTTTTTTTATTTTCTTTCTTTTTTTTTTTAAACAAAAGTTATATTTCTGTGACTAACGTGAAAAGCTACATTATATTTTATATTAATTTATTTTCCACATTCACAAGTCGAGACTTTATTATTTTCAGATTTCACTAAAACAAGTTCATATTTATATTTTAAAAAATTATAATGAATATTTTATGTCAGTAAAAACAGGACAAAGATTTGAACAAAAGCGTTTTGGATTCAGGCGGACATTTTGAGTCTCGCTCTCATCCAATCGAAAGCTGCCTTAGAATCAGCCAATCAGAGGCTCCGACAGTGCCACTGGGCTTGTCCTGGTTTAGATGCGGTCCGGGGTCTAGACCGGGTCTAAACCGGGACCCCAGTGAGACCCCGTGAGCCCCGCGGTGCGGATCCGGCAGGGCCAGTCCTCTGCTACAGCTGCTGCTGGTGACACGGATTAGGCGGCTCACACGGCGGCCATCTTGTCGCCGGGGCTGGAGCTGCTGCTGTTGTTGTTGTCGTCGTGGTGACTGTTCTCATGGTTGTCGTGATTACCGGGCGCGCCTTTGGAGGCGGGGTCTGTGCCCTGGGGGGCGGGGCCTGAGGAGGAAGAGGAGGAGTTTGTTCTGGAGGGTTTAAAGGCGGCACAGAGTTCGGACACTCGCTCCGGCGTCGGCGTCCACTTCGCAAAACCCGCGTCGTTCTGAAGAAACAAGATGGCCGTCCCGTGGACCGCGCGGTAGCACATGTCCTCCCTGAAACGAGAACCGGGTCAGGACTAAACCAGGACTAATCCAGGACCAATAAGTGTCCTCCCTGAAACGAGAACCGGGTCAGGACTAAACCAGGACTAATCCAGGACCAATATGTGTCCTCCCTGAAACGAGAACCGGGTCAGGACTAAACCAGGACCAAAACTGGACTAGACCGGGAAAAGACCGAGAATAGAACATGCGTTAGTGCGTCATTGTCGTTGTGTCGTGTCGTTGTTGTGTCGTGTCGTTGTTGTGTCGTGTCGTTGTTGTGATGTGTCGTTGTGTCGTGTCGTTGTTGTGTTGTTGTTGTGTCGTGTCGTTGTGTTGTTGTTGTGTTGTGTCGTGTCGTTGTGTCGTTGTTGTGTCGTGTCGTGTCGTTGTGTTGTCGTTGTGTTGTTGTGTCGTGTCGTTGCGTTGTGTCGTGTTGTTGTGTCGTTGAGTCGTTGTGTCGTCGTGTCGTTGTTGTGTCGTGTTGTTGTGTCGTTGTTGTGTCGTGTTGTGTCGTGTCGTGAGTCGTTGTGTCGTGTTGTTGTGTCGTTTTGTTGTGTTGTGTCGTTGTGTCGTGTTGTGTCGTGTCGTTGTGTTGTGCCGTTGTGTCGTTGTTGTGTCGTGCCGTTGTGTTGTTGTTGTGTTGTGTCGTGTTGTTGTGTCGTGTCGTTGAGTCGTGTTGTTGTGTCGTGTCGTTGAGTCGTTGTTGTGTCGTTGTGTCGTGTTGTTGTTGTGTTGTCGTGTTGTGTTGTTGTGTCGTTGAGTCGTTGTTGTGTCGTGTCGTTGAGTCGTTGTTGTGTCGTGTCATTGAGTCGTTGTTGTGTTGTGTCGTTGTGTCGTCGTTGAGTCGTTGTGTTGTGTCATGTCGTTGAGTCGTTGTGTCGTTGTGTCGTGTTGTTGTTGTGTCGTGTCGTTGTTGTGATGTGTCGTTGTGTCGTGTCGTTGTTGTGTTGTTGTGTCGTGTCGTTGTGTTGTCGTTGTTGTGTCGTGTCGTTGTGTCGTTGTTGTGTCGTGTCGTTGTCGTGTCGTTGTGTCGTGTCGTTGTTGTGTCGTGTCGTTGTTGTGTCGTGTCGTTGTGTAGTTGTTGTGTCGTTGTTGTGTCGTGTTGTTGTGTTCTGTGGTTGTCGTGTCGTTGTTGTGTCGTGTCGTTGTTGTGTTGTGTCATGTCGTTGTGTCGTTGTTGTGTCGTTGTTGTGTCGTTGTAGTGTCATGTTGTTGTCGTGTCGTGAGTCGTTGTTGTGTCGTTGTGTTGTGTCGTGTTGTTGTTGTGTTGTTGTGTTGTGTCGTGTTGTGTCGTTGAGTCGTGTCGTTGTTGTGTCGTGTTGTTGTGTTGTGTCGTGTTGTGTCGTGTTGTGTCGTTGAGTCGTGTCGTTGTTGTGTCGTGTTGTTGTGTTGTGTCGTGTTGTTGTGTTGTGTCGTGTTGTTGTGTCGTTGTTGTGTCGTGTTGTTGTGTTGTTGTGTTGTGTCGTGTTGTTGTGTCGTGTCGTTGAGTCGTTGTGTCGTTGTGTCGTGTTGTTGTGTTGTGTCGTTGTTGTGTCGTGTTGTGTTGTTGTTGTGTTGTGTCGTGTTGTGTCGTGTTGTTGTGTTGTGTCGTTGAGTCGTTGTTGTGTTGTGTCGTGTCGTTGTGTCGTCGTTGAGTCGTTGTTGTGTTGTGTCATGTCGTTGAGTCGTTGTGTCGTTGTTGTGTCGTGTCGTTGTTGTGATGTGTTGTTGTCTCGTGTCGTTGTTGTGTCGTGTCGTTGTTGTGATGTGTCGTTGTGTCGTGTCGTTGTTGTGTCGTTGTTGTGTTGTGTCGTTGTGTCGTGTCGTTGTTGTGTCGTTGTTGTGTCATGTCGTTGTTGTGTCGTGTCGTTGTTGTGATGTGTCAGTGTCGTGTCGTTGTTGTGTCGTTGTTGTGTTGTGTTGTTGTGTCGTGTCGTTGTTGTGTCGTGTCGTGTCGTTGTTGTGTCGTTGTTGTGTCGTGTCGTTGTTGTGTTCGTTGTTGTGTCGTGTCGTTGTTGTGTCGTGTCGTTGTCGTGTCGTTGTGTTGTGTCGTTGTTGTGTTGTGTCGTGTCGTTGTTGTGTCGTGTTGTTGTGTCGTGTCGTTGTTGTGTCGTGTCGTTGTGTCGTTGTTGTGTCGTGTCGTTGTTGTGTCGTGTCGTTGTTGTGTCATGTCGTTGTTGTGTCGTGTCGTTGTTGTGATGTGTCAGTGTCGTGTCGTTGTTGTGTTGTTGTTGTGTCGTTGTTGTGTTGTTGTGTCGTGTCGTGTCGTTGTTGTGTCGTGTTGTTGTGTTGTGTCGTTGTTGTGTTGTGTCGTTGTTGTGTCGTGTCGTTGTTGTGTTGTGTCGTTGTTGTGTTGTGTCGTTGTTGTGTTGTGTCATGTCGTTGTTGTGTCGTGTTGTTGTGTCGTGTTGTTGTGTTGTGTGGTTGTGTCGTGTCGTTGTTGTGTCGTGTTGTTGTGTTGTGTCGTTGTTGTGTTGTGTCATGTCGTTGTTGTGTCGTGTCGTTGTTGTGTCGTGTTGTCGTGTCGTCGTTGTGTTGTGTTGTTGTGTTGTGTCGTGTTGTTGTGTCGTGTTGTTGTGTCGTTGTGTTGTGTTGTTGTGTCGTGTTGTCGTGTCGTCGTTGTGTTGTGTTGTTGTGTTGTGTCGTGTTGTTGTGTCGTTGTGTCGTGTCGTTGTGTTGTGTTGTTGTGTCGTGTCGTTGTGTCGTTGTTGTGTCGTGTCGTTGTGTCGTTGTTGTGTCGTGTCGTGTCGTTGTGTCGTGTCGTTGTGTCGTGTCGTTGTTGTGTCGTGTCGTTGTTGTGTTGTGTCGTGTCGTTGTGTCGTGTCGTTGTGTCGTGTCGTGTCGTTGTTGTGTCGTGTCGTTGTTGTGTCGTGTCGTTGTTGTGTTGTGTCGTGTCGTTGTGTCGTGTCGTTGTGTCGTGTCGTTGTTGTGTCGTGTCGTTGTTGTGTTGTGTCGTTGTTGTGTTGTGTCGTTGTTGTGTCGTGTCGTTGTTGTGTCATGTCGTTGTGTCGTGTTGTTGTGTTGTGTCGTGTCGTTGTTGTGTCGTGTTGTTGTGTCGTGTTGTTGTGTCGTTGTTGTGTCGTTGAGTCGTTGTTGTGTCGTTGTTGTGTCGTGTCGTTGTTGTGTCGTGTCGTTGTTGTGTCGTGTTGTTGTGTTGTTGTGTCGTGTCGTTGTGTCGTGTCGTTGTGTTGTGTCGTTGTTGTGTCGTGTTGTTGTGTCGTTGTGTCGTGTCGTTGTGTCGTGTCGTTGTGTCGTTGTGTTGTTGTTGTGTTGTGTTGTTGTGTCGTTGTGTTGTGTCGTTGTTGTGTTGTGTCGTTGTGTCGTGTCGTTGTGTCGTGTCGTTGTTGTGTCGTTGTTGTGTCGTGTTGTCGTGTCGTTGTGTTGTGTCGTGTTGTTGTGTTGTGTCGTGTCGTTGTCGTGTTGTGTCGTGTTGTTGTGTCGTGTCGTTGTTGTGTCGTGTTGTCGTGTCGTTGTCGTGTTGTTGTGTCGTTGTGTCGTGTCGTTGTGTCGTGTCGTTGTGTTGTGTCGTGTCGTTGTTGTGTCGTGTTGTTGTGTCGTTGTGTTGTGTCGTTGTTGTGTTGTGTCGTTGTGTCGTGTCGTTGTGTCGTGTCGTTGTTGTGTCGTGTTGTTGTGTCGTTGTTGTGTCGTGTTGTCGTGTCGTTGTGTTGTGTCGTGTTGTTGTGTTGTGTCGTTGTGTCGTGTCGTTGTCGTGTTGTGTCGTGTTGTTGTGTCGTTGTGTTGTGTCGTGTCGTTGTTGTGTCGTGTTGTCGTGTCGTTGTCGTGTTGTTGTGTTGTGTCGTTGTGTCGTGTCGTGTTGTTGTGTCGTTGTTGTGTCGTGTTGTCGTGTCGTTGTCGTGTTGTTGTGTTGTTGTGTTGTGTCGTTGTGTCGTGTCATTGTGTCGTGTTGTTGTGTCGTTGTTGTGTCGTGTCGTTGTGTCGTGTCGTCGTGTTGTTGTGTTGTGTCGTTGTGTCGTGTCGTTGTGTCGTGTCGTTGTTGTGTCGTTGTTGTGTCGTGTTGTCGTGTCATTGTCGTGTTGTCGTGTTGTTGTGTCGTGTCGTTGTGTTGTGTCGTTGTGTTGTCGTTGTGTCGTGTCGTGTCGTTGTTGTGTCGTGTTGTCGTGTCGTTGTCGTGTTGTTGTGTTGTGTCGTTGTGTCGTGTCGTTGTGTCGTGTCGTTGTGTCGTGTCGTGTCGTTGTTGTGTCGTGTTGTCGTGTCGTTGTGTTGTGTCGTGTTGTTGTGTTGTTGTGTTGTGTCGTTGTGTCGTGTTGTGTCGTGTTGTTGTGTCGTGTCGTTGTGTCGTGTCGTTGTGTTGTCGTTGTGTTGTGTCGTGTCGTTGTTGTGTCGTGTTGTCGTGTCGTTGTCGTGTTGTGTTGTGTTACCTCTTGCACACATGTTGTGATCCTGAGCGGTACTCGTGCTCGTACGGGGCCACGTGCAGCTGCTCTCGGAGGAAGCGGCTCGACTCCATCCGGGTCAGAGCCGGAGTCTCCGGGTCCCTCCAGTCCGGAACGAACACGACGAAAGAGAGCGGCTCCGAGGAGGACGAGAGGAGGTCCTGCAGAGACCAGAGCCAGAACCGGGTCTAAAAAGGGTCTAAACCAGGTCTAAACCGGGTCTAAACCGGGTCCTGCAGAGACCAGAGCCAGAACCGGGTCTAAAAAGGGTCTAAACCAGGTCTAAACCAGGTCTAAACCAGGTCTAAACCGGGTCTAAACCGGGTCCTGCAGAGACCAGAGCCAGAACCGGGTCTAAAAAGGGTCTAAACCAGGTCTAAACTGGGTCTAAACCGGGTCCTGCAGAGACCAGAGCCAGAACCGGGTCTAAAAAGGGTCTAAACCAGGTCTAAACCGGGTCTAAACCGGGTCCTGCAGAGACCAGAGCCAGAACCGGGTCTAAAAAGGGTCTAAACCAGGTCTAAACCAGGTCTAAACCAGGTCTAAACCGGGTCTAAACCGGGTCCTGCAGAGACCAGAGCCAGAACCGGGTCTAAAAAGGGTCTAAACCAGGTCTAAACTGGGTCTAAACCGGGTCCTGCAGAGACCAGAGCCAGAACCGGGTCGAGAAAGGGTCTAAACCAGGTCTAAACCGGGTCTAAACCGGGTCCTGCAGAGACCAGAGCCAGAACCGGGTCTAAAAAGGGTCTAAACCAGGTCTAAACCAGGTCTAAACCAGGTCTAAACCGGGTCTAAACCGGGTCCTGCAGAGACCAGAGCCAGAACCGGGTCTAAAAAGGGTCTAAACCAGGTCTAAACCGGGTCTAAACCGGGTCTAAACCGGGTCCTGCAGAGACCAGAGCCAGAACCGGGTCTAAAAAGGGTCTAAACCAGGTCTAAACCGGGTCTAAACCGGGTCTAAACCGGGTCCTGCAGAGACCAGAGCCAGAACCGGGTCTAAAAGGGTCTAAACCAGGTCTAAACTGGGTCTAAACCGGGTCCTGCAGAGACCAGAGCCAGAACCGGGTCTAAAAAGGGTCTAAACCAGGTCTAAACCGGGTCTAAACCGGGTCCTGCAGAGACCAGAGCCAGAACCGGGTCTAAAAAGGGTCTAAACCAGGTCTAAACCAGGTCTAAACCAGGTCTAAACCAGGTCTAAACCGGGTCTAAACCGGGTCCTGCAGAGACCAGAGCCAGAACCGGGTCTAAAAAGGGTCTAAACCAGGTCTAAACCGGGTCTAAACCGGGTCTAAACCGGGTCCTGCAGAGACCAGAGCCAGAACCGGGTCTAAAAAGGGTCTAAACCAGGTCTAAACCGGGTCTAAACCGGGTCCTGCAGAGACCAGAGCCAGAACCGGGTCTAAAAAGGGTCTAAACCAGGTCTAAACTGGGTCTAAACCGGGTCCTGCAGAGACCAGAGCCAGAACCGGGTCTAAAAAGGGTCTAAACCAGGTCTAAACCAGGTCTAAACCAGGTCTAAACCGGGTCTAAACCGGGTCCTGCAGAGACCAGAGCCAGAACCGGGTCTAAAAAGGGTCTAAACCAGGTCTAAACCGGGTCTAAACCAGGTCTAAACCAGGTCTAAACCAGGTCTAAACCGGGTCTAAACCGGGTCCTGCAGAGACCAGAGCCAGAACCGGGTCTAAAAAGGGTCTAAACCAGGTCTAAACCGGGTCTAAACCGGGTCCTGCAGAGACCAAAGCCAGAACCGGGTCTAAAAAGTGTCTAAAAAGGGTCTAAACCAGGTCTAAACCGAGTCTAAACCGGGTCCTGCAGAGACCAGAGCCAGAACCGGGTCTAAAAAGGGTCTAAACCAGGTCTAAACCGGGTCTAAACCGGGTCCTGCAGAGACCAAAGCCAGAACCGGGTCTAAAAAGGGTCTAAACCAGGTCTAAACTGGGTCTAAACCGGGTCCTGCAGAGACCAGAGCCAGAACCGGGTCTAAAAAGGGTCTAAACCAGGTCTAAACTGGGTCTAAACCGCGTCCTGCAGAGACCAGAGCCAGAACCGGGTCTAAAAAGGGTCTAAACCAGGTCTAAACTGGGTCTAAACCGGGTCCTGCAGAGACCAGAGCCAGAACCGGGTCTAAAAAGGGTCTAAACCAGGTCTAAACTGGGTCTAAACCGGGTCCTGCAGAGACCAGAGCCAGAACCGGGTCTAAAAAGGGTCTAAACCAGGTCTAAACCGGGTCTAAACCGGGTCCGGCAGAGACCAGAGCCAGAACCGGGTCTAAACCAGGTCCTGCAGAGACCTGGGGGCTGTTCCAGAAAGTGGGTTATGTGAAAACTCTGAGTAAGTTTAACCCTGAGCTGAGGGAAACTCTGGGTTTTCTGTTCCACAAAGCGCCGTAACTGAAACCCTGAGTCAGTCGCCATGGTAACAGACTGTGAACTTAACCTGCTCGGGGCAGTTTTCTTCAAATAACTCAGTTTTTTCGCTCCTCTCGCATGAAAATCGCTTTGAGACAACATGGCTTGTCCATTCCTCCCAAACCCGACTGACACTGAAGCACAAATTATTAGAAACACTTTGCACTGCGAGAGAATCTTTGGCCCCAGGCCGGATATTCTCTCTTTTCCAGATGAATCTGAGTCAAACGGTGTCATTTATCTTAAAGCCTCCGGCCTCACATCACAAACTTCACACACCGCAGACGTGGCTCACTTCCCTTCACATTTTGTGCATCGCACTACGTTTTTATGCCAGCGGAAGTTTTCTTTATAATATTGGCGACGCGGAGCAACTATGGCAAGGCCACAGTGCAGAGCGGTGAGGACAGTTCCCCTGGTGCTGAAACGCCTGCTGCCGGTGATGGTGGTGGAGGCTCTTGTGTCCATGGGGGTGAAACGCCTGCTGCCGGTGATGGTGGTGGAGGCTCTTGTGTCCATGGGGGTGAAACGTCTGCTGCCGGTGATGGTGGTGGAGGCTCTTGTGTCCATGGGGTGAAACGCCTGCTGCCGGTGATGGTGGTGGAGGCTCTTGTGTCCATGGGGTGAAACGCCTGCTGCCGGTGATGGTGGTGGAGGCTCTTGTGTCCATGGGGGTGAAACGTCTGCTGCCGGTGATGGTGGTGGAGGCTCTTGTGTCCATGGGGTGAAACGCCTGCTGCCGGTGATGGTGGTGGAGGCTCTTGTGTCCATGGGGTGAAACGCCTGCTGCCGGTGATGGTGGTGGAGGCTCTTGTGTCCATGGGGGTGAAACGCCTGCTGCCGGTGATGGTGGTGGAGGCTCTTGTGTCCATGGGGGTGAAACGTCTGCTGCCGGTGATGGTGGTGGAGGCTCTTGTGTCCATGGGGGTGAAACGTCTGCTGCCGGTGATGGTGGTGGAGGCTCTTGTGTCCATGTGCTGGGCTCAGAAGAGCTTCTTCCCTCAGGGCCCTCAGCCACTGGCCGCTGAGCGTTTTGGCTGAGGGCCTCACCTCAGCCTCGGTCACAGTGGGTGGAGGTGGCCTCACCTCAGCCTCGGTCACAGTGGGTGGAGGTGGCCTCACCTCAGCCTCGGTCACAGTGGGTGGAGGTGGCCTCACCTCAGCCTCGGTCACAGTGGGTGGAGGTGGCCTCACCTCAGCCTCGGTCACAGTGGGTGGAGGTGGCCTCACCTCAGCCTCGGTCACAGTGGGTGGAGGTGGTATTTTATGCAGCCTAAACTATAAATGTATCAGCTGAACATGTCAAGTTTTCATGTCCTGAGGTTTTAAGTGGAGCTCAGGTTAAAACAGCATTTTGTTCATAATCTGCATCACTATTTGAAGCAGCCACTGAATTTACATTGACTTTAACAACCTCAGGCATTAAAAACATGCCTTACGGCTTTGGACGATATTTTTATATTTAATTTTTCGTTGCTTCTAAGTTCTTCTCTCCCGTTGGTTTGCACCTAAACGAAAGTCAGATTTTATTCCTGTTCATCGAGGCAAATAAGTGATGATCTCACAGCTGAATGAACTCATCTGAACAGTTCAAACTTCTGCACTGACTCAGCCGCCTCTCTCTCCTCTGCAGGTGTTTGATTTACCACAGGAAATGTCTTCTCCAGAGCCTCCATGAGGCCCTCGGGCTCCGGAGCCTCCATGAGGCCCTCGGGCTCCGGAGCCTCCATGAGGCCCTCGGGCTCCGGAGCCTCCATGAGGCCCTCGGGCTCCAGCTGAAGTAACTCCATCTCTTTTTGATCGTTGTCATGGTGACGCTCACGGATCCACTGACTGTGGCTTTTTCCAGTGGTCGTGCAGTAACTGGAGGTGAACCTGCTCAGAGCTGATTTACCTCATTCACACCAGCGGATCTGGAACCAGAGACTCAGAGTTTCCGTCTCAGAGTAACTCAGAGTTCAGGGAGTTTTTTTAACCCGCTTTCTGGAACAGCCCCCAGGACCAGGTCTGAACCCGGACTAAAACCAGACTAAAGCCGGACTAAAGCCGGACTAAAGCCGGACTAAAGCCGGACTAAAGCCGGACTAAAGCCGGACTAAAGGTGGACTAAAGGTGGACTAAAGGTGGACTAAAGGTGGACTAAAGGTGGACTAAAGGTGGACTAAAGGTGGACTAAAGGTGGACTAAAGGAGGACTAAAGGAGGACTAAAGGTGGACTAAAGGAGGACTAAAGCCGGACTAAAGCCGAACTAAAGCCGGACTAAAGCCGGACTAAAGCAGGACTAAAGCAGGACTAAAGCAGGACTAAAGGTGGACTAAAGGTGGACTAAAGGTGGACTAAAGCAGGACTAAAGCAGGACTAAAGGTGGACTAAAGGTGGACTAAAAGGTGGACTAAAGGTGGACTAAAGGTGGACTAAAGCAAGACTAAAGCAGGACTAAAGCCGGACTAAAGCCGGACTAAAGCCGGACTAAAGCCGGACTAAAGCCGGACTAAAGCCGGACTAAAGCAGGACTAAAGCAAGACTAAAGGTGGACTAAAGGTGGACTAAAGGTGGACTAAAGGTGGACTAAAGGTGGACTAAAGGTGGACTAAAGCAGGACTAAAGGTGGACTAAAGCCGGACTAAAGGTGGACTAAAGGTGGACTAAAGGTGGACTAAAGGTGGACTAAAGGTGGACTAAAGGTGGACTAAAGCAGGACTAAAGCAGGACTAAAGGTGGACTAAAGCCGGACTAAAGCCGGACTAAAGCCGGACTAAAGGTGGACTAAAGCCGGACTAAAGGTGGACTAAAGCAGGACTAAAGCAGGACTAAAGCAGGACTAAAGCAGGACTAAAGGTGGACTAAAGCCGGACTAAAGGTGGACTAAAGGTGGACTAAAGCAGGACTAAAGCAGGACTAAAGCAGGACTAAAGCCGGACTAAAGCCGGACTAAAGCCGGACTAAAGCCGGACTAAAGCCGGACTAAAGCCGGACTAAAGCAGGACTAAAGGTGGACTAAAGCAGGACTAAAGGTGGACTAAAGCAGGACTAAAGCAGGAGTAAAGCAGGAGTAAAGGTGGACTAAAGGTGGACTAAAGGTGGACTAAAGGTGGACTAAAGCAGGACTAAAGCAGGACTAAAGCAGGACTAAAGCAGGACTAAAGCAGGACTAAAGCCGGACTAAAGCCGGACTAAAGCAGGACTAAAGCAGGACTAAAGGTGGACTAAAGGTGGACTAAAGGTGGACTAAAGGTGGACTAAAGCTGGACTAAAGCTGGACTAAAGCTGGACTAAAGCTGGACTAAAGCAGGACTAAAGCAGGACTAAAGCCGGACTAAAGCCGGACTAAAGGTGGACTAAAGGTGGACTAAAGCAGGACTAAAGCAGGACTAAAGCAGGACTAAAGCAGGACTAAAGGTGGACTAAAGCAGGACTAAAGCAGGACTAAAGGTGGACTAAAGCAGGACTAAAGCAGGACTAAAGCAGGACTAAAGCAGGAGTAAAGCAGGACTAAAGGTGGACTAAAGCAGGACTAAAGGTGGACTAAAGCAGGACTAAAGCCGGACTAAAGCCGGACTAAAGGTGGACTAAAGCAGGACTAAAGCAGGACTAAAGCAGGACTAAAGGTGGACTAAAGGTGGACTAAAGGTGGACTAAAGCAGGACTAAAGGTGGACTAAAGCAGGACTAAAGGTGGACTAAAGCAGGACTAAAGCAGGAGTAAAGCAGAACTAAACCAGGTCTGAACTAGGACTAAACCAGGACTAAAGCAGGACTAAGGCAGGACTAAAGCAGGACTAAAGCAGGACTAAAGGAGGACTAAAGCAGGACTAAAGCAGGACTAAAGGTGGACTAAAGCAGGACTAAAGCAGGAGTAAAGCAGAACTAAACCAGGTCTGAACTAGGACTAAACCAGGACTAAAGCAGGACTAAGGCAGGACTAAAGGAGGACTAAAGGAGGACTAAAGGAGGACTAAAGGAGGACTAAAGCAGGACTAAAGCAGGACTAAAGCAGGACTAAAGCAGGACTAAAGCAGAACTAAAGCAGAACTAAACCAGGTCTGAACTAGGACTAAACCAGGACTAAAGCAGGACTAAGGCAGGACTAAAGCAGGACTAAAGCAGGACTAAAGGAGGACTAAAGGAGGACTAAAGGAGGACTAAAGCAGGACTAAAGCAGGACTAAAGCAGGACTAAAGCAGGACTAAAGCAGGTCTGAACTAGGACTAAACCAGGACTAAAGCAGGACTAAGGCAGGACTAAAGCAGGACTAAAGCAGGACTAAAGCAGGACTAAAGCAGGACTAAAGGAGGACTAAAGGAGGACTAAAGGAGGACTAAAGGAGGACTAAAGCAGGACTAAAGCAGGACTAAAGCCGGACTAAAGGTGGACTAAAGGTGGACTAAAGCAGGACTAAAGGTGGACTAAAGGTGGACTAAAGGTGGACTAAAGCAGGAATAAAGCAGGACTAAAGCAGGACTAAAGCAGGACTAAAGCAGGACTAAAGCTGGACTGAAGCAGGACTAAAGCAGGACTAAACCAGGTCTGAACTAGGACTAAACCAGGACTAAACCAGGCCTAAAGCAGGACTAAAGCAGGACTAAAGCAGGACTAAAGCAGGACTAAAGGAGGACTAAAGGAGGACTAAAGCCGGACTAAAGCCGGACTAAAGCCGGACTAAAGCAGGACTAAACCAGGTCTGAACTAGGACTGAACTAGGACTAAAGCAGGACTAAACCAGGACTAAAGCAGGACTAAAGCAGGACTAAAGCAGGACTGAACCAGGACTAAAGCAGGACTAAAGCAGGACTAAAGGTGGACTAAAGGTGGACTAAAGCAGGACTAAAGGTGGACTAAAGGTGGACTAAAGGTGGACTAAAGCAGGAATAAAGCAGGACTAAAGCAGGACTAAAGCAGGACTAAAGCAGGACTAAAGCAGGACTAAAGCAGGACTGAAGCAGGACTAAAGCAGGACTAAACCAGGTCTGAACTAGGACTAAACCAGGACTAAACCAGGCCTAAACCAGGACTAAAGCAGGACTAAAGCAGGACTAAAGCAGGACTAAAGGAGGACTAAAGGAGGACTAAAGGAGGACTAAAGGAGGACTAAAGGAGGACTAAAGCCAGACTAAAGCCGGACTAAAGCCGGACTAAAGCAGGACTAAAGCCGGACTAAAGCAGGACTAAAGCCGGACTAAAGCCGGACTAAAGCCGGACTAAAGCAGGACTAAAGCAGGACTAAAGCAGGACTAAAGCAGGACTAAAGCAGGACTAAAGAAGGACTAAAGCAGGACTAAAGCAGGACTAAAGCAAGACTAAAGCAGGAGTAAAGCAGGACTAAAGCAGGACTAAAGCAGGACTGAACCAGGACTAAAGCAGGACTAAACCAGGTCTGAACTAGGACTGAACTAGGACTAAAGCAGGACTAAAGCAGGACTAAAGCAGGACTAAACCAGGACTGAACCAGAACTAAAGCAGGACTAAAGCCGGACTAAAGCAGGACTAAAGCAGGACTAAAGCAGGACTAAAGGTGGACTAAAGCAGGACTAAAGGTGGACTAAAGCAGGACTAAAGCTGGACTGAAGCAGGACTGAAGCAGGACTAAAGCAGAACTAAACCAGGTCTGAACTAGGACTAAACCAGGACTAAAGCAGGACTAAAGCAGGACTAAAGCAGGACTAAAGCAGGACTAACGCAGGACTAACGCAGGACTAATGCAGGACTAACGCAGGACTAACGCAGGACTAATGCAGGACTAAAGCAGGACTAAAGCAGGACTAAAGCAGGACTAAAGCAGGACTAAAGCAAGACTAAAGCAAGACTAAAGCAAGACTAAAGCAGGACTAAAGCAGGACTAAAGCAGGACTAAAGCAGGAATAAAGCAGGAGTAAAGCAGGACTAAAGCAAGACTAAAGCAGGACTAAAGCAGGACTAAAGCAGGACTCGTACCTCGAAGTGCGTCACCATGGCGTCCATCAGCTCTTCACAAAATGGAGGATTCGCCTCAAATGATCCACTGACTGGAGAGAAGGACAGGAACGGCCTGGACACGAGACCGGGTTAGACCGGGTCTGAACCGGTTCTGAACCGGGTCTGAACGGGACTGAACCGGGACTGAGTCACTCACCCTCTGGAGCCGAAGAAGCCGTCGGAGTCGGGGAAGGCGGAGCAGAACTGTTTGAAGTAGGAGTTCAGCGGCGACGCGAAACACTCGAAGGAAACGCCAAAGTGTCTCTGAAGAGTCTCGAAGACAGGAACCGGGAGCGCCCCCTGCAGCCCGGAGCCCTCGTTACAGCCCGCCCCAAACATGACCTGAAGAACGACAGGAACGAGAGGAAGAACGAAGAACGAGAGGAACCGGGAGCGCCCCCTGCAGCCCGGAGCCCTCGTTACAGCCCGCCCCAAACATGACCTGAAGAACAACAGGAACGAGAGGAAGAACGAAGAACGAGAGGAACCGGGAGCGCCCCCTGCAGCCCGGAGCCCTCGTTACAGCCCGCCCCAAACATGACCTGAAGAACGACAGGAACGAGAGGAAGAACGAAGAACGAGAGGAACCGGGAGCGCCCCCTGCAGCCCGAAGACCTCGTTACAGCCCGCCCCAAACATGACCTGAAGAACGACAGGAACGAGA
Organism: Odontamblyopus rebecca; assembly: GCA_030686955.1. NCBI lineage: Eukaryota > Metazoa > Chordata > Actinopteri > Gobiiformes > Gobiidae > Odontamblyopus > Odontamblyopus rebecca. Next base: position 892,371 of record CM060663.1, on the reverse strand, counting down.
GGAAGAACGAAGAACGAGAGGAACCGGGAGCGCCCCCTGCAGCCCGAAGCCCTCGTTACAGCCCGCCCCAAACATGACCTGAAGAACGACAGGAACGAGAGGAAGAACGAAGAACGAGAGGAACCGGGAGCGCCCCCTGTAGCCCGAAGCCCTCGTTACAGCCCGCCCCAAACATGACCTGAAGAACGACATGAACGAGAGGAAGAACGGAGAACGAGAGGAACCGGGAGCGCCCCCTGCAGCCCGAAGCCCTCGTTACAGCCCGCCCCAAACATGACCTGAAGAACGACAGGAACGAGAGGAAGAACGAAGAACGAGAGGAACCGGGAGCGCCCCCTGTAGCCCGAAGCCCTCGTTACAGCCCGCGCCAAACATGACCTGAAGAACGACATGAACGAGAGGAAGAACGGAGAACGAGAGGAACCGGGAGCGCCCCCTGTAGCCCGAAGCCCTCGTTACAGCCCGCCCCAAACATGACCTGAAGAACGACAGGAACGAGGAAGAACGAAGAACGAGAGGAGGAACGAGAGGAAGAATGAGAGGAACGAGAGGAACGAGAGGAGGAACGAGGAGGAACGACAGGAAGAACAAGAAGAACGACAGGGACGAGAGGAAGTACCTGGTATCTCTTGAGCAAACACCAAACTCTGGACAGGAACTTCTCAAATCGAGGGTCATCGATGCAGCTGTAACGATACAGCAGCTCCTACAAAATAAAACACACACGATACAGCAGCTCCTACAAAATAAAACACACACGATACAGCAGCTCCTACAAAATAAAACACACACACGATACAGCAGCGCCTACAAAATAAAACACACACACGATACAGCAGCTCCTACAAAATAAAACACACTATACAGCAGCTCCTACAAAATAAAACACACACGATACAGCAGCTCCTACAAAATAAAACATACACGATACAGCAGCTCCTACAAAATAAAACATACAAGATACAGCAGCTCCTACAAAATAAAACACACACACGATACAGCAGCTCCTACAAAATAAAACACACACACACGATACAGCAGCTCCTACAAAATAAAACACACACACGATACAGCAGCTCCTACAAAATAAAACACACACACGATACAGCAGCTCCTACAAAATAAAACACACATGAGGCCAGATACAAACCCGGTCTAACCCCGGCCTAAACCCTAACCCTAAACCCGGCCTAAACCCTAACCCTAAACCCGGCCTCACCAGTTTGCTGAAGTGTCCTCTGTTCACTTTCACCATTTCTCCTTTGAAGCGCAGACAGGCCACGTCGTTCTCAAAGTGCAGCTCCACCCGGGGCAGAGCCGGAGTCGCCGTGGACAGACGGAGCGGGTAACAGTACACCAGGCGGGCACTGGGGTCTGAGAAACACAAATACTACTTTACTACAGAGTACTACAGAGTACTACAGAGTACTGCTGCAGTACAGTACACCAGGCGGGCACTGGGGTCTGAGAAACACAAATACTACTTTACTACAGAGTACTACAGAGTACTAGTGCAGTACAGTACACCAGGCGAGTACTGGGGTCTGAGAAACACAAATACTACTTTACTACAGAGTACTACAGAGTATTACTGCAGTACAGTACACCAGGGGGGCACTGGGGGTGGCACAGTCTGTATTCGTACTGAACCGTCACAGTACAGGGGTCACGGCTCAGTACGTGCATTTTTACAGAGCTCAGGGGGCAGGGTTTCCTGCGGGGGCGGGCTCAGGTGTGTGAGGGGGCAGGGTTACCTGCGGGGGCGGGTTTGCCTGCGGGGCTGGGCTCAGGGGGCGGGGTAATCTGCAGGGGCAGGCTCAGGTGTGTGAGGGGCGGGGTTACATGTGGGGGCGGGGTTACCTGCAGGGCTGGGCTCAGGGGGCGGGGTTATCTGCAGGGGAAGGCTCAGGTGTGTGGGGGCGGGGTTACATGCGGGGGCAGGCTTAGGTGTGTGAGGGGGTGGGGTTACATGCGGGGGTGGGCTCAGGTGTGAGGGGGCGGGCTCAGGGGGCGGGGTTACCTGCGGGGGCGGTCTCACCTGCGGGGGCGGTCTCACCTGCGGGGGCGGGGTTACCTGCGGGGGCGGGCTCAGGGGGCGGGGTCTGCAGCAGGCTCAGATGCGTCTGGCGGAGGCGGCGACTGTAATCCGCTGAGAGCTGAAAAATCTTCGAGCAGATTCCCTCGACCGAGTCTTTGGCCACAGCAGCGACGTGAGGTCCACACTGGAGACGCAGGTGCTCCAGACGGTCCTGCAACACAAGTACTATGAGTACTACAAGTACTACAAGTACTACAAGTACTGCAAGTACTGCAGTCCACACTGGAGACGCAGGTGCTCCAGACGGTCCTGCGACACAAGTACTATGAGTACTACGAGTACTACAAGTACTGCAAGTACTACAGTCCACACTGGAGACGCAGGTGCTCCAGACGGTCCTGCGACACAAGTACTATGAGTACTACGAGTACTACAAGTACTGCAAGTACTACAAGTACTACAAGTACTACAGTCCACACTGGAGACGCAGGTGCTCCAGACGGTCCTGCAACACAAGTACTACAAGTACTACGAGTACTACAAGTACTACAAGTACTACAAGTACTACAAGTACTACAGTCCACACTGGAGACGCAGGTGCTCCAGACGGTCCTGCAACACAAGTACTGCAAGTACTACAAGTACTATAAGTACTACAGTCCACACTGGAGACGCAGGTGCTCCAGGCGGTCCCACGACACAAGTACTATGAGTACCATGTAGTCCTCTTTGGAGGCGGAGTGGTCTCTTCGGAGCCAGTTCATGGTGTCCTCTGCGTTCCACTTCACCACCTTCCTGCTCTCGGGGCTGGCGTTCCTGAAATACACGGTAACAGGGTTAGGTGAGGGGAGTGGGCGGGGTTTGTGGTGGGCGGCGTTTGTGGTGGGCGGCGTTTGTGGTGGGCGGCGTTTGTGGTGGGCGGCGTTTGTGGTGGGCGGGGTTTGTGGTGGGCGGGGTTTGTGGTGGGCGGGGTTTGTGGTGGGCGGGGTTTGCAGTGAGGGTCAGGCGGTGGGCGGGGTGTGCGGTGGGCGGGGTGGGTTAGGCAGTGGACGGGGTTTGCGGTGGGCAGGGTTTGTGGTGGGCAGGGTTTGCAGTGAGGGTAAGGCAGTGGGCGAGGTTTGTGGTGGGCGGGGTTTGCGGGGTGGGTTGGGCAGAGGACGGGGTGTGCGGTGGGTGGGGATGGCGGGGTGGGTTGGTCTGGGGAGGGGGTGTGGGGTGGGTGGGGTTTGCGGGGTGGGTTGGGCAGAGGACGGGGTTTGCGGTGGGCGGGGTTTGCAGTAAGGGTCAGGCAGTGGGTGAGGTTTGTGGTGGGCGGGGTTTGCGGGGTGGGTTGGGCAGAGGACGGGGTGTGCGGTGGGTGGGGTTTGCGGGGTGGGTTGGGCAGAGGACGGGGTTTGCGGTGGGCGGGGTTTGCGGGGTGGGTTGGGCAGAGGACGGGGTTTGCGGTGGGCGGGGTTTGCGGGGTGGGTTGGGCAGAGGACGGGGTTTGCGGTGGGCGGGGTTTGCGGGGTGAGTTGGGCAGAGGACGGGGTTTGTGGTGGGCGGGGTTTGCGGGGTGGGTTGGGCAGAGGACGGGGTGTGCGGTGGGTGGGGTTTGCGGGGTGGGTTGGGCAGAGGACGGGGTGTGCGGTGGGCAGGGTGGGTTAGGCGGTGGGCGGGGTGGGTTAGGCGGTGGGCGGGGTGGGTTAGGCAGTGGGCGGGGTTTGCGGGGTGGGTTGGGCAGAGGACGGGGTGTGTGGAGTGGGTTAGGCGGTGGGCGGGGTGGGTTAGGCAGTGGGCGGGGTTTGCGGGGTGGGTTGGGCAGAGGACGGGTGTGCAGTGGGCGGGGTTTGCGGGGTGGGTTGGGCAGAGGACGGGGTGTGCGGAGAGGGTTAGGCGGTGGGCGGGGTGGGTTAGGCGGTGGGCGAGGTGGGTTAGGCGGTGGGCGGGGTGGGTTGGGCAGAGGACGGGGTGTGCGGTGGGCAGGGTGTGCGGGGTGGGTTGGGCAGAGGACGGGGTGTGCGGTGGGCGGGGTGGGTGAGGCGGTGGGCGGGGTGGGTTAGGCAGTGGACGTGGTTTGCGGGGAGGGTTGGGCAGAGGACGGGGTGTGTGGAGTGGGTTAGGCGGTGGGCGGGGTGGGTTAGGCAGTGGGCGGGGTTTGCGGGGTGGGTTGGGCAGAGGACGGGGTGTGCAGTGGGCGGGGTTTGCGGGGTGGGTTGGGCAGAGGACGGGGTGTGCGGAGAGGGTTAGGCGGTGGGCGGGGTGGGTTAGGCGGTGGGCGGGGTGGGTTAGGCGGTGGGCGGGGTGGGTTGGGCAGAGGACGGGGTGTGCGGTGGGCAGGGTGTGCGGGGTGGGTTAGGCAGTGGGCGGGGTTTGCAGTGGGCGGGGTTTGCAGTGGGCGGGGTTTGCAGTGGGTGGGTTATGCAGAGGACGGGGTGTGCGGTGGGCAGGGTGTGCGGGGTGGGTTAGGCAGTGGGCGGGGTTTGCGGGGTGGGTTGGGCAGAGGACGGGGTGTGCCGTGGGCAGGGTTTGCGGGGTGGGTTAGGCAGTGGGCGGGGTTTGCAGTGGGTGGGGTTTGCGGCAGCCTGTCATTGGCTGTACCTGGAGTCAATCATCTTCTTGGCGGCCTCGGCGTATTTGAACAGAAGTTTTCGAGCCTCTTCTTTGTATTTGATTCGAGACAATCTGAAAAAAAAAATTTAATCAAAACAATCTCAACATATGGGCCTTGTAGGTGGTGTTTGGGTGGTGTAGGTGGTGTTTAGGCAGTGTTTAGGTGGTGTTTGGGCGGTGTTTGGGCGGTGTACCTGATGGGGATGTCGCTCATCACCTCTCGGAACATGCTCGGGGAGATCACGTAGGTGGTGTTTGGATGGTGTAGGTGGTGTTTGGGTGGTGTAGGTGGTGTTTGGGTGGTGTAGGTGGTGTTTGGGTGGTGTAGGTGGTGTTTGGGTGGTGTAGGTGGTGTTTGGATGGTGTAGGTGGTGTTTGGGCGGTGTAGGTGGTGTTTGGGCGGTGTAGGTGGTGTTTGGGCGGTGTAGGTGGTGTTTAGGCAGTGTTTAGGTGGTGTTTAGGTGGTGTACCTGATGGGGATGTCGTTCATCACCTCTCGGAACATGCTCGGGGAGATCACGTAGGTGGTGTTTGGATGGTGTAGGTGGTGTTTAGGCAGTGTTTGGGTGGTGTAGGTGGTGTTTGGGTGGTGTAGGTGGTGTTTAGGTGGTGTTTGGGTGGTGTACCTGATGGGGATGTCGTTCATCACCTCTCGGAACATGCTCGGGGAGATCACGGGGTCACAGTCGCTCGGGAGCAAAGGGTCGTGACCTTTATCGATGACCTTCCTCTCGAGGAGCCAACGGTTAAACGACTCACGAGGAGGATCTATGCCTGAGCAGAGGTCAGAGGTCACAGGGTCAGAGGTTAGGGAGTCAGAGATCACAGGTTAGAGGGTCAGGGGGTCGGGGGTCAGGGGTCACAGGGTCAGGGGTCACAGGGTCAGAGGTTAGGGAGTCAGAGATCACAGGTTAGAGGGTCAGGGGGTCGGGGGTCAGGGGTCACAGGGTCAGGGCTACAAGAGTATTTGTAGTATTTACAGTTTTGTACTTTAAACCATCCATCCATCTTCTCCCGTTTAATCCAGCTGGGTCGCAGGGGCAGTTTGCTGCCCAATCCTCACAGCACCTGACCCCCTATAAACCCCTCTGCAGGTGGAGCCCACAGGAGGGTGGACCATCCAGACACGGGGAGAACATGCAAACTCCACACAGAAAGGCCCGGGCGACGCGGGGATCGAACCCGCAACCTTCTTGCTGTGAGGCCTGAGTGTTGCCACTCAGCCACCGTGCTGCCTGTACTTTAAACCCTGGTGTTTAATCAGAGCTCCATAAGCCCCGCCCCCTCACACTGACCCATCCCACAGAAGCTCAGAGCATTTGAGAAAAGCTCCTGCCCGACTTCTTTTGTAGGATTCTTCTGTATTTTTACAATATGAACTTTAATTGTTTTTTTAATCGTCAAAGTGCCTAAAAATCAGCGCTGTCAGTTCTCGCCGCTCTGATTGGTCAGAACTGTTCACACTTTGGGAGGCAAACCAGTAAGTAAATGTGGAAGTGAAAATCTTTTTTGGCCCATGCACCAATGAGCACAAACACTGAAAACAACAGGCGCCATCTTGGATTCATCTGCAGAGTTTATTATGGTTCAGTTTAAAACTCTCCCTCTGCAGGCACAGCTGGTCATAAGAGGAGACAGTATCAGGAAAACTGTAGCTGCAGTACTAGTACTGTAGTACAGCAGTATTAGTATTGCAGTACTCACCCTCCCTCTGCAGGCACAGCTCGTGGTAGTGCTGTCTCAGTTTGGTGACCAGTTGCGCCCTCTGCAGTTCGATCTCTGGATGTGGAGGCAGCAGAGGAACAGGAGGTTTCTCCCTGATCACCGCATTTGTCTGCACATCCAGGTCCCAGTAAATACTGAAAGTACACAAATATACAAATATAAGTACTACAAATACACATATACAGAGGAACAGTACACAAATATATACAAATATAAGTACTACAAATATCCGACAATACAAACAAGCACTGCAAAAACACAGAAATACACAGAAATACACCAAAGGATCACAGCGTTCGTCCCAGTAAGTACTGAAAACATATGCGCGCGCGCGTGTGTGTGTATATGTATATATATATATATATATATATACATACATATATATATATGTGTGTATATATATATATATATATATATATATATATATATATATATATATATATATATATACACACACACACACACACACATACATATATATACATATATATATATATGTACATTAGGGTGGAGTGAAAAAAACTCTTTACTCTTTTTGTCTACATCATTTTTGGACAGTGATAAAAAGTTGCCGGCACATTCAGTGAGAAACAAACCAAAAAAAACAAAAACATTTTGAAGTAAATCGTCAGTCTCCACATGGACGTGAATAAATGGGGAATATGGGCGATTCTGACTAAAAACACAAAATCAGAGGTGAGTAAAACACAGTTCAAATTATTTCATTTTTACAAAATGAACTAGTCCACACTAACATGGTAAGTCCCTCCCACTAAAGCCTGTACCCCAGATGCCCTCCCACTAAAGCCTGTACCCCAGATGCCCTCCCACTAAAGCCTGTACCCCAGATGCCCTCCCACTAAAGCCTGTACCCCAGATGCCCTCCCACTAAAGCCTGTACCCCAGATGCCCTCCCACTAAAGCCTGTACCTCAGATGCCCTCCCACTAAAGCCTGTACCCCAGATGCCCTCCCACTAAAGCCTGTACCCCAGATGCCCTCCCACTAAAGCCTGTACCACAGATGCCCTCCCACTAAAGCCTGTACCCCAGATGCCCTCCCACTAAAGCCTGTACCCCAGATGCCCTCCCACTAAAGCCTGTACCCCAGATGCCCTCCCACTAAAGCCTGTACCACAGATGCCCTCCCACTAAAGCCTGTACCCCAGATGCCCTCCCACTAATGCCTGTACCACAGATGCCCTCCCACTAAAGCCTGTGCCCCAGATGCCCTCCCACTAAAGCCTGTACCACAGATGCCCTCCCTGGGACTCACACAGCGGGTCTGTAGGGCGCGGGCGTGGCGGGTGTGGGCGTGGCCGGCGTGGGCGTGGCCGGCGTGGAGGGCGGTGGTTTTTCTTCTGTGCTCCAGGGCTTGACTCCAGGGGTGGACGGGGAGATGGGCGTGCTCGGCTCCACCTGCAGGAAATGCCACAGAACTGCACTCAGAACAGACGTTTACCCGAGGAGGAGTTCGCGGGACATGAACAGGACCTTGGGCCGTTTGTTGGTGCTTTGCTCCTCACTGATCCTCCTCTTCCTCCCGTTGGCGTCTCCTCCTTCGGCCGGAGCAGCGTTCAGGCCCAGAGGGTCCGACTGGAACACAGGAACATCAGAACAGCTCCCCTACAGGCCACACACAGGACTACAACAGCTCCCCTACAGGCCACACACAGGACTACAACAGCTCCCCTACAGGCCACACACGGAACTACAACAGCTCCCCTACAGGCCACACACAGAACTACAACAACTCCCCTACAGGCCACACACAGGACTACAACAGCTCCCCTACAGGCCACACACAGGACTACAACAGCTCCCCTACAGGCCACACACGGAACTACAACAGCTCCCCTACAGGCCACACACGGAACTACAACAGCTCCCCTACAGGCCACACACAGAACTACAACAGCTCCCCTACAGGCCACACACGGAACTACAACAGCTCCCCTACAGGCCACACACGGAACTACAACAGCTCCCCTACAGGCCACACACGGAACTACAACAGCTCCCCTACAGGCCACACACGGAACTACAACAGCTCCCCTACAGGCCACACACGGAACTACAACAGCTCCCCTACAGGCCACACACAGGACTACAACAGCTCCCCTACAGGCCACACACGGAACTACAACAGCTCCCCTACAGGCCACACACGGAACTACAACAGCTCCCCTACAGGCCACACACGGAACTACAACAGCTCCCCTACAGGCCACACACGGAACTACAACAGCTCCCCTACAGGCCACACACAGGACTACAACAGCTCCCCTACAGGCCACACACAGAACTACAACAGCTCCCCTACAGGCCACACACGGAACTACAACAGCTCCCCTACAGGCCACACACGGAACTACAACAGCTCCCCTACAGGCCACACACGGAACTACAACAGCTCCCCTACAGGCCACACATGGAACTACAACAGCTCCCCTACAGGCCACACACGGAACTACAACAGCTCCCCTACAGGCCACACACAGGACTACAACAGCTCCCCTACAGGCCACACACGGAACTACAACAGCTCCCCTACAGGCCACACACGGAACTACAACAGCTCCCCTACAGGTAGAGGTAAGATCTTAAGCCCGAACCCGAACCGACCCGAAATTCGGGTCGGGCCTAAAATGTCATTGCTTCGGGTCGGGTCGGGCTTCTCTCTCGCTGACTTTTTTTAAATAAATATATGTTAAACAGGACTCCTGTTTAGCAGTTAAATTCGTGCGCAGAGCATGAGGCGGCTGCGCACCTGAACCTAATTTATTATCATAAATCACCCTTCCTCCTCCGAGTCCTCAGATAAAATATGAAATTTCGGGTTTGCTTCGGGCTCGGGCCTGCAAATCAAGTTAATTGGTCGGGCTCGGGTCGGGTCGGGCTTTAATACCCGCGGGTCGGGTTGGGTCGGGCTGGATTTTTTAGGCCCAATCTTACCTCTACCTACAGGCCACACATAGGACTACAACAGCTCCCCTACAGGCCACACATGGAACTACAACTACAAATACAGCCCTGCTTTAGTCCTGCTTTAGTCCTGGTTTATCCCTGGTTTCGTCCTGCCTTAGTCCTGGTTTAGTCCGACTTTGGTCCAACTTTAGTCCGACTTTAGCCCATCTTAGTCCCGGTTTAGTCCCAGCTTTAGACTGCCTTTAGACTGCCTTTAGACTGGCTTTAGTCCTGCTTTAGTCCTGCTTTAGTCCTGCTTTAGTCCTGCTTTAGTCCTGCTTTAGTCCTGCTTTGCCTAACCCTAACCCAGGTCCACGGACGTACACTCGTCTCTGTTGTCTTATACTTGTTCTGATCCAGCTCCGGATGGTTGTAAACACACCTAAAGGACCTAAAGGTTCTAAAGGATCTAAAGGTTCTGCTTGGTTCTGTCAGTGGGACTTTTTCAGGATCCAGACCTGAGGAAAATGAGCATCTAGTTTCAATACTCGTTTTAGTATCAACTCATATCTGATTCTCATACTTTTGGCAGCCCTGAGTGAGTGGTGCTTATGGACTTCAGACTTGAATATGAAACAATAATAATAATAATCATCATAATAATAATAATAGGGTGAAAGGGCCTTACGATGACGTCGTGCTGCCCCAGGACTGGAACCTCCCACAGACTCTGATTAGTGAATCTGTTAAAATAATACGGACGATTCTCTCTGCGGCTCCAGCACTTAGACCAGCCCGCCTGCACCAGCTCATCTGAAACACAGCAGAGATTAGCCTGCACCGGCTCATCTGAAACACAGCAGAGATTAGCCTGCACCGGCTCATCTGAAACACAGCAGAGATTAGCCTGCACCGGCTCATCTGAAACACAGCAGAGATTAGCCTGCACCGGCTCATCTGAAACACAGCAGAGATTAGCCTGCACCGGCTCATCTGAAACACAGCAGAGATTAGCCCGCACCGGCTCATCTGAAACACAGCAGAGATTAGCCCGCACCAGCTCATCTGAAACACAGCAGAGATTAGCCCGCACCGGCTCATCTGAAACACAGCAGAGATTAGCCCGCACCGGCTCATCTGAAACACAGCAGAGATTAGCCCGCACCGGCTCATCTGAAACACAGCAGAGATTAGCCCGCACCGGCTCATCTGAAACACAGCAGAGATTAGCCTGCACCGAGGAGCAGGAGCAGAGGAGCAGAGGCAGGTGCAGAGGAGCAGAGGCAGGTGCAGAGGAGCAGAGGCAGGAGCAGAGGCAGGTGCAGAGGAGCAGAGGCAGGTGCAGAGGCAGGAGCAGAGGCAGGAGCAGAGGCAGGAGCAGAGGCAGGAGCAGAGGCAGAGGCAGGTGCAGAGGCAGGTGCAGAGGCAGGAGCAGAGGCAAGAGCAGAGGCAAGAGCAGAGGCAGGAGCAGAGGCAGGAGCAGAGGAGCAGAGGCAGGTGCAGAGGCAGGAGCAGAGGCAGGAGCAGAGGCAGGTGCAGAGGAGCAGAGGCAGGTGCAGAGGAGCAGAGGCAGGAGCAGAGGCAGGAGCAGAGGCAGGAGCAGAGGAGCAGAGGCAGGAGCAGAGGCAGGAGCAGAGGAGCAGAGGCAGGAGCAGAGGCAGGAGCAGAGGCAGGAGCACAGGAGCAGAGGAGCAGAGGCAGGTGCAGAGGCAGGTGCGGCGTTACCTGGCAGCTCCGGTGGCTTTGTGGGTGTGTTCGGAGAAAGGGGCGGAGCTTGAGATGACGCAGGGGCGGGGTCTCCCTTCACTGAGGTCTGATCAGACGCCATCTTGGATTCATCCACGCTGAAAAATCACATTTACAATTTATTATCACATTTACCCTGTCCGGGGGGGGGGGGGGGCTCACATTTATACTTAATCACATTTGCCATGTTCCTCTAACAGAATTAGACAAATTTACTCCTGTCGATGAGGCGGAGATTACCTCAGTCATCATGTCGTCCAAACCATCAACTTGTTTGCTCGACCCTATTCCAGTCAAACTCCTCAAAGAAGCTCTCCACTTAATAATAGGTTCCATCCATAACATAATAAATATGTCATTAGAAAATGGCTTTGTTCCTCAGTCCTTTAAATATGTTGTAATTAAACCACTTTTGAAAAAACCTATCTTAAATCCTGATGAACTAGCCAACTACAGACCTATCTCGAATCTTCCATTTCTCTCAAAGATTCTGGAACGAGTTGTGGTGAAACAGCTTTGTCACCATCTGCAGGGCAATAATTTATATGAAAAATTTCAGTCTGGTTTCAGAGCTCACCACAGCACAGAAACTGCTCTGCTTAAAGTGACAAATGATTTGCTACTAGCTGCTGATAACGGGCTGGCTTCAGTCCTGGTCCTACTGGACCTCAGTGCAGCGTTTGACACCATTGATCACAACATTCTACTGCAGAGGTTAGAATGTGACATAGGTGTCAGAGGGACCGCCCTCAAATGGTTTAAATCCTATCTATCAGATAGGTACCAGTTTGTTAGTGTAAACCAGTGCACCTCTCCCTGCTCTAAAGTAGCTTGTGGTGTTCCACAAGGATCTGTGCTTGGTCCAATCCTGTTTACTCTGTATATGTTGCCATTAGGTAACATTATCAGAAAAACATGGCATTAATTTCCACTGCTATGCTGATGACACTCAGCTGTACTTATCAATGAAACCAAATCAGATCAAATCGATAAGCTCAGTGCCTGTGTGAAGGACATCAAAACCTGGATGACCCTGAATTACCTGCTCTTAAACCCTGAAAAAACAGAGGTCATTGTTGTCGGTCCTAAAGGTCAGAGAGATTCTCTGTCAGACCAGATAATCTCACTTGACAATGTGAGTATAGCCTCTAGCTCTACTGTAAAAAACCTTGGAGTCGTATTTGACCAAAATCTCTCATTCACAGCTCATATAAACCAAGCTTGTAAAACTGCATATTTTCACCTGCGAAACATAACTAAAATCAGAAAAATTTTGCCTAAAAATGATGCTGAAAAACTTATCCATGCATTTGTTACATCCAGACTAGATTACTGTAATTCTCTGCTCACCGTCTGCACTAAAGGTACTTTAAGAAGCTTCCAGTTGGTCCAAAATGCAGCGGCCAGAGTCCTAACAGGAACTAAAAGACGTGATCACATCAGTCCTGTGTTAAAATCACTTCACTGGCTTCCTGTCGAGTTTAGAATTAAATTCAAAGTTCTCCTCCTGACATACAAAGCCTTAAACAATATGGCCCCATCATATCTTCAGGATGCCATTGTCCCCTATCAGCCAAATAGAGCACTTCACTCTCAGAATGCAGGATTATTAGTGGTTCCTAGAGTGTCTAAAAGTACAGTGGGGGGAGAGCCTTCAGTTACCAAGCTCCTGTGTTATGGAATCAACTCCCTGTTGGTGTTAAACAGGCTCCACAGTCTCTTTATTTAAGACCAGGCTTAAAACCTTCCTCTTCGGAATAGCTTATGACCAGGTTACTTAGTTGATGTCACTAAGATAAGCTGCCGCAGGAGATAACAAGCTGGGGGAAGTGTGGCAACCTGAGCACTGTCCTCTGTTTCCTCCTATTTTCTCATCAGCATCACTCACTATGTTCTCATCTGTAGTTTGTTCATTGCTATTCACATGTTGTCCCCTGTCCCACTCCCCCTGTGGAGTGGAACTCTTTCAGACGCCTGATGGCAGCTGGACCTCTCTCCTCCTCCTCGCCTGGCTCCTCCTCTTCGCCTGGCTCCTCCTCCTCGCCCGGCTCCTCCTCCTCGCCCCTCTTCTCCTCCTCCTCGCCCGGCTCCTTCCCCACCTGGGTAGCTGTGGTCATACTGAACTGGCCCACGGGCCTGGACATCTATAGCCTGTCCGTCCATGGGAGTGGATCCCTCCTTCACTGTAGTTCTCCCCGAGGTTTCTTCTTTTTCCCAGGACCCTGGGTTTTTTGGAGTTTTTCCTTGCTGAGAAGGAGGGTCTAAGGACAGGGGATGACTGGACAATGTTTCATTTGCTGCTTTACATGAATGTTGTTTATTCCTGTTTTGATATGTCTGTGTGTATGTTTTACTCATCCATATCTTGGAACGCCCTTAGAGGCAACTGTTGTTGTGATTTTGGGCGCTACAAAATAAATTGAATTGAATTGAAATTGAATGTTGAAAAATCACATTTACCATGCTGAAATAAATCACATCTACCAAGCTGGAAAAATTAAATAAATCACATTTACTACATTAAAAATAAATAAATAAAAAATAATAAAAACAAATCGCAAAAAATAAATAAATAAACCATGCTGAAAAAAAACAACACATCTGTCACAGCTGTATGCACTACAAACACATGACACAGCGCCATCATGTGGCGAGGAACTGCAGGAACAAGAACTCTGGGAAACAGAAGCTCCAAAATATAAATTATAAATGAAATACAGAGATTTATTTACAAGTTATAAATTAAATAGTGTTATATTTATATACATAGATTATATTTCTACACAGGTACGGCTCTCTAGAGCGGGGTACGGCTCACTGTGGAGCGGGGTACGGCTCACTGTGGAGCGGGGTACGGCTCTCCGGAGCGGGGTACGGCTCTCCCGGGAGCGGGGTACGGCGCTCCCGGGAGCGGGGTACGGCGCTCCCGGGAGCGGGGTACGGCTCTCTCTGGAGCGGGGTACGGCTCTCTCTGGAGCGGGGTACGGCTCTCTCTGGAGCGGGGTACGGCTCTCAGGAGCGGGGTACGGCTCTCTCTGGAGCGGGGTACGGCTCTCAGGAGCGGGGTACGGCTCTCTCGGGAGCGGGGTACGGCTCTCTCGGGAGCCGCGGGGTCGGACGTAAACACGGCTGCAGCTGCGGTTGCCGCTGCGGAGGTCGAGATCGGGAGCGCGGGGATCAGCACAGAAGATGGCGGCCCGTGGTCGTAAATCGTTCACACGGACATAGTTACGGGTTGTGGGCAGTTTCGGGAGGATTTCGGGTGGATTTCGCTCAGATTTTACGCAGATTTCACTGAGAAAAGCGTCAGAAAAGCGCCGTAAATGCGCCGCTGTTTTCGGTGAAGGCAGCGCCATGGTTACACGCATGCGCCGTGAGGCCCGCGCTCACAAACACGGAGGAGGAGGAGGAGGCGGGAAAGCGGGGGGAGGAAACAAAAGGCTGCGGAGACACGGCTCCGAGCCCCGAGTCCTCACACCGAGCCCGGGCCGGCCTCACGGCGGTCCGCGGCGCTCCGGCTGCGGGGAGAAGGCTCCGGGTGTCTCCCGCCGCGTGTCCCGGGGCCGTTCCCCCGCAGGGACGGGCTCCTGAGCGGAACGGCCGCTGTTGTTTAGGCGCCGCTCCGTTCTTAAGATGGCGGACCCGCCCCTGCCACAGCGCTGCGATCCCCGCTGCAGTTTAGTGCGTTTATTTCCGAACCGAGCCTCGCTCCGCGCGTTTACATCGTCCCGTCCGCAGCCGCGGAGCTTCCGCCGCTCCCCGGTACATCCCGGGGGTTGTGCGGGGGCTCTAGACTCACCTGGAGCGGGTCAAAGCGGAGCGCTGCGGGTCCTGTCCGTGTGTGTCGGGTCCTCGGCTCCGCTCCCTCCCCGCCGCCTCAGACATCTTTACAGGGACTCGAGGAGCCGCACTGCGCAGGCGCGGCTCTGGACCTGCTTCCGCCGCACAGCCGCCGCCATCTTGGAGCTGGCAGAGTTTGGGTCTTTCTGAAGTTTCAGGAGTTTAAATATGAAACAAACGGAATAAACTGACTCCAGTGTGGAGTTAAATATTAATCTCTGCCTTATTACTCATGTCATGACTTTTGTTCAGGCCCTGTGTCTCACCAGTGTCTCAGGTTTCACTATTATCATGTGTTATACACAGTAATAACACACCACAAACAATAATAACATAAAGAGTATTTTATTCACTTGGGAGTAAAAGAACAGGACATTGTGATGACAACTCAACAACAAATGAACCTAATGTTTGGTTAAATCACATTAAGAACCTAAAACATGACAATTAGACCCATGTTCTCAGTGTGGTGCAGATGGATGTTTATTTTGCAGGATGAGCACCACATGTGACCTCGCGCTGATCACTTCGGTCGTGCACGAGGGTTAGGGTGTGTACGTATCATATATTACCTGGAGTTTAGTTCTGTTTACATGCTTCATACATATTTATTTCAGTGCTTTATTCTACATGAGTCCTTCCCTCTGCAGGATCAGCTCCACTGCCTCCTCCACGTCCTCCACCATGTGTCGTGGCTGCAGCAGCTCCGCCTCCAGCCCCGCCCACTGGTCTGAGGGCGGCGGGGAGGCGGGGTCGAACACACCTGTGCACACCTGGCACACACACAAGCCGGGTCATGATCACCTTCACATGAGTACTTCAGCTCAATGTTGAAACTCACCAGGACAGAGTGGCACTCGTCTGCACCCGACACCAGCCCCGCCTCCTCCTCAGGGACGCCTCCCGTCACCACGGACACCGCCTCCCCCGTCGCCACGGAAACCCTGCGTTGTGCAGCTGCCGCGTTACGTTTGAGGAAACGATCGTAAAGATTTGCACCGTACACGTCCGTCAGAGGATTGTCCCTGAACAAGAACAAAGTGTGAGGACGGGAGGGCATCTGACACACGGGGAGGGCATCTGACATGATCTGACACATGGGAGGGCATCTGACACACGGGGAGGGCATCTGACACACGGGGAGGGCATCTGACACACGGGAGAGCATCTGACCCGATGGCGTAGATGGTCCTGAGTCTGGGGGCGGGGCCGCGATCTGGTGATGTCATCTGTGATGTCAACAGGTGTTCTGCGAAGCGATAGGTCAGAACACTCGGTTTCCCCAGCAACGCCTCGATCTGAAGCTCCGCCCCTGTCAGCCTCTTAAAGACCGACTCCAAACAGAGCACAAAGACGCCGTGGCCGAACCTGCAAATACACAAATACTGACGTACAAATACACAAATACTGCAGTACAAATGCACAAATACTGAGGTACAAATACACAAATACTGACGTACAAATATACAAATACTGAGGTACAAATACACAAATACTGCAGTACAAATACACAAATACTGACGTACAAATATACAAATACTGACGTACAAATGCACAAATACTGAGGTACAAATACACAAATACTGCAGTACAAATGCACAAATACTGAGGTACAAATACACAAATACTGCAGTACAAATGCACAAATACTGCAGTACAAATGCACAAATACTGACGTACAAATATACAAATACTGGAGGTACAAATGCACAAATACTGCAGTACAAATACACAAATACTGACGTACAAATATACAAATACTGGAGGTACAAATGCACAAATACTGCAGTACAAATACACAAATACTGACGTACAAATATACAAATACTGACGTACAAATGCACAAATACTGCAGTACAAATACACAAATACTGATGTACAAATATACAAATACTGAGGTACAAATGCACAAATACTGCAGTACAAATACACAAATACTGACGTACAAATACACAAATACTGCAGTACAAATGCACAAATACTGCAGTACAAATGCACAAATACTGAGGTACAAATACACAAATACTGAGGTACAAATACACAAATACTGAGGTACAAATACACAAATACTGAGGTACAAATACACAAATACTGCAGTACAAATGCACAAATACTGAGGTACAAATACACAAATACTGAGGTACAAATACACAAATACTGCAGTACAAATGCACAAATACTGCAGTACAAATGCACAATTACTGCAGTACAAATGCACAAATACTGAGGTACAAATACACAAATACTGCAGTACAAATGCAAAAATACTGCAGTACAAATGCACAAATACTGAGGTACAAATACACAAATACTGAGGTACAAATGCACAAATACTGCAGTACAAATACACAAATACTGCAGTACAAATGCACAAATACTGCAGTACAAATGCACAAATACTGCGGTACAAATACACAAATACTGAGGTACAAATACACAAATACTGACGTACAAATACACAAATACTGACGTACAAATGCACAAATACTGCAGTACAAATACACAAATACTGACTTACAAATATACAAATACTGACGTACAAATGCACAAATACTGCAGTACAAATACACAAATACTGCAGTACAAATACACAAATACTGACGTACAAATGCACAAATACTGCAGTACAAATACACAAATACTGATGTACAAATACACAAATACTGCAGTACAAATGCACAAATACTGCAGTACAAATACACAAATACTGAGGTACAAATACACAAATACTGACGTACAAATGCACAAATACTGCAGTACAAATACACAAATACTGAGGTACAAATACACAAATACTGCAGTACAAATGCACAAATACTGCAGTACAAATACACAAATACTGCAGTACAAATGCACAAATACTGAGGTACAAATACACAAATACTGCAGTACAAATACACAAATACTGCAGTACAAATACACAAATACTGACGTACAAATGCACAAATACTGCAGTACAAATACACAAATACTGACGTACAAATGCACAAATACTGCAGTACAAATGCACAAATACTGCAGTACAAATATACAAATACTGACGTACAAATACACAAATACTGCAGTACAAATACACAAATACTGCAGTACAAATGCACAAATACTGACGTACAAATACACAAATACTGACGTACAAATACACAAATACTGCAGTACAAATACACAAATACTGCAGTACAAATACACAAATACTGCAGTACAAATGCACAAATACTGCTGTACAAATGCACAAATACTGACGTACAAATACACAAATACTGCAGTACAAATACACAAATACTGCAGTACAAATACACAAATACTGCAGTACAAATGCACAAATACTGCAGTACAAATACACAAATACTGATGTACAAATACACAAATACTGATGTACAAATATACAAATACTGCAGTACAAATGCACAAATACTGCAGTACAAATGCACAAATACTGCAGTACAAATACACAAATACTGAGGTACAAATACACAAATACTGACGTACAAATACACAAATACTGAGGTACAAATACACATAGTGACGTACAAATGCACAAATACTGAGGTACAAATACACAAATACTGCATTACAAATGCACAAATACTGAGGTACAAATACACAAATACTGCAGTACAAATGCACAAATACTGAGGTACAAATACACAAATACTGCAGTACAAATGCACAAATACTGAGGTACAAATACACAAATACTGCAGTACAAATGCACAAATACTGAGGTACAAATACACAAATACTGACGTACAAATACACAAATACTGAGGTACAAATACACATAGTGACGTACAAATGCACAAATACTGAGGTACAAATACACAAATACTGCATTACAAATGCACAAATACTGAGGTACAAATACACAAATACTGCAGTACAAATGCACAAATACTGAGGTACAAATACACAAATACTGCAGTACAAATGCACAAATACTGAGGTACAAATACACAAATACTGCAGTACAAATGCACAAATACTGAGGTACAAATACACAAATACTGCAGTACAAATGCACAAATACTGAGGTACAAATACACAAATACTGCAGTACAAATGCACAAATACTGCAGTACAAATACACAAATACTGAGGTACAAATGCACAAATATTGACGTACAAATACACAAATACTGAGGTACAAATACACAAATACTGACGTACAAATACACAAATACTGCAGTACAAATGCACAAATACTGAGGTACAAATACACAAATACTGACGTACAAATACACAAATACTGAGGTACAAATACACAAATACTGACGTACAAATACACAAATACTGAGGTACAAATGCACAAATACTGAGGTACAAATACACAAATACTGCAGTACAAATGCACAAATACTGAGGTACAAATACACAAATACTGACGTACAAATACACAAATACTGATGTACAAATATACAAATACTGCAGTACAAATGCACAAATACTGAGGTACAAATACACAAATACTGCAGTACAAATGCACAAATACTGAGGTACAAATACACAAATACTGCAGTACAAATGCACAAATACTGAGGTACAAATACACAAATACTGCAGTACAAATACACAAATACTGACGTACAAATGCACAAATACTGAGGTACAAATACACAAATACTGCAGTACAAATACACAAATACTGAGGTACAAATACACAAATACTGACGTACAAATACTGACGTACAAATACACAAATACTGAGGTACAAATACACAAATACTGAGGTACAAATACACATAGTGACGTACAAATGCACAAATACTGAGGTACAAATACACAAATACTGCAGTACAAATGCACAAATACTGAGGTACAAATACACAAATACTGCAGTACAAATGCACAAATACTGAGGTACAAATACACAAATACTGCAGTACAAATGCACAAATACTGAGGTACAAATACACAAATACTGCAGTACAAATGCACAAATACTGCAGTACAAATGCACAAATACTGCAGTACAAATACACAAATACTGATGTACAAATACACAAATACTGCAGTACAAATACACAAATATTGCAGTACAAGTACTATTACTAGATCCAAACAGAGCACAAAAATTTGATCAAACGTGCCGAAATATGGACTGTAGCTGTAGTTCTTAGCAGTAGCACTATAGTAGTACTTTCGTAGTAGTACTTTTGTAGTAGTCCTTTCGTAGTAGTACTTTTGTAGTTGTACTATTACAAAAGTACGACTACAAAAGTACTACTACGAAAGTACTACGACTATAGTGCTACTGCTAAGAACTACAGCTACAGTACTACTAGTACTATAGTAGTAGTACTTTTGTAGTCATATTATAGTAGTAGTACTTTTGTAGTAGTACTTTTGTAGTAGTGCTAACAGTAGTAGTAGTTGTTATAGTAGCAGTAGTACTTGCTGTATGTGTAGTAGTAGTACTTTTGTCGTAGTACTTTCGTCGTAGTACTTTCGTAGTGGTACTATAGTCGTAGTACTTTGGTAGTTGTACCTGGGACTGGGGGCGGGGCCTATAGTTGTACCTGGTACTGGGGGCGGGGCCAATAATCGTACCTGGGGCTGGGGGCGGGGCCTATAGTCATACCTGGGGCTGGGGGCGGGGCCTATAGTCGTACCTGGGGCTGGGGGCGGGGCCAATAGTTGTACCTGGGGCGGGGCCAATAGTTGTACCTGGGGCTGGGGGCGGGGCTCTTCCACAGCAGATCGGGGTTGCAGACGATGATTGGCAGCTGTGGGGCGGAGCCTGCGGGCAGGTGTGCGGAGCCTGGGCTCCCATTGGTCAGAATCACGTCAATCATGATCTGCAAGTGACTCTCCCAATGGGTGGGCTCCCCGAAGAGAAGCACCCCTTTAACGAGAAGAGAAGCACCCCTTTAACGAGAAGAGAAGCACCCCTTTAACGAGAAGAGAAGCACCCCTTTAACGAGGACAAACGCACCCCTTTAACGAGAAGAGAAGCACCCCTTTAACAAGAAGAGAAGCACCCCTTTAACGAGAAGAGAAGCACCCCTTTAACGAGGACAGACTCACCCCTTTAACGAGGACAAACGCACCCCTTTAACGAGGACAGAAGCACCCCTTTAACGAGAAGAGAAGCACCCCTTTAACGAGAAGAGAAGCACCCCTTTAACGAGGACAGACTCACCCCTTTAACGAGGACAAACGCACCCCTTTAACGAGGACAGAAGCACCCCTTTAACGAGAAGAGAAGCACCCCTTTAACAAGAAGAGAAGCACCCCTTTAACGAGAAGAGAAGCACCCCTTTAACGAGGACAGACTCACCCCTTTAACGAGGACAAACGCACCCCTTTAACGAGGACAGAAGCACCCCTTTAACGAGAAGAGAAGCACCCCTTTAACAAGGACAAACGCACCCCTTTAACGAGGACAGAAGCACCCCTTTAACGAGAAGAGAAGCACCCCTTTAACGAGAAGAGAAGCACCCCTTTAACGAGAAGAGAAGCACCCCTTTAACGAGAAGAGAAGCACCCCTTTAACGAGAAGAGAAGCACCCCTTTGACGAGAAGAGAAGCACCCCTTTAACGAGGACAGAAGCACCCCTTTAACGAAAAGAGAAGCACCCCTTTAACGAGAAGAGAAGCACCCCTTTAACGAGAAGAGAAGCACCCCTTTAACGAGAAGAGAAGCACCCCTTTAACGAGAAGAGAAGCACCCCTTTAACGAGAAGAGAAGCACCCCTTTAACGAGAAGAGAAGCACCCCTTTGACGAGAAGAGAAGCACCCCTTTAACGAGAAGAGAAGCACCCCTTTGACGAGAAGAGAAGCACCCCTTTAATGAGAAGAGAAGCACCCCTTTAACGAGGACAGAAGCACCCCTTTAACGAGAAGAGAAACACCCCTTTAACGAGAAGAGAAGCACCCCTTTAACGAGAAGAGAAGCACCCCTTTAACGAGAAGAGAAGCACCCCTTTAACGAGAAGAGAAACACCCATTTAACGAGAAGAGAAGCACCCCTTTAACGAGAAGAGAAGCACCCCTTTAACGAGGACAGAAGCACCCCTTTAACGAGAAGAGAAGCACCCCTTTAACGGGAAGAGAAACACCCCTTTAACGAGAA
The DNA here is from genome assembly GCA_030686955.1 of Odontamblyopus rebecca. Classification (NCBI taxonomy): domain Eukaryota; kingdom Metazoa; phylum Chordata; class Actinopteri; order Gobiiformes; family Gobiidae; genus Odontamblyopus; species Odontamblyopus rebecca. The sequence goes on along the minus strand of CM060663.1, from coordinate 870,455 downwards.
GAGAAGCACCCCTTTAACGAGAAGAGAAGCACCCCTTTAACGAGAAGAGAAGCACCCCTTTAACGAGGACAGAAGCACCCCTTTAACAAGAAGAGAAACACCCCTTTAACGAGAAGAGAAGCACCCCTTTAACGAGAAGAGAAGCACCCCTTTAACGAGGACAGAAGCACCCCTTTAACGAGAAGAGAAGCACCCCTTTGACGAGAAGAGAAGCACCCCTTTAACGAGAAGAGAAGCACCCCTTTAACGAGAAGAGAAGCACCCCTTTAACGAGAAGAGAAGCACCCCTTTAACGAGGACAGAAGCACCCCTTTAACGAGGACAGACTCACCCCTTTAACGAGAAGAGAAGCACCCCTTTAACGAGGACAGAAGCACCCCTTTAACGAGAAGAGAAGCACCCCTTTAACGAGAAGAGAAGCACCCCTTTAACGAGGACAGAAGCACCCCTTTAACGAGGAAAGACTCACCCTTTAACGAGAAGAGAAGCACCTTTAACTAGAATAGAATCACCACTTTAACGAGAAGAGAAGCACCACTTTAACGAGAAGAGAAGCACCCCTTTAACGAGAAGAGAAGCACCCCTTTAACGAGAAGAGAAGCACCCCTTTAACGAGAAGAGAAGCACCCCTTTAACGAGAAGAGAAGCACCCTTTGACGAGAAGAGAAGCACCCCTTTAACGAGAAGAGAAGCACCCTTTAACGAGGACAGAAGCACCCCTTTAACGAGAAGAGAAGCACCCCTTTAACGAGAAGAGAAACACCCCTTTAACGAGAAGAGAAGCACCCCTTTAACGAGAAGAGAAGCACCCCTTTAACGAGGACAGAAGCACCCCTTTAACGAGAAGAGAAGCACCCCTTTAACGAGAAGAGAAGCACCCCTTTAACGAGAAGAGAAGCACCCCTTTAACGAGAAGAGAAGCACCCCTTTAACGAGGACAGAAGCACCCCTTTAACGAGGACAGACTCACCCCTTTAACGAGAAGAGAAGCACCCCTTTAACGAGAAGAGAAGCACCCCTTTAACGAGGACAGAAGCACCCCTTTAACGAGGACAGACTCACCCCTTTAACGAGAAGAGAAGCACCCCTTTAACGAGAAGAGAATCACCCCTTTAACGAGAAGAGAAGCACCCCTTTAACGAGAAGAGAAGCACCCCTTTAACGAGAAGAGAAGCACCCCTTTAACGAGAAGAGAAGCACCCCTTTAACGAGAAGAGAAGCACCCCTTTGACGAGAAGAGAAGCACCCCTTTAACGAGAAGAGAAGCACCCCTTTAACGAGGACAGAAGCACCCCTTTAACGAGAAGAGAAGCACCCCTTTAACGAGAAGAGAAACACCCCTTTAACGAGAAGAGAAGCACCCCTTTAACGAGAAGAGAAGCACCCCTTTAACGAGGACAGAAGCACCCCTTTAACGAGAAGAGAAGCACCCCTTTAACGAGAAGAGAAGCACCCCTTTAACGAGAAGAGAAGCACCCCTTTAACGAGAAGAGAAGCACCCCTTTAACGAGGACAGAAGCACCCCTTTAACGAGGACAGACTCACCCCTTTAACGAGAAGAGAAGCACCCCTTTAACGAGAAGAGAAGCACCCCTTTAACGAGAAGAGAAGCACCCCTTTAACGAGAAGAGAAGCACCCCTTTAACGAGGACAGAAGCACCCCTTTAACAAGAAGAGAAACACCCCTTTAACGAGAAGAGAAGCACCCCTTTAACGAGAAGAGAAGCACCCCTTTAACGAGAAGAGAAGCACCCCTTTAACGAGAAGAGAAGCACCCCTTTAACGAGAAGAGAAGCACCCCTTTGACGAGAAGAGAAGCACCCCTTTAACGAGAAGAGAAGCACCCCTTTAACGAGAAGAGAAGCACCCCTTTAACGAGAAGAGAATCACCCCTTTAACGAGAAGAGAAGCACCCCTTTAACGAGAAGAAAAGCACCCCTTTAACGAGGACAGAAGCACCCCTTTAACGAGGACAGACTCACCCCTTTAACGAGAAGAGAAGCACCCCTTTAACGAGAAGAGAAACACCCCTTTAACGAGGACAGAAGCACCCCTTTGACGAGAAGAGAAGCACCCCTTTAACGAGAAGAGAAGCACCCCTTTAACGAGAAGAGAAACACCCCTTTAACGAGGACAGAAGCACCCCTTTGACGAGAAGAGAAGCACCCCTTTAACGAGAAGAGAAGCACCCCTTTAACGAGGACAGAAGCACCCCTTTAAGAAGAAGAGAAACACCCCTTTAACGAGAAGAGAAGCACCCCTTTAACGAGAAGAGAAGCACCCCTTTAACGAGAAGAGAAGCACCCCTTTGACGAGAAGAGAAGCACCCCTTTAACGAGAAGAGAAGCACCCCTTTAACGAGAAGAGAAGCACCCCTTTAACGAGAAGAGAATCACCCCTTTAACGAGAAGAGAAGCACCCCTTTAACGAAAAGAGAAGCACCCCTTTAACGAGGACAGAAGCACCCCTTTAACGAGAAGAGAAGCACCCCTTTAACGGGAAGAGAAACACCCCTTTAACGAGAAGAGAAGCACCCCTTTAACGAGGACAGAAGCACCCCTTTGACGAGAAGAGAAGCACCCCTTTAACGAGAAGAGAAGCACCCCTTTAACGAGAAGAGAAGCACCCCTTTAACGAGAAGAGAAGCACCCCTTTGACGAGAAGAGAAGCACCCCTTTAACGAGAAGAGAAGCACCCCTTTAACGAGAAGAGAAGCACCCCTTTAACGAGAAGAGAATCACCCCTTTAACGAGAAGAGAAGCACCCCTTTAACGAGAAGAGAAGCACCCCTTTAACGAGAAGAGAAGCACCCCTTTAACGAGAAGAGAAGCACCCCTTTAACGAGAAGAGAAGCACCCCTTTGACGAGAAGAGAAGCACCCCTTTAACGAGAAGAGAAGCACCCCTTTAACGAGGACAGAAGCACCCCTTTAACGAGGACAGACTCACCCCTTTAACGAGAAGAGAAGCACCCCTTTAACGAGAAGAGAAACACCCCTTTAACGAGAAGAGAAGCACCCCTTTAACGAGGACAGAAGCACCCCTTTAACGAGAAGAGAAGCACCCCTTTAACGAGAAGAGAAGCACCCCTTTAACGAGAAGAGAAGCACCCCTTTAACGAGGACAGAAGCACCCCTTTAACGAGAAGAGAAGCACCCCTTTAACGAGAAGAGAAGCACCCCTTTAACGAGGACAGAAGCACCCCTTTAACGAGGACAGACTCACCCCTTTAACGAGAAGAGAAGCACCCCTTTAACGAGAAGAGAAGCACCCCTTTAACGAGAAGAGAAGCACCCCTTTAACGAGAAGAGAAGCACCCCTTTAACGAGAAGAGAAGCACCCCTTTAACGAGAAGAGAAGCACCCCTTTAACGAGGACAGAAGCACCCCTTTAACGAGGACAGACTCACCCCTTTAACGAGAAGAGAAGCACCCCTTTAACGAGAAGAGAAGCACCCCTTTAACGAAAAGAGAAGCACCCCTTTAACGAGAAGAGAAGCACCCCTTTAACGAGGACAGACTCACCCCTTTAACGAGGACAGAAGCACCCCTTTAACGAGAAGAGAAGCACCCCTTTAACGAGGACAGAAGCACCCCTTTGACGAGAAGAGAAGCACCCCTTTAACGAGAAGAGAAGCACCCCTTTAACGAGAAGAGAAGCACCCCTTTAACGAGAAGAGAAGCACCCCTTTAACGAGGACAGAAGCACCCCTTTAACGAGAAGAGAAGCACCCCTTTAACGAGAAGAGAAGCACCCCTTTAACGAGAAGAGAAGCACCCCTTTAACGAGAAGAGAAGCACCCCTTTAACGAGGACAGAAGCACCCCTTTAACGAGAAGAGAAGCACCCCTTTAACGAGAAGAGAAGCACCCCTTTAACGGGAAGAGAAACACCCCTTTAACGAGAAGAGAAGCACCCCTTTAACGAGGACAGAAGCACCCCTTTGACGAGAAGAGAAGCACCCCTTTAACGAGGACAGAAGCACCCCTTTAACGAGAAGAGAAGCACCCCTTTAACGAGAAGAGAAGCACCCCTTTAACGAGGACAGAAGCACCCCTTTAACGAGGACAGACTCACCCCTTTAACGAGAAGAGAAGCACCCCTTTAACGAGAAGAGAAGCACCCCTTTAACGAAAAGAGAAGCACCCCTTTAACGAGAAGAGAAGCACCCCTTTAACGAGAAGAGAAGCACCCCTTTAACGGGAAGAGAAACACCCCTTTAACGAGAAGAGAAGCACCCCTTTAACGAGGACAGAAGCACCCCTTTGACGAGAAGAGAAGCACCCCTTTAACGAGAAGAGAAGCACCCCTTTAACGAGAAGAGAAGCACCCCTTTAACGAGAAGAGAAGCACCCCTTTAACGAGGACAGAAGCACCCCTTTAACGAGAAGAGAAGCACCCCTTTAACGGGAAGAGAAACACCCCTTTAACGAGAAGAGAAGCACCCCTTTAACGAGAAGAGAAGCACCCCTTTAACGAGAAGAGAAGCACCCCTTTAACGAGAAGAGAAGCACCCCTTTAACGAAAAGAGAAGCACCCCTTTAACGAGAAGAGAAGCACCCCTTTAACGAGGACAGACTCACCCCTTTAACGAGGACAGAAGCACCCCTTTAACGAGAAGAGAAGCACCCCTTTAACGAGGACAGACTCACCCCTTTAACGAGAAGAGAAGCACCCCTTTAACGAGGACAGACTCACCCCTTTAACGAGAAGAGAAGCACCCCTTTAACGAGAAGAGAAGCACCCCTTTAACGAGAAGAGAAGCACCCCTTTAACGAGAAGAGAAGCACCCCTTTAACGAGAAGAGAAGCACCCCTTTGACGAGAAGAGAAGCACCCCTTTAACGAGAAGAGAAGCACCCCTTTAACGAGGACAGAAGCACCCCTTTAACGAGAAGAGAAGCACCCCTTTAACGAGGACAGAAGCACCCCTTTAACGAGGACAGACTCACCCCTTTAACGAGAAGAGAAGCACCCCTTTAACGAGGACAGAAGCACCCCTTTAACGAGGACAGACTCACCCCTTTAACGAGAAGAGAAGCACCCCTTTAACGAGAAGAGAAGCACCCCTTTAACGAGAAGAGAAGCACCCCTTTAACGAGGACAGAAGCACCCCTTTAACGAGAAAAGAAGCACCCCTTTAACGAGAAGAGAAGCACCCCTTTAACGAGAAGAGAAGCACCCCTTTAACGAGAAGAGAAGCACCCCTTTAACGAGGACAGAAGCACCCCTTTGACGAGAAGAGAAGCACCCCTTTAACGAGAAGAGAAGCACCCCTTTAACGAGAAGAGAAGCACCCCTTTAACGAGAAGAGAAGCACCCCTTTAACGAGGACAGAAGCACCCCTTTAACGAGAAGAGAAGCACCCCTTTAACGAGGACAGAAGCACCCCTTTAACGAGAAGAGAAGCACCCCTTTAACGGGAAGAGAAACACCCCTTTAACGAGAAGAGAAGCACCCCTTTAACGAGAAGAGAAGCACCCCTTTAACGAGAAGAGAAGCACCCCTTTAACGAGGACAGAAGCACCCCTTTAACGAGAAGAGAAGCACCCCTTTAACGAGAAGAGAAGCACCCCTTTAACGAGAAGAGAAGCACCCCTTTAACGAGGACAGAAGCACCCCTTTAACAAGAAGAGAAACACCCCTTTAACGAGAAGAGAAGCACCCCTTTAACGAGAAGAGAAGCACCCCTTTAACGAGAAGAGAAGCACTCCTTTAACGAGAAGAGAAGCACCCCTTTAACGAGGACAGAAGCACCCCTTTAACGAGAAGAGAAGCACCCCTTTAACGAGAAGAGAAGCACCCCTTTAACGAGGACAGAAGCACCCCTTTAACGAGGACAGACTCACCCCTTTAACGAGAAGAGAAGCACCCCTTTAACGAGAAGAGAATCACCCCTTTAACGAGAAGAGAAGCACCCCTTTAACGAGAAGAGAAGCACCCCTTTAACGAGAAGAGAAGCACCCCTTTAACGAGAAGAGAAGCACCCCTTTAACGAGAAAAGAAGCACCCCTTTAACGAGAAGAGAAGCACCCCTTTAACGACAAGAGAAGCACCCCTTTAACGACAAAAGAAGCACCCCTTTAACGAAAAGAGAAGCACCCCTTTAACGAGAAGAGAAGCACCCCTTTAACGAGGACAGACTCACCCCTTTAACGAGGACAGAAGCACCCCTTTAACGAGAAGGGAAGCACCCCTTTAACGAGAAGAGAAGCACCCCTTTAACGAGAAGAGAAGCACCCCTTTAACGAGAAGAGAAGCACCCCTTTAACGAGAAGAGAAGCACCCCTTTAACGAGGACAGACTCACCCCTTTAACGAGAAGAGAAGCACCCCTTTAACGAGGACAGAAGCACCCCTTTAACGAGAAGAGAAGCACCCCTTTAACGAGAAGAGAAGCACCCCTTTAACGAGAAGAGAAGCACCCCTTTAACGAGAAGAGAAGCACCCCTTTAACGAGAAGAGGAGCACCCCTTTAACGAGAAGAGGAGCACCCCTTTAACGAGAAGAGAAGCACCCCTTTAACAAGAAGAGAAGCACCCCTTTAACGAGAAGAGAAGCACCCCTTTAACGAGAAGAGAAGCACCCCTTTAACGAGGACAAACGCACCCCTTTAACGAGAAGAGAAGCACCCCTTTAACAAGAAGAGAAGCACCCCTTTAACGAGAAGAGAAGCACACCTTTAACGAGTACAGACTCACACCTTTAACGAGGACAAACGCACCCCTTTAACGAGGACAGAAGCACCCCTTTAACGAGAAGAGAAGCACCCCTTTAACGAGAAGAGAAGCACCCCTTTAACGAGGACAGACTCACCCCTTTAACGAGGACAAACGCACCCCTTTAACGAGGACAGAAGCACCCCTTTAACGAGAAGAGAAGCACCCCTTTAACAAGGACAAACGCACCCCTTTAACGAGGACAGAAGCACCCCTTTAACGAGAAGAGAAGCACCCCTTTAACGAGAAGAGAAGCACCCCTTTAACGAGAAGAGAAGCACCCCTTTAACGAGGACAAACGCACCCCTTTAACGAGAAGAGAAGCACCCCTTTAACAAGGACAAACGCACCCCTTTAACGAGGACAGAAGCACCCCTTTAACGAGGACAGAAGCACCCCTTTAACAAGAAGAGAAGCACCCCTTTAACGAGAAGAGAAGCACCCCTTTAACGAGGACAGAAGCACCCCTTTAACGAGAAGAGAAGCACCCCTTTAACGAGGACAGAAGCACCCCTTTAACAAGAAGAGAAGCACCCCTTTAACGAGAAGAGAAGCACCCCTTTAACGAGGACAGAAGCACCCCTTTAACGAGAAGAGAAGCACCCCTTTAACGAGAAGAGAAGCACCCCTTTAACGAGAAGAGAAGCACCCCTTTAACGAGAAGAGAAGCACCCCTTTAACGAGAAGAGAAGCACCCCTTTAACGAGAAGAGAAGCACCCCTTTAACGAGAAGAGAAGCACCCCTTTAACAAGAAGAGAAGCACCCCTTTAACGAGAAGAGAAGCACCCCTTTAACGAGGACAGAAGCACCCCTTTAACGAGGACAGAAGCACCCCTTTAACGAGGACAGAAGCACCCCTTTAACAAGAAGAGAAGCACCCCTTTAACGAGAAGAGAAGCACCCCTTTAACGAGGACAGAAGCACCCCTTTAACGAGAAGAGAAGCACCCCTTTAACGAGAAGAGAAGCACCCCTTTAACGAGAAGAGAAGCACCCCTTTAACGAGAAGAGAAGCACCCCTTTAACGAGAAGAGAAGCACCCCTTTAACGAGGCCTGGACCATGACCTGGACCCGGACTTGGACTCACCCTGGATCTTCGGCAGCGTCTGGAGTCTGGACTGAAACACAGAGGTCAAAGGTCACACACCTGAGAGCCCCGCCCCTTCCTCTAAACCCCGCCCCTCCTCTAAACCCCGCCCCACCTCTAAACCCCGCCCCTCCTCTAAACCCCCCCCTCCTCTAAAACCCGCCCCTCCTCTAAACCCCGCCCCACGTCTAAACCCCGCCCCTCCTCTAAACCCCGCCCCTCCTCTAAAACCCGCCCCACGTCTAAACCCCGCCCCTCCTCTAAACCCCGCCCCTCCTCTAAAACCCGCCCCGCCTCTAAACCTGCAAATACCCGAGCAACAAGTTCAGCTTTTCCGCCAGTAATTTTCAAGTTTCTTTTTCTGAGGTAATTTTTCAGAGCATCGACTTTCCAGGTCCAAACTTCAGCGACTCATGAACGTTGGTTCTTCTTCAGACTCAGTGACAGTTGAACGTTGGTTCTTCTTCAGACTCAGTGACAGTTGCAGCTTTCACTGAGTCTGAAGCGAAGAACCACCGTGTTGCTCGGGTATTTGCTGCCTCAGGATCAAAACAGAACCAAATGCACAGGAACCGTTTGTTAAAGCAAGAGTCGAACATTCGTAACCAAGGCTCAGTCAGGGATCAGGATTTTGCTTTGTTGTCGCTCCGTATACAAAATGTTCGCCTCAGACTCAGGATCATTTCCTTTGTCGTCCTTCCTGTGTGTCAGTCCTGCCCGTCGCCTTCACTTTTCACTATTTTTCAATTCCGTTGGGAAGGGAAACAGTCTGAACGGAGGTTTGCAGTCACACACATCTGATTCCCTTTTGCAGTTATGGAGTTCGCAAACTTCCGAAGCTCATTTCTCGAGCCGTTTTCCACTGTTGGGACATTCAACAACCGCACGATTACGACATCCGAATCCCATAAATAAAATATGACAACATCAGAACCAGAAACAAAAGCGACGTGGTTCAAAAGGCCTGAAAACATCGGCTGAGAGTCGACGCTTCTACTGGGAAATAAAACATGGAGGTTTGACGCTCACTTTTCCGAGGCCCTTCCCGGGAAACACTGACTACAGGCTTTTATTGTGACGGGACCTGACTACAGGCTTTTATTGTGACGGGACCTGAGTACAGGCTTTTATTGTGACGGGACCTGAGTACAGGCTTTTATTGTGACGGGACCTGACTACAGGCTTTTATTGTGACGGGACCTGAGTACAGGCTTTTATTGTGACGGGACCTGACTACAGGCTTTTATTGTGACGGGACCTGAGTACAGGCTTTTATTGTGACGGGACCTGAGTACAGGCTTTTATTGTGACGGGACCTGACTACAGGCTTTTATTGTGACGGGACCTGAGTACAGGCTTTTATTGTGACGGGACCTGACTACAGGCTTTTATTGTGACGGGACCTGACTACAGGCTTTTATTGTGACGGGACCTGACTACAGGCTTTTATTGTGACGGGACCTGACTACAGGCTTTTATTGTGACGGGACCTGACTACAGGCTTTTATTGTGACGGGACCTGACTACAGGCTTTTATTGTGACGGGACCTGACTACAGGCTTTTATTGTGACGGGACCTGACTACAGGCTTTTATTGTGACGGGACCTGAGTACAGGCTTTTATTGTGACGGGACCTGAGTACAGGCTTTTATTGTGACGGGACCTGAGTACAGGCTTTTATTGTGACGGGACCTGACTACAGGCTTTTATTGTGGCGGGACCTGAGTACAGGCTTTTATTGTGACGGGACCTGAGTACAGGCTTTTATTGTGACGGGACCTGAGTACAGGCTTTTATTGTGACGGGACCTGACTACAGGCTTTTATTGTGACGGGACCTGACTACAGGCTTTTATTGTGACGGGACCTGAGTACAGGCTTTTATTGTGACGGCCCCTGACTACAGGCTTTTATTGTGACGGGACCTGACTACAGGCTTTTATTGTGACGGGACCTGAGTACAGGCTTTTATTGTGACGGGACCTGACTACAGGCTTTTATTGTGACGGGACCTGAGTACAGGCTTTTATTGTGACGGGACCTGACTACAGGCTTTTATTGTGACGGGACCTGAGTACAGGCTTTTATTGTGACGGGACCTGAGTACAGGCTTTTATTGTGACGGGACCTGACTACAGGCTTTTATTGTGACGGGACCTGACTACAGGCTTTTATTGTGACAGGACCTGACTACAGGCTTTTATTGTGACGGGACCTGAGTACAGGCTTTTATTGTGACGGGACCTGACTACAGGCTTTTATTGTGACGGGACCTGATTACAGGCTTTTATTGTGACAGGACCTGACTACAGGCTTTTATTGTGACGGGACCTGAGTACAGGCTTTTATTGTGACGGGACCTGACTACAGGCTTTTATTGTGACGGGACCTGAGTACAGGCTTTTATTGTGACGGGACCTGACTACAGGCTTTTATTGTGACGGGACCTGAGTACAGGCTTTTATTGTGACGGGACCTGACTACAGGCTTTTATTGTGACGGGACCTGAGTACAGGCTTTTATTGTGACGGGACCTGACTACAGGCTTTTATTGTGACGGGACCTGAGTACAGGCTTTTATTGTGACGGGACCTGACTACAGGCTTTTATTGTGACGGGACCTGAGTACAGGCTTTTATTGTGACGGGACCTGAGTACAGGCTTTTATTGTGACGGGACCTGACTACAGGCTTTTATTGTGACGGGACCTGACTACAGGCTTTTATTGTGACGGGACCTGAGTACAGGCTTTTATTGTGACGGGACCTGACTACAGGCTTTTATTGTGACGGGACCTGAGTACAGGCTTTTACTGTGACGGGACCTGACTACAGGATTTTACTGTGACAGGACCTGACTACAGGCTTTTATTGTGACGGGACCTGACTACAGGCTTTTATTGTGACGGGACCTGACTACAGGCTTTTATTGTGACGGGACCTGACTACAGGCTTTTATTGTGACGGGACCTGAGTACAGGCTTTTATTGTGACGGGACCTGAGTACAGGCTTTTATTGTGACGGGACCTGACTACAGGCTTTTATTGTGACGGGACCTGACTACAGGCTTTTACTGTGACGGGACCTGACTACAGGATTTTACTGTGACAGGACCTGACTACAGGCTTTTATTGTGACGGGACCTGACTACAGGCTTTTATTGTGACGGGACCTGACTACAGGCTTTTATTGTGACGGGACCTGACTACAGGCTTTTATTGTGACGGGACCTGAGTACAGGCTTTTATTGTGACGGGACCTGAGTACAGGCTTTTATTGTGACAGTACCTGGGCAGGTCGGGGCTCATGGTCCACGGCATCCAGCAGGGGGCAGTGTTTCCTCACATCATCGATCGTCACGATTTTATCAAAACCCAATCTGTAAAAACACAGAGAAAGAATCAGGACTAAACCAGGACTGAATCAACCTTTTGAAACGCAAAGTTAAAACCAATTTCTCCAAACTGTTCGACTGCTGTAGTCGTGTTTTATTCTGAAGGAGACAGTCGTGTTTTATTCTGAAGGAGACAGTCGTGTTTTATTCTGAAGGAGACAGTCGTGTTTTATTCTGAAGGAGACAGTCGTGTTTTATTCTGAAGGAGACAGTCGTGTTTTATTCTGAAGGAGACAGTCGTGTTTTATTCTGAAGGAGACAGTCGTGTTTTATTCTGAAGGAGACAGTCGTGTTTTATTCTGAAGGAGACAGTCGTGTTTTATTCTGAAGGAGACAGTCGTGTTTTATTCTGAAGGAGACAGTCGTGTTTTATTCTGAAGGAGACAGTCGTGTTTTATTCTGAAGGAGACAGTCGTGTTTTATTCTGAAGGAGACAGTCGTGTTTTATTCTGAAGGAGACAGTCGTGTTTTATTCTGAAGGAGACAGTCGTGTTTTATTCTGAAGGAGACAGTCGTGTTTTATTCTGAAGGAGACAGTCGTGTTTTATTTTGAAGGAGACAGTCGTGTTTTATTCTGAAGGAGACAGTCGTGTTTTATTCTGAAGGAGACAGTCGTGTTTTATTCTGAAGGAGACAGTCGTGTTTTATTCTGAAGGAGACAGTCGTGTTTTATTCTGAAGGAGACAGTCGTGTTTTATTCTGAAGGAGACAGTCGTGTTTTATTCTGAAGGAGACAGTTGTGTTTTATTCTGAAGGAGACAGTCGTGTTTTATTTTGAAGGAGACAGTCGTGTTTTATTCTGAAGGAGACAGTCGTGTTTTATTCTGAAGGAGACAGTCGTGTTTTATTCTGAAGGAGACAGTCGTGTTTTATTTTGAAGGAGACAGTCGTGTTTTATTCTGAAGGAGACAGTCGTGTTTTATTCTGAAGGAGACAGTTGTGTTTTATTCTGAAGGAGACAGTCGTGTTTTATTCTGAAGGAGACAGTCGTGTTTTATTCTGAAGGAGACAGTCGTGTTTTATTCTGAAGGAGACAGTCGTGTTTTATTCTGAAGGAGACAGTCGTGTTTTATTCTGAAGGAGACAGTTGTGTTTTATTCTGAAGGAGACAGTCGTGTTTTATTTTGAAGGAGACAGTCGTGTTTTATTCTGAAGGAGACAGTCGTGTTTTATTCTGAAGGAGACAGTCGTGTTTTATTTTGAAGGAGACAGTCGTGTTTTATTTTGAAGGAGACAGTCGTGTTTTATTCTGAAGGAGACAGTCGTGTTTTATTTTGAAGGAGACAGTCGTGTTTTATTTTGAAAAACAGACCTGTGGGCGATGTCTGTGATTGGTCCCTGTCCTGACACCAGCACAACTCTGTGATGAAGACTCTTCATCATCGTCAGGGGGCTGTACGACAGGACCACCTGCTCCGGCCGCACCTGCTGAGCACAGACAGGGTCAGAGGCACAGACAGGGTCAGAGACAGGGTCAGGATCAGAGACAGGGTCAGAGACTGGGTCAGAGGCACAGACAGGGTCAGAGTCAGGGTCAGAGACAGGGTCAGGATCAGAGACAGGGTCAGAGACACGGTCAGAGACAGAGACAGGGTCAGAGACAGAGACAGGGTCAGAGACAGGGTCAGGATCAGAGACAGGGTCAGAGACAGGGTCAGAGACAGAGACAGGGTCAGGATCAGAGACAGGGTCAGAGTCAGGGTCAGGATCAGAGACAGGGTCAGAGACAGAGACAGGGTCAGAGACAGGGTCAGAGACAGGGTCAGAGACAGGGTCAGAGACAGGGTCAGAGACAGAGACAGGGTCAGAGACAGGGTCAGGATCAGAGACAGGGTCAGAGTCAGGGTCAGGATCAGAGACATAGTCAGAGACAGAGACAGGGTCAGAGACAGGGTCAGAGACAGAGACAGGGTCAGAGACAGGGTCAGAGACAGAGACAGGGTCAGAGACAGGGTCAGGATCAGAGACAGGGTCAGAGACAGAGACAGGGTCAGAGACAGAGACAGTGTCAGAGACAGGGTCAGAGACAGAGATAGGGTCAGAGACAGGGTCAGAGACAGGGTCAGAGACAGAGTCAGAGACAGGGTCAGAGACAGGGTCAGAGACAGAGACAGGGTCAGAGACAGGGTCAGAGACAGGGTCAGGATCAGAGACAGGGTCAGAGTCAGGGTCAGGATCAGAGACAGGGTCAGAGACAGAGACAGGGTCAGAGACAGGGTCAGAGACAGGGTCAGGATCAGAGACAGGGTCAGAGACAGGGTCAGAGACAGAGACAGGGTCAGAGACAGGGTCAGGATCAGAGACAGGGTCAGGATCAGAGACAGGGTCAGAGACAGGGTCAGGATCAGAGGCAGGGTCAGAGACAGAGATAGGGTCAGAGACAGGGTCAGAGACAGGGTCAGGATCAGAGGCAGGGTCAGAGACAGAGACAGGGTCAGAGACAGGGTCAAAGACAGGGTCAGAGACAGGGTCAGGATCAGAGACAGGGTCAGAGACAGGGTCAGGATCAGAGACAGGGTCAGAGTCAGGGTCAGAGACAGGGTCAGAGTCAGGGTCAGAGTCAGGGTCAGAGACAGAGTCAGGGTCAGAGTCAGGGTCAGAGTCAGGGTCAGGATCAGAGACAGGGTCAGAGTCAGGGACAGAGACAGGGTCAGAGACAGGGTCAGAGTCAGAGACAGGGTCAGAGTCAGGGTCAGAGTCAGAGACAGGGTCAGGATCAGAGACAGGGTCAGAGACAGGGTCAGAGTCAGGGTCAGAGACAGGGTCAGAGTCAGGGTCAGAGACAGGGTCAGAGACAGGGTCAGAGTCAGGATCAGAGACAGGGTCAGAGACAGGGTCAGAGACAGAGATAGGGTCAGAGACAGAGACAGGGTCAGAGACAGAGACAGGGTCAGAGACAGGATCAGAGACAGGGTCAGGATCAGAGACAGGGTCAGAGACAGGGTCAGAGTCAGGGTCAGAGACAGGGTCAGAGTCAGGGTCAGAGACAGGGTCAGGATGAGAGACAGGGTCAGAGACAGGGTCAGAGTCAGGGTCAGAGACAGGGTCAGAGTCAGGGTCAGAGACAGGGTCAGGATCAGAGTCAGGGTCAGAATCAGGGTCAGAGACAGGGTCAGAGACAGGGTCAGGATCAGAGACAGGGTCAGAGACAGGGTCAGAGTCAGGGTCAGAGACAGGGTCAGGATCAGAGTCAGGGTCAGAGACAGGGTCAGAGACAGAGTCAGGGTCAGAGACAGGGTCAGGATCAGAGACAGGGTCAGAGTCAGGGTCAGAGACAGGGTCAGGATCAGAGTCAGGGTCAGAGACAGGGTCAGAGTCAGAGACAGAGTCAGGGTCAGAGACAGGGTCAGGATCAGAGACAGGGTCAGAGATTGGGTCAGAGACAGGGTCAGAGACAGGGTCAGAGTCAGGGTCACAGTCAGGGTCAGAGACAGGGTCAGAGACAGGGTCAGAGTCAGAGACAGGGTCAGAGACAGGGTCAGAGACAGAGACAGGGTCAGAGACAGGGTCAGAGACAGGGTCAGAGACAGTGTCAGAGACAGGGTCAGAGTCAGGGTCAGAGACAGGGTCAGGGTCAGAGTCAGAGTCAGGGTCAGAGTCAGGATCATAGACAGAGTCAGGGTCAGAGACAGGGTCAGAGTCAGGGTCAGAGACAGGGTCAGAGTCAGGGTCAGAGACAGGGTCAGAGACAGGGTCGGGATCAGAGACATGGTCAGAGACACGGTCAGAGACAGGGTCAGAGTTAGGGTCAAAGTCATGGTCAGAGACAGGGTCAGAGACAGGGTCAGAGTCAGGGTCAGAGTCAGGGTCAGAGACAGGGTCAGAGTCAGGGTCAGAGACAGGGTCAGAGTCAAGGTCAGAGTCATGGTCAGAGACAGGGTCAGAGACAGGGTCAGAGACAGGGACAGGGTCAGAGACAGGGTCAGAGACAGAGACAGGGTCAGAGACAGGGTCACGATCAGAGACAGGGTCAGAGACAGGGTCAGGATCAGAGACAGGGTCAGAGTCAGGGTCAGGATCAGAGACAGGGTCAGAGACAGAGACAGGGTCAGAGACAGAGACAGGGTCAGAGACAGGGTCAGAGACAGGGTCAGGATCAGAGACAGGGTCAGAGACAGGGTCAGAGACAGGGTCAGGATCAGAGACAGGGTCAGAGACAGGGTCAGAGTCAGGGTCAGAGACAGGGTCAGAGTCAGGGTCAGAGTCAGGGTCAGAGACAGGGTCAGAGACAGAGTCAGGGTCAGAGTCAGGGTCAGAGACAGGGTCAGTGACAGGGTCAGGATCAGGATCAGAGACAGGGTCAGAGTCAGGGACAGAGACAGGGTCAGAGACAGGGTCAGAGTCAGGGTCAGAGACAGGGTCAGAGTCAGGGTCAGAGACAGAGTCAGGGTCAGAGACAGGGTCAGAGACAGGATCAGAGTCAGGATCAGAGACAGGGTCAGAGACAGAGATAGGGTCAGAGACAGGGTCAGAGACAGGGTCAGGATCAGAGACAGGGTCAGAGACAGGGTCAGGATCAGAGACAGGGTCAGAGACAGGGTCAGAGTCAAGGTCAGAGACAGAGACAGGGTCAGAGACAGGGTCAGAGACAGGGTCAGGATGAGAGACAGGGTCAGAGACAGGGTCAGAGTCAGGGTCAGAGACAGGGTCAGAGACAGGGTCAGAGTCAGGGTCAGAGACAGGGTCAGGATCAGAGTCAGGGTGAGAGACACGGTCAGAATCAGGGTCAGAGACAGGGTCAGAGTTAGAGTCAGGGTCAGAAACAGGGTCAGAGCCGGGGTCAGAGACAGGGTCAGAGTCAGGGTCAGAGTCAGGGTCAGAGACAGGGTCAGGATCAGAGTCAGGGTGAGAGACACGGTCAGAATCAGGGTCAGAGACAGGGTCAGAGTTAGAGTCAGGGTCAGAGACAGGGTCAGAGCCGGGGTCAGAGACAGGGTCAGAGTCAGGGTCAGAGTCAGGGTCAGAGTCATGGTCAGAGACAGGGTCAGAGTCAGGGTCAGAGCCGGGGTCAGAGACAGGGTCAGAGTCATGGTCAGAGACAGGGTCAGAGTCAGGGTCAGAGTCAGGGTCAGAGTCACGGTCAGAGTCAGGGTAAGAGTCAGGGTCAGAGTCAGGGTCAGAGACAGGGTCAGAGCCGGGGTCAGAGACAGGGTCAGAGACAGGGTCAGAGTCAGGGTCAGAGACAGGGTCAGAGTTAGAGTCAGGGTCAGAAACAGGGTCAGAGCCGGGGTCAGAGACAGGGTCAGAGTCAGGGTCAGAGTCATGGTCAGAGACAGGGTCAGAGACAGGGTCAGAGTCAGGGTCAGAGACAGGGTCAGGATCAGAGTCAGGGTGAGAGACACGGTCAGAATCAGGGTCAGAGACAGGGTCAGAGTTAGAGTCAGGGTCAGAGACAGGGTCAGAGCCGGGGTCAGAGACAGGGTCAGAGTCAGGGTCAGAGTCAGGGTCAGAGTCATGGTCAGAGACAGGGTCAGAGTCAGGGTCAGAGCCGGGGTCAGAGACAGGGTCAGAGTCATGGTCAGAGACAGGGTCAGAGTCAGGGTCAGAGACAGGGTCAGAGTCATGGTCAGAGACAGGGTCAGAGTCAGGGTCAGAGTCAGGGTCAGAGTCACGGTCAGAGTCAGGGTAAGAGTCAGGGTCAGAGTCAGGGTCAGAGACAGGGTCAGAGCCGGGGTCAGAGACAGGGTCAGAGACAGGGTCAGAGTCAGGGTCAGAGACAGGGTCAGAGTCAGGGTCAGAGACAGGGTCAGAGTCAGGGTCAGAGTCAGGGTCAGAGACAGGGTCAGAGTCACGGTCAGAGACAGGGTCAGAGACAGGGTCAGAGCCAATCAGAGAGCAGAGAGCGTGCAGCAGCTCTGACAGCTGATTGGCTCTCACCTGTGCCTGCAGCAGCTCTGACAGCTGATTGGCTCTCTGCTCGCGGTGACAGCTTCCTGCATTGGTCACAAACACCACAGGAAACAGGAAGTCCTTGTTTGGGCGCTGGAGCTTCTTAAAGGCGCGACGCGCGGCGGGAACTACAGACCGACCCCGAACCAAGACCCCGTCCACATCCAGAAGAAGACCGGCCTGAACCAAGACCAGAATAGGTCTGAACCAGGTCTGAACCAGGCCTGAACCAAGACCAGAACAGGTCTGGACCAGGTCTGAACCAGGTCTGAACCAGGTCTGAACCAGGTCTGAACCACAGACCAGAACAGGTCTGAACCAGGCCTGAACCAAGACCAGAACAGGTCTGAACCAGGTCTGAACCAGGCCTGAACCAAGACCAGAACAGATCTGAACCAGGTCTGAACCAGGTCTGAACCACAGACCAGAACAGGTCTGAACAAGGCCTGAACCAAGACCAGAACAGGTCTGAACCAGGTCTGAACCAGGCCTGAACCAAGACCAGAACAGGTCTGAACCAGGTCTGAACCAGGTCTGAACCACAGACCAGAACAGGTCTGAACCAGGTCTGAACCAGGTCTGAACCAGGTCTGAACCAGATCTGAACCTTGTCTAGACACACACACTTTAAACACTCAGATCTGGGTTATGGGTAGAAACAGAAACAGAAACAGAAATAAAAACGTGAATGTGTCAAATCTCCAAACACAAAGAAGAAAAGTTTGAGTCTAAATCTGAGTCAGAGAAATAAAATTAAAGTCAAACCTGCGGAGCTCCACACGACAGACGTCTGATGCACTGAAGACCTGCTTTAGACCACATCCTAAACCAGGACTAAACCAGGACTAAACCAGGACTAAACCAGGACTGAACCAGGACTAAACCAGGACTAAAGCAGGACTAAACCAGGACTAAACCAGGTCTGAACTAGGACTAAACCAGGACTAAAGCAGGACTAAAGCAGGACTGAACCAGAACTAAAGCAGGACTAAACCAGGACTAAAGCAGGACTAAAGCAGGACGAAACCAGGACTAAAGCAGGATTAAAGCAGGTCTTCCTCAGGTCTTCCTCAGGTCCTCCTCAGGTCTTCCTCAGGTCTTCCTCAGGTCCTCCTCAAGTCTTCCTCAGGTCTTCCTCAGGTCCTCCTCAGGTCTTCCTCAGGTCTTCCTCAGGTCCTCCTCAGGTCTTCCTCAGGTCCTCCTCAGGTCTTCCTCAGGTCTTCCTCAGGTCCTCCTCAGGTCTTCCTCAGGTCTTCCTCAGGTCTTCCTCAGGTCCTCCTCAGGTCTTCCTCAGGTCCTCCTCAGGTCTTCCTCAGGTCTTCCTCAGGTCTTCCTCAGGTCCTCCTCAGGTCTTCCTCAGGTCTTCCTCAGGTCCTCCTCAGGTCTTCCTCAGGTCCTCCTCAGGTCTTCCTCAGGTCTGGTCCTGCTCGTGCTCAGATCTTGCCGGTCCTGGTCTGGTCGTGATCCTGGTCTTGTGAGTTCTGGCTCAGGTCTGGCTGTAGTCCTGGTCTTGTGCGTCTCGTGCATCTCGTGCGTCTCGTGAACGGGAGCCGTGAGTCCTTAATTAACTCATTAGACTCTGGAATCTGAGACCTCAGAGTCACACGTAAATGTACAAAAACTTATAAACGTGCAAAATATCTGTACGTTTGTCTGTTTCTCTGCTGCTGTGGCTGTGGGTTCGATTCCTAAAGCTCCTCCCTCACTCACAGCTTTGGGTGACGTCATCAGGGCTCTGAGTCCTGGTTTAGTCCTGGTTTAGTCCTAGTTTAGTCCTGGTTTAGTCCTGGTTTAGTCCTGGTTCAGTCCTGGTTTAGACCTGGTTCAGTCCTGGTTTAGACCTGGTTTAGTCCTGGTTCAGACCTGGTTTAGTCCTGGTTTAGTTCTGGTTTAGTCCTGTGTATCTTTCAGTTCCCTTTATTAGTTTTACTTTATTTATTTTATTTCATCTATGTATATTAATTTGAATGTCTGCTTTATGTGAAATAATAATAATAATAATAATAATAATGATAATAATAATAATAATAATAATGATAATAATAATAATAATAATAATAATAATAATAATAATAATAATAATAATAAGTCAGTTTCCGTTGGTAAATAGAAACATGTGATTGGTTCTTCCCTGTGGTTTTGAATGACCCGTTCTGTCATGTAATTATCATATATCTTTTTTCTACTTATTTAGAATTTATCATCACCATTTACGTATTTACTGTTATTATTTTATTCTTTCTATTATTATTTACTGTTAGACTTACTGTTATTATATTATATTGTGACATGTGAGCTCATGTATTCGAATAATTTCCCTTGTGGACCAATAAAGTTTGTTATTGTTGTATTTAATATTTTATAATATTAAATACATTATAATATATTTGATTATTTTTCATGGTGATTTTTAATGAATTAAATCTTCATTATTTCTGAGTCAATGGAAAAATAGAGTTCACTTATAGAGTATAACTTATTTCATATTTAATAATGGTAAAAAGTTTTAAAGTTCTATTTTATTTGAATTAAAGCTGTTCTCGGGGTCAGGGGTCAGTTTGCGGCAGGCGGAACCTCTTTTTCGTTCCGCTGTTTCCCCCGGACCCGGCCCCCCGCTGCGTCACTTCCTGTGTACTGTTTTAAAGCGGCCCCGGTGGATCCGCGGCTGAATATTTTTGGTTTGTTTTTGGTGAATCCGTTTGGATCAGAACCATCAGAACCGCAATCATGGTGAGTGAAGTCCGGGGGGTTCGGTACCGGCCCGGTCCAGTCGCAGACACCGGTATTTACGCGAAAATTACCCCGAAGACCTGCGCTTTTCCCCGGGAAAGGACCGGGCTCCGACGCCGCACTTACGTCGGTTTTGTGTTTGAGTTTGCCCCATGAAACTGTCCGTGAAACTGTCCGCGAAACCGGCTCCAAACGAGTGAAGGTTTAAGTTGATTAGTCCGTAAATGGAGCTGTGCAAAACCTGCGTCCCGCTCCGGCCCGTTCATCCATTCGTTCATTTATTCATCTGTTCATTTATTCAGCCAACCTGTTCTGAGGTTCAGACTCTCCTCCTGTCCCGTAAATCATGCGGTTAAATATCTACAGTTGATCCATTTAATAACGTGTTCAGTTCAGGCCAACATCTCATTGTTTACATGGCGTCTTTGTAAAAATGGCGCTAAACTCAAACCAAGCGGCTCCGGGGCCCAAAGTCTGCGGGGAGTCTGCGGGTTCGGGGTCTGCAGAAGTGTATTTGTACATTATTGTACTGTTAGTGAAGAGGAGTGTGTAGGGCTCCGGGGTGTAAGGGGCTCCGGGGTGTAAGGGGCTCCGGGGTGTAAGGGGCTCCGGGGTGTAGTGCTCCGGGGTGTAGTGCTCCGGGGTGTAGTGCTCCGGGGTGTAGTGCTCCGGGGTGTGGGGCTCCGGGGTGTAAGGGGCTCCGGGGTGTAAGGGGCTCCGGGGTGTAAGGCGCTCCGGGGTGTAAGGGGCTCCGGGGTGTAGACTGTGGGGAATTCGTACACGTACGTGTTTATATTACAAATGTTATATGTGTGTTTCAGACTGTAGGGAAGAGGTCACTTATACATATGTGTGTGATTTGGATGTGTATATATTATAAATGTTATATGTGTGTTTCAAACAGTGGGGAATTCGTACACGTACGTATATATGTGTGTGATCTGGTTTTGTATATTTCAGACGGTGGGGAATTCGTACGTGTATATGTGTGTGATCTGGTTTTGTATATATTATAAATGTTATATGTGTGTTTCAGACGGTGGGGAAGAGCTCGAAGATGCTGCAGCACATCGACTTCAGGATGCGCTGTATTCTTCAGGACGGCCGCATTTTCATCGGGACGTTTAAAGCGTTCGACAAACACATGAACCTGATTCTGTGCGACTGCGACGAGTTCAGGAAGATCAAGTGAGTTTAACGAGACGGAACGTCCCGTGAGTTTAACGGAACGAGAAGGAACGTCCCGTGAGTTTAACGGAACGAGACGGAACGTCCCGTGAGTTTAACGGAACGAGACGGAACGTCCCATGAGCAGGGCTCTACGCTAACTTTTTTTTTCAGGAGCACATGTGCCCCTAAGTGAAAAATTTTAGGAGCACAGAAAAAACAATGGGGACACAAATAGGTTTTTATTTCGAACGATTATTACAGTGCAGAACTTGCGCACACCAACTTATTTGAATTGATGTAATACAAAAAACAAAATAATTATTATGACTGTACTTTTCCTGCATGATCGCAGTGTTTTTATAAATATATCTTCATTTTATCTGATTAATATTTAGACTTAAAATAAGCCAAACGAACTGTACTGCACTGAAACACTCTGTGGCCCTTTTTGGACCTTCACCCACAGTTTGAGAACCTCTTCTTTAAGAGAACTTCCACTGGCACTTTACACAAAACTGCTTCAAAGTGAAAAACATAGGTAAGATTTTTAAACCTGTATTTTCAAATTCCTAGATGAAGTTAGATTCTCTCACTGGTTTTACAGTGGTTTTTAGCCTCTGCACATTTACCAAACTAAACGCACATTGTGACAGAGTTATTTGGCATTTTCTTAGGCAAACTTCAGCCCACGTATCGCCTGCTCTGTGCTGTAGCTCTGCTCTGTGTGGACACTGACAGAAAATTAGTATTGGCGTATTTGACGTGAGGCGGAAGGATAGGTGGGATACCTGCCCTGTGACGCACGTTGGTACACGAGGGTGCGCGCTGTGGACAAGCCGCGTGCTGCGGAGACTGTGCTGACGGGCCGCACAGTGTCTGCGGGCTCCAGTGCACAGGCCGCAGAGAGACGTCCCGCGTGGTCACGCACACCGGTACAAGTTTATTGCAGCGCCGTAATGAAATATGATCATACTCAGTATTCAGACCTTGAGTCCGTGATAAGACCGAGTCCAAATGCGCTCGAGACAAGACCAAGACAAAGCTCTTGCTTTAGCCGAGGAAGTCCAGCTACGTGGGGGTGTTTACTGAGTGGTGGGACAGGTGTGGGTCCTGCTGCGGGGCGCTCCTCGTTGAAGGGGGCGTGGGTGTGTTTTGAAGCGGAGTTTGTTCGTATGAGTGATATCAGCGCACACGCGGAACTCGTACGCTGGGGTCAGCGCTCGCGCTGGGAAAGCGTGCGGCGCTTTAGGGGCTCCAGGCTTGGGCACGATTCTGAAGTCCTAGTGTGAGTTTGCCCCTAATGTTTGATACATGTAGAACGTTTAACTCGTCACGTTACGTCTGTGCGCAGATCTCCTTATTGTGGCTGCAGAAGCACTCGCACATGTGCGACTGTTTTATTTTCCTCGTTCGCACGACGAAATATTTACTCGCAAATGCGAGTGAAATGGGCGCACTGTAGAGCCCTGCCCGTGAGTTTAACGGAACGAGACGGAACGTCCCGTGTCGTAATGGCTGCCCATGTTGTGTGTCCTAAAATGGCCGCCCGTGTCACATGTTCTAAAATGGCGGCCGTTCTAAAATGGCGGTGTTTGTTCCAGGCCGAAGAACACGAAGCAGCCGGAGCGTGAGGAGAAGAGGGTCCTGGGGCTGGTGCTGCTTCGAGGAGAAAACCTCGTGTCCATGACCGTGGAGGGACCTCCTCCTAAAGACGTGAGCCTCCTGCTGCTCCTCTTCTGCTCCTCCTGCTGCTCCTCTTCTGCTCCTCCTCCCCCCTCCTCACCCCCCCCTCTCCTCCCCTCCCCCCCTTCTCCCCCCCCCCTTCTCCTCAGCTCCCCCCCCCTTCTCCTCACCTCGTCCTCTTCACCTCCTCCTCACCTCCTCCTCTCTCCTCCTCCCCTCCTCCTCACCCCCCCCTCTCCTCCCCTCCTCCCCCCCTCCCCCCTCCTTCTCCTCACCTCCTCCTCCTCACCCCCCCTCTCCTCTTCACCTCCTCCCCTCCTCCTCTCACCTCCTCCTCTCTCCTCCTCCCCTCCTCCTCCTCCTCCTCCTCACCTCCTCCTCCTCACCTCCTCTCTCGTTCCAGACTGGCATCGCCCGTGTGCCCCTGGCAGGTGTGGCAGGGGGCCCGGGTGTGGGCAGGGCGGCTGGCAGGGGCGTACCTGCCGGGGCCCCGATGGCGGCGGCTCCTGCGGGTTTGGCGGGGCCCGTCAGAGGAGTGGGAGGCCCCTCGCAGCAGGTAAGAGCCGAGAACAGACAGGGAAAAAAAACATTTACACGTGATTTAACAAAATAAAAGACTCTTTACACGTGGACTTAACAAAATAAAAGACTCTTTACATGTGGACTTAACAAAATAAAAGACTCTTTACACGTGGACTTAACAAAATAAAAGACTCTTTACACGTGGACTTAACAAAATAAAAGACTCTTTACACGTGGACTTAACAAAATAAAAGACTCTTTACATGTGGACTTAACAAAATAAAAGACTCTTTACACGTGGACTTAACAAAATAAAAGACTCTTTACATGTGGACTTAACAAAATAAAAGACTCTTTACATGTGGACTTAACAAAATAAAAGACTCTTTACATGTGGACTTAACAAAATAAGACTCTTTACATGTGGACTTAACAAAATAAAAGACTCTTTACATGTGGACTTAACAAAATAAAAGACTCTTTACATGTGGACTTAACAAAATAAAAGACTCTTTACATGTGGACTTAACAAAATAAAAGACTCTTTACATGTGGACTTAACAAAATAAAAGACTCTTTACACGTGGACTTAACAAAATAAAAGACTCTTTACATGTGGACTTAACAAAATAAAAGACTCTTTACACGTGGACTTAACAAAATAAAAGACTCTTTACATGTGGACTTAACAAAATAAAAGACTCTTTACACGTGGACTTAACAAAATAAAAGACTCTTTACATGTGGACTTAACAAAATAAAAGACTCTTTACATGTGGACTTAACAAAATAAAAGACTCTTTACATGTGGACTTAACAAAATAAAAGACTCTTTACATGTGGACTTAACAAAATAAAAGACTCTTTACATGTGGACTTAACAAAATAAAAGACTCTTTACATGTGGACTTAACAAAATAAAAGACTCTTTACATGTGGACTTAACAAAATAAAAGACTCTTTACATGTGGACTTAACAAAATAAAAGACTCTTTACATGTGGACTTAACAAAATAAAAGACTCTTTACACGTGGACTTAACAAAATAAAAGACTCTTTACATGTGGACTTAACAAAATAAAAGACTCTTTACATGTGGACTTAACAAAATAAAAGACTCTTTACATGTGGACTTAACAAAATAAAAGACTCTTTACATGTGGACTTAACAAAATAAAAGACTCTTTACATGTGGACTTAACAAAATAAAAGACTCTTTACATGTGGACTTAACAAAATAAAAGACTCTTTACATGTGGACTTAACAAAATAAAAAGACTCTTTACATGTGGACTTAACAAAATAAAAGACTCTTTACATGTGGACTTAACAAAATAAAAGACTCTTTACATGTGGACTTAACAAAATAAAAGACTCTTTACATGTGGACTTAACAAAATAAAAGACTCTTTACATGTGGACTTAACAAAATAAAAGACTCTTTACATGTGGACTTAACAAAATAAAAGACTCTTTACATGTGGACTTAACAAAATAAAAGACTCTTTACATGTGGACTTAACAAAATAAAAGACTCTTTACATGTGGACTTAACAAAATAAGACTCTTTACATGTGGACTTAACAAAATAAAAGACTCTTTACATGTGGACTTAACAAAATAAAAGACTCTTTACATGTGGACTTAACAAAATAAAAGACTCTTTACATGTGGACTTAACAAAATAAAAGACTCTTTACATGTGGACTTAACAAAATAAAAGACTCTTTACACGTGGACTTAACAAAATAAAAGACTCTTTACATGTGGACTTAACAAAATAAAAGACTCTTTACATGTGGACTTAACAAAATAAAAGACTCTTTACACGTGGACTTAACAAAATAAGACTCTTTACATGTGGACTTAACAAAATAAAAGACTCTTTACACGTGAACTTAACAAAACAAAAGACTCTTTACATGTGGACTTAACAAAACAAAAGACTCTTTACATGTGGACTTAACAAAATAAAAGACTCTTTACACGTGGACTTAACAAAATAAGACTCTTTACATGTGGACTTAACAAAATAAAAGACTCTTTACATGTGGACTTAACAAAATAAAAGACTCTTTACACGTGGACTTAACAAAATAAAAGACTCTTTACATGTGGACTTAACAAAATAAAAGACTCTTTACATGTGGACTTAACAAAATAAAAGACTCTTTACATGTGGACTTAACAAAATAAGACTCTTTACATGTGGACTTAACAAAATAAAAGACTCTTTACATGTGGACTTAACAAAACAAAAGACTCTTTACATGTGGACTTAACAAAATAAAAGACTCTTTACATGTGGACTTAACAAAATAAAAGACTCTTTACATGTGGACTTAACAAAATAAAAGACTCTTTACACGTGGACTTAACAAAATAAAAGACTCTTTACATGTGGACTTAACAAAATAAGACTCTTTACATGTGGACTTAACAAAATAAAAGACTCTTTACATGTGGACTTAACAAAATAAAAGACTCTTTACATGTGGACTTAACAAAATAAAAGACTCTTTACATGTGGACTTAACAAAATAAAAGACTCTTTACACGTGGACTTAACAAAATAAAAGACTCTTTACATGTGGACTTAACAAAATAAAAGACTCTTTACATGTGGACTTAACAAAATAAAAGACTCTTTACATGTGGACTTAACAAAATAAAAGACTCTTTACATGTGGACTTAACAAAATAAAAGACTCTTTACATGTGGACTTAACAAAATAAAAGACTCTTTACACGTGGACTTAACAAAATAAAAGACTCTTTACATGTGGACTTAACAAAATAAAAGACTCTTTACATGTGGACTTAACAAAATAAAAGACTCTTTACATGTGGACTTAACAAAATAAAAGACTCTTTACATGTGGACTTAACAAAATAAAAGACTCTTTACATGTGGACTTAACAAAATAAAAGACTCTTTACATGTGGACTTAACAAAATAAAAGACTCTTTACATGTGGACTTAACAAAATAAAAGACTCTTTACATGTGGACTTAACAAAATAAAAGACTCTTTACATGTGGACTTAACAAAATAAAAGACTCTTTACATGTGGACTTAACAAAATAAAAGACTCTTTACATGTGGACTTAACAAAACAAAAGACTCTTTACATGTGGACTTAACAAAATAAAAGACTCTTTACACGTGGACTTAACAAAATAAAAGACTCTTTACATGTGGACTTAACAAAATAAAAGACTCTTTACATGTGGACTTAACAAAACAAAAGACTCTTTACATGTGGACTTAACAAAATAAAAGACTCTTTACATGTGGACTTAACAAAATAAAAGACTCTTTACATGTGGACTTAACAAAATAAAAGACTCTTTACATGTGGACTTAACAAAATAAAAGACTCTTTACATGTGGACTTAACAAAATAAAAGACTCTTTACATGTGGACTTAACAAAATAAAAGACTCTTTACATGTGGACTTAACAAAATAAAAGACTCTTTACATGTGGACTTAACAAAATAAAAGACTCTTTACACGTGGACTTAACAAAATAAAAGACTCTTTACATGTGGACTTAACAAAATAAAAGACTCTTTACATGTGGACTTAACAAAATAAAAGACTCTTTACATGTGGACTTAACAAAATAAAAGACTCTTTACACGTGGACTTAACAAAATAAAAGACTCTTTACATGTGGACTTAACAAAACAAAAAGACTCTTTACACGTGGACTTAACAAAATAAAAGACTCTTTACATGTGGACTTAACAAAATAAAAGACTCTTTACATGTGGACTTAACAAAATAAAAGACTCTTTACACGTGGACTTAACAAAATAAAAGACTCTTTACATGTGGACTTAACAAAATAAAAGACTCTTTACACGTGGACTTAACAAAATAAAAGACTCTTTACATGTGGACTTAACAAAATAAAAGACTCTTTACATGTGGACTTAACAAAATAAAAGACTCTTTACACGTGGACTTAACAAAATAAAAGACTCTTTACATGTGGACTTAACAAAATAAAAGACTCTTTACATGTGGACTTAACAAAATAAAAGACTCTTTACATGTGGACTTAACAAAATAAAAGACTCTTTACATGTGGACTTAACAAAATAAAAGACTCTTTACATGTGGACTTAACAAAATAAAAGACTCTTTACATGTGGACTTAACAAAATAAAAGACTCTTTACATGTGGACTTAACAAAATAAAAGACTCTTTACATGTGGACTTAACAAAATAAAAGACTCTTTACATGTGGACTTAACAAAATAAAAGACTCTTTACATGTGGACTTAACAAAATAAAAGACTCTTTACATGTGGACTTAACAAAATAAAAGACTCTTTACATGTGGACTTAACAAAATAAAAGACTCTTTACATGTGGACTTAACAAAATAAAAGACTCTTTACATGTGGACTTAACAAAATAAAAGACTCTTTACATGTGGACTTAACAAAATAAGACTCTTTACATGTGGACTTAACAAAATAAAAGACTCTTTACACGTGGACTTAACAAAATAAAAGACTCTTTACACGTGGACTTAACAAAATAAAAGACTCTTTACATGTGGACTTAACAAAATAAAAGACTCTTTACACGTGGACTTAACAAAATAAAAGACTCTTTACACGTGAACTTAACAAAATAAAAGACTCTTTACATGTGGACTTAACAAAATAAAAGACTCTTTACACGTGGACTTAACAAAATAAAAGACTCTTTACACGTGGACTTAACAAAATAAAAGACTCTTTACATGTGGACTTAACAAAATAAAAGACTCTTTACACGTGGACTTAACAAAATAAAAGACTCTTTACATGTGGACTTAACAAAATAAAAGACTCTTTACATGTGGACTTAACAAAATAAAAGACTCTTTACATGTGGACTTAACAAAATAAAAGACTCTTTACATGTGGACTTAACAAAATAAAAGACTCTTTACATGTGGACTTAACAAAATAAAAGACTCTTTACATGTGGACTTAACAAAATAAAAGACTCTTTACATGTGGACTTAACAAAATAAAAGACTCTTTACACGTGAACTTAAACGTTTAAACATTTGTCCTGAAATCGTTTATTGAAAGTCAGATGTGTTTGGCGGTGAAACGTGTGTTTTTGGCGGTGAAACGTGTGTTTTTGGTGGTGAAACGTGTGTTTTTGGCGGTGAAACGTGTGTTTTTGGCGGTGAAACGTGTGTTTTTGGCGGTGAAATGTGTGTTTTTGGCGGTGTGTGACCTTTGACCTTCTGCGCTGCAGGTCATGACCCCTCAGGGCAGGGGCACCGTTGCTGTGGCAGCGGCCGGGGCCAGTATCGCCGGAGCCCCCACGCAGTACCCGCCGGGGCGAGGAGCGCCGCCGCCGATGGGCCGAGGAGCACCCCCAGGTTCTGATTGGCTCCTGTGTCTGTGCCTCTCTGATTGGCTCCTGTGTCTGTGCCTCTCTGATTGGCTCCTGTGTGTCTGTGCCTCTCTGATTGGCACCTGTGTGTCTGTGCCTCTCTCTGATTGGCTCCTGTGTGTCTTCTGTGCCTCTCTGATTGGCTCCTGTGTGTCTGTGCCTCTCTCTGATTGGCTCCTGTGTGTCTGTGCCTCTCTCTGATTGGCTCCTGTGTGTCTTCTGTGCCTCTCTGATTGGCTCCTGTGTGTCTGTGCCTCTCTCTGATTGGCTCCTGTGTGTCTGTGCCTCTCTGATTGGCTCCTGTGTGTCTGTGCCTCTCTCTGATTGGCTCCTGTGTGTCTGTGCCTCTCTCTGATTGGCTCCTGTGTGTCTGTGCCTCTCTCTGATTGGCTCCTGTGTGTCTGTGCCTCTCTCTGATTGGCTCCTGTGTGTCTGTGCCTCTCTCTGATTGGCTCCTGTGTGTCTGTGCCTCTCTCTGATTGGCTCCTGTGTGTCTGTGCCTCTCTCTGATTGGCTCCTGTGTCTCTGTGCCTCTCTCTGATTGGCTCCTGTGTCTCTGTGCCTCTCTCTGATTGGCTCCTGTGTGTCTGTGCCTCTCTGATTGGCTCCTGTGTGTCTGTGCCTCTCTCTGATTGGCTCCTGTGTGTCTGTGCCTCTCTCTGATTGGCTCCTGTGTCTCTGTGCCTCTCTCTGATTGGCTCCTGTGTCTCTGTGCCTCTCTCTGATTGGCTCTTGTGTCTCTCTGCCTCTCTCTGATTGGCTCCTGTGTGTCTGTGCCTCTCTCTGATTGGCTCCTGTGTGTCTGTGCCTCTCTCTGATTGGCTCCTGTGTCTCTGTGCCGCTCTCTGATTGGCTCCTGTGTCTCTGTGCCGCTCTCTGATTGGCTCCTGTGTCTCTGTGCCTCTCTCTGATTGGCTCCTGTGTCTCTGTGCCTCTCTCTGATTGGCTCCTGTGTCTCTGTGCCTCTCTCTGATTGGCTCCTGTGTCTCTGTGCCTCTCTCTGATTGGCAGGTATGATGGGCCCGCCCCCTGGCATGCGCCCAATGGGTCCTCCGATGGGGATGCCCCCGGGCAGAGGCGCCCCCATGGGCATGCCCCCCCCTGGCATGAGGCCGCCTCCCCCGGGCATGAGAGGTGAGTCCAGGTCCGGGTCTGATCCGGTCTTTTGGTGCATTTCAGTCTCTAACTCTGTCCTCTCCCCTCAGGACCTCCTCCCCCCGGGATGAGACCGCCCCCACGCCCCTGATGCCCTGCCTTACCCCCGGAGCCGGGTCCGGGTCCTGGTTTGGGTCCTGGTCCAGGTCCTGGTCCTGTTTGTACAGTTTTCTTTTGTACTTTAATTTTTAATAAAGTTGTTGAGACACTTTGGTCTGAGTCACTTTGAGATGATTGTTTAGATCAGGGGTCTCAAACTCAGTTTACCTGGGGCCCGCTGGAGGCAGAGTCTGGGTGAGGGTCTCAAACTCAGTTTACCTGGGGCCCGCTGGAGGCAGAGTCTGGGTGAGGGTCTCAAACTCAGTTTACCTGGGGGCCGCTGGAGGCAGAGTCTGGGTGGGGGTCTCAAACTCAATTTACCTGGGGCCCGCTGGAGGCAGAGTCTGGGTGGGGGTCTCAAACTCAATTTACCTGGGGGCCGCTGGAGGCAGAGTCTGGGTGAGGGTCTCAAACTCAGTTTACCTGGGGGCCGCTGGAGGCAGAGTCTGGGTGGGGGTCTCAAACTCAGTTTACCTGGGGCCCGCTGGAGGCAGAGTCTGGGTGAGGGTCTCAAACTCAATTTACCTGGGGCCCGCTGGAGGCAGAGTCTGGGTGAGGGTCTCAAACTCAGTTTACCTGGGGGCCGCTGGAGGCAGAGTCTGGGTGGGGGTCTCAAACTCAGTTTACCTGGGGCCCGCTGGAGGCAGAGTCTGGGTGGGGGTCTCAAACTCAGTTTACCTGGGGCCCGCTGGAGGCAGAGTCTGGGTGGGGGTGGGCCGCATAAGGGATTCCACTAAAAAAAAGTTTTAAAAAAGTCCTCAAATGTCATGAACAGTTTTAATGATGTCTTCTGAACATGAAGTGTCCTGAACATGAACGGAACATTGAGTGAAAATCATGAACGGTTCTTCTGAACATGGTTCTCCTGCTCCTCCTGACAGAGACTTGACTGCGCTTCTTCTCACAAATCTGAAGCACATTTGGCTTGAGAGAGGAAGTAGCTGAGACCCTCAGTGTGGCTTGAAGATGATCATCAGTGAGTCTGGACCTGTACTTGGACTTATTGAAGTTCAAGGTGGAGAAGAACTTTTCACACAAATATGTGCTGCTAAAAAGGCACATGGTCCGCTTGAACATTCGGGAAAGCTCAGGGAAGTTGCCCATGCTTGTCTGCTTTTCCACTCATCTCCCTGAACGTGGCTTTGAGGTCAGAGTTGCATTGCAGGTCAGTGAGCTCCATTTGAAGCTCAGGAGGGGTGTAGCAAATTTATTTTTTTTGTGTGAACATTCTCAAAACCTCACAGTGTAAACCTTTTATTTTTTGCAATATCTGTTTTGCGAATTATTATGTAAAATAATTGTTATATATATATTAGTCTTATTATTACATGTTATGGTTCCCTTTTGGTACCTGTTGCGCAGGGGCAGTAATTAATGTGACACACCCCCCTTATCCGCGTGCGGGTCTGCTCAGTCTCTCAGTAGAGATTAGCAGCCTGTGCTGTGGTAAGTGGAGCTCCTCGTGTCCTCTTTTTATTTAAGCTAGCATGTCTTAAGCTCATTTAATTGTTATATACTGTAATATACATGGTAAAAACACAAAAGTAACGTTATAAATTTAAGTTTAATGGGGTCATGAGATAGTTTTAGCCCATGAAAACGCATTTTTGCTCCATAGTTGACTGTTCGTTTTTCTTCTGCTCTAGAGAGGGAGCTGCTGTGCCACTAACATTGTGCCTCCTGCCATTGTTTTAAAGGTTTGTGAAGGACTACTTTGTATATAAAATATCTGGTGCTGTAATTTATACTTTATGCTGAAGATTTTTTCTTTTTTTTCTTGTATACCTATTGTAAACAAAACTAACAATTTGTACATTTGTTTTTGATGTGGAAAGCAGTAGAGATTAGCAGCCTGTGCTGTGAGAGGGAGCTGCTGTGCCACTAACATTGTGCCTCCTGCCATTGTTTTAAAGGGCTCATCTGGCATTAAAGGAAAACAGCATCCAGAACTCTGTCTCCTGTGTCTCTCTGCCTAAACCTTGGGTGACCAGACCAGAACCGCTACAGGGGCATCTTGCACATCAAAGGTAAAGGGGTCCACAAACATGTGAAGTGTCTCTGTGCGTCTTGAAGTCTGCAAATCTGAAACTGTCTGTGCTCGTCACCAGCCTTTCTCTTCCCTGCAGGCTCTGATGAAGACATGACTGGGGTATGACAGAATCTAATTGATTCCGCTTAGTGGCGCTCTTGTTTCACGTTTCAAACAAGTGTTTAGCTAATTGCGCACAGAGAACATCTTAACGCTTTGTGACGGAGCCTTAACCGGGAGACGCTCCGTGCGCTCTGCCGCTCCCGAGCCAGAGCGAGAGGCGCCGGTCGGCGAATGTCCGGGCAGCTACAGGTGCTCCGTCACACGCTTCTATCTGTAACAGCAGCGCAGACGATAAACAGGCCGGTAACAGTCGCCGGTAGAAAGTACGATAGAAGGCAAGTGCTGTTGCGGCAAGCGTGAAGTGCAGGAAGCTGGTGTAGCCCAGCCCCGACCAGGGACGGCGCGGGAGCTGCTGACACTTTCTCTGCGGGCCACACTAATATTATACTTTCAGATTACAGTTTTTTCCAATTGTTTACACACTAAAAATTAAATTTTCAGATGGTTAACAAATCTTAACACTCATGAAGCAAAACACCTGTCCAGAGTAGCAAAACAGTCAGCACAAATTCAGCTTCAAACTTTTTGCAAAACACTGCACACACTGATTTTCAAAACTTAAAACACATTTTCACACTTTAGACACAGATTGTGAGGTGACTTCCTTCTCAGTACAAAGTTCTGGCTGCCAGTGACGACACTAATGAACAAAGTGGCCAATTACATCCACCAGGTGTGGAAACACATAAGTGCTTCATTGAAAATGCAGCACTCAGGTCAAGTATAAATGCTCAGGCAGCAGAAGAGCTCACCCACTTTATCTACAAAAATGGAAAGAGCTAGAGGAAGAAGAGTGAGAATGAGAGGAGGTCAAAGAGGAGGAGAAGAAAGAGGCAGAGGTCAAGTGAGAGTAAGAGCACCAGAACCAGAACACAGAAGAGGACCAAATATAAATGCAGATGTCCGGGCAACACTCATCGGCCATGTTATAAACCATGGACTTACAATGAGGGAAGCAGGACTTAGAGTCCAGCCAAACCTGAGCAGACAGACAGTGGCATCAGTCATTAGAACATTTCGTCAAGAAAACAGGTAAACTAACTCACTGTACAGTGAAACTGCTTCCTGTATTACAGTTTCATCACTTTTACTATCCTTTCCTGGAACATTTTACAGTAAACTACATGTGATTTTTGTCTACATACAGAACATTCTAATGATTCTGTCTAATGTAGGATTGCGGGTGTAGGGCACCGAGGTGGAAGGGGCCGTTTATTCACTGAGGCACAAGAGATGGCCATTGTGAACATGGTTTTGGCCAACAACTGCATCAGGCTCCGAGAGATACAAGCCAGTATCATCAATAATGACACAGTTTTCAATAACATTCATGCAGTGTCTCTGTCAACAGCTCGGATCTTAAAAAAAAACAGTACACATGAAACAGTTGTATAAAGTACCATTTAACCGAAATTCTGAGAGGGTGAAACACCTGCGTAATGTGTATGTGGAGGTATTTTACAGTAAAACTTACTATGGTGTGGCATTGTACTCTGTGTGTTTGTGTGCACACAACCTTTTTACATGTAAAATGACTGTGTTTTTTACGGTGTTTCAGAGAGTCTTGCAGATTGATGCAGAGGCCGTCCAACATGAATTTATATATGTGGATGAGGCAGGATTTAACCTCTCCAAGACAAGAAGAAGAGGGAGAAATGTAATTGGACACAGGGCAATCACCAATGTCCCTGGGCAGAGAGGGGGTAACATCACCCTCTGCGCTGCTATTACCCAAAATGGAGTCCTCCACCGCCATGCTAATCTGGGACCCTATAACACCAATCTAATCCTGGCATTTCTTGACAGAATCCACGAGATCACAGATTTAAACCAAGAGGACCAGATGCGGTACATTGTCATTTGGGACAATGTTTCATTTCACCGATCTGCTCTGGTCCAAAATTGGTTCCAAGACCACCCTAATTTTGCTGTCCTATACCTTCCACCATACTCCCCCTTCCTCAACCCAGTCGAGGAGTTTTTTTCTGCTTGGCAGTGGAAGGTATACGACCTTCAGCCATATGACCGTGTACCCCTTATTGAGGCCATGGACCAGGCCTGTGACCTTATTGAAGCAGCCTCTGTGCACGGATGGATTCACCACACAAGGCGTTTCCTCCAGCGGTGCCTTGCTAATGAAGACATCGCCTGTGACGTAGACCAAATCTTGTGGCCTGATCCAGCCAGACGTAGAGATGCTTAGAGTATTATTGTATTGTATTGTGTTGTTGTATTGTTGCTTTAGTTTTTCTTCATCACTGTAAGTGTACAGGATGGACTTTTTATTTGTCGACAGATTTTTATTTACAGTATCTACAATTTATAGTTGTAAGAACTACAGTTTAGTCTTTGCCCCTATTGATTGACATGTAACTGAGCATATGGTAAAATACATAAATACTGTTCAGCCTGCAGCAGTTGTGTGCATTTTCTCTGTATATCTTATAGTAATCATGAAGAAGGTTCGTCAAAATATTTTGTGATCTAAATTATCCTAATACTCCTGTATTGTCAGAGCTAAATCCATGTACTCGGCTTCACATGTGGATAACACTACTGTGGGTTGCTCTTTACTTCTCCAAGATACCAATGAGCTGTCTTTGCTCATGCTCACACAGTAACCTGTCGCTGGTGTCTGCCCCCCAGTCTGCGTCACTGTACGCCCGGAGGCCCAAACCATCGCTGCCCTTCCTAAAAGTCAGCTGTTTGTCTGTAGTACCTCTTAGATAACGCAGTACATGTTTCACTGTCACCCAATGCTCATCTGTGGGGTTTGCAAAATGCTGTGATAATTTGCTTACTACAAAACATAAGTCAGGTCTCGTACGAGTAGCCAAGTAGATGAGACTACCTACCTTCTCTGTACTTCCTCACATCAGTCATCTGAGGTGCATCATCAGAGTAGTCAATCTTATGCTCACACGGTGTCTCACGTGTTCTGCACTCCTGCATGTCAAAACGTTTGAGAATCTTTTCAACATATCTCTGTTGTGACATCGTTACACTACCATCTGACTCGCCGAGGTCCTTCCTGTTAAACCTGGTGGAAAGCATCGCCTTCACTTGCTCTACTGTAGACTTCCCATGTTGTCCGTCGCAATGATAAGATCATCCACTCAAATGACTATTATCACCTTCCCTGTCTGCTGCGACTCTTGTGTGTAGACACACTGGTCCGCTGGGTTCTGTGTGAAGTTGTCATTTATTAAACATTTGTGTAGCATCTCAGTCCAATTACGCCCCGACTGCTTCAGACCATAAATAGATTTCTCTAGTTTACACACTAGGTTTTCTCCCACTTTTTTGTAACCCTCTGGTTGATCCATGTCACGGTCTATGGGTGCACGCAAATACGGCGTCTTTACGTCCATTTGGTGTAGTGCCAAGTTTTCTTGGGCCGCCTTCTGCATGACTACACGCACACTGGTCAGATTGGCTGTGGGGGAGAATGTCTCACCATAATCTATCCCTGCTCTCTGGCTATATCCTTTCGCTACAGTTCTGGCCTTGTACTGTTCACGTCCATCACTACCCTCCTTAATAGAATATACCCACCTACCTCCCACTGTCTTTCTGCCCTCTGGCAATTTGGTCAGGGTAAAGGTCCGGTTTTCCTCTAGTGACTGCATCTCCTCGTCCATTGCCCTCTTCCATTTTCTGGATTCAGGTGATGCCATGGCCTGTTTAAAGGATAGTGGCACACCACATACTGCTCGGTAGCAATAGTCAACACTAGTGAGCGTACTGTCATCATCACCATCATCGCCACTATCTTCCTGAGTATAATCACTAAGATAAGTCGGGGGCTTACGCTCTCTAGTGGGGTATCTCCCACTGCTTGGGGCCTGTGGCGTCACCCTTTGGTGCTCCTCGCCGTCATGCCCTGGGGATTGTGGACTGTCAGTCTGTATGTTTGTGCTAGTAGCACTGGGTTGTGATGTGTCTGTCTTCTCAACAT
This sequence comes from Odontamblyopus rebecca, assembly GCA_030686955.1. Taxonomy (NCBI): domain Eukaryota; kingdom Metazoa; phylum Chordata; class Actinopteri; order Gobiiformes; family Gobiidae; genus Odontamblyopus; species Odontamblyopus rebecca. The sequence goes on along the minus strand of CM060663.1, from coordinate 834,487 downwards.
TTACAATGGGGTCGAATCCTGGCTCCTGAGTCTGAGTCTCTCACACGTGGTCTTTGTAATAAATTTAACCAATCCCTTTTCACACCTGGGATCTAGTTTACCCTTCTCTTGTTGGTATGTGTAACACTCTGACCCGTATTTGTGCATCTTAGCTAGATCACACTTCTTCCCTGTCAGTGCTGTGTAAGGAGTGGTGCCAATGTGCTGGTTAAAGCATCGGTTCCTGGTGTAGGCTGCTTCCTGAATGGCATAATGCCATAGGCTCTTAGGCAAGTTGCTGTCAATAAGTTTACATCTAGCCATCTCAAAAAGAGTGCGCCCTTCCCTCTCAGCTATCCCGTTCTGGTGTGGCGAGTAAGGACAGAACGTCTTGTGTCTGATTTTATTCTTTCTCAGTAGTGTCTGAAACTCTCTGTTAATAAACTCTGTTCCGTTGTCTGACTGGATGCACTTCACAGTGCCATACGGCGCTACGTCAGCCAGGAACTTTTCAACAGCCTGAACTGCATCACTCTTTGTTTTGAGAAAGTAAACAAAAACAGCTCCCGTACACACATCTGTAGAGGACTGCATATACCTGTAACCATCAATCGACTCATTGGTGACTGGACCAGCTAGATCAGTATTCACCAGTTCAAATGGTGTCTTCACCTTGTCCGTTGCATTCCTGTTTCTCGTCTGAGTAAACTTCCCCTCTATGCACACACGACATTCTGTATCAGGCTTACGCTTTGCACCTTTAATGTGCATGCCTACTGTTACATCCTGCAGTTTCAGTATATCATCATCGTTGCAATGACCCATAATCTCATGCCAGGTTTGGATATCATGGCTAAAATTGCACACATCATTTTCGTCACAGTCTGTTTGCAAGTAGTACATTCTGTTACACACTTGAATGTTAAACCTTGTGCTATCAGGCACCACAAGAATGTCATTCCTCGAAAAGTACCTTGACACCATTTGCAGTGGCACACTTCACAGAGAAGAGTTCTTGAGGGAATGAAGGGATGTACAGGGCGTTCTTAAGAGTCACTGTACATCTGCATCCGTTGCTGTCAATGAGACACACCTGTGCGTCTCCTCTGCCTTGTGCCAAGCTGAATGTCCTCTTCCCGTCGGCCAGCTCCATGCTGTGCCTCTCTGGCCTAAATGAGCTGTCGAAGGTCTTGAACCGGCTTCTGTCGTTGAGGATGTCGGACGATGCACCTGTGTCCACGATCAGTCCTTTCCTCTCAATCGGCCGCTGCTGTGTTGGCTTGTAGGTGTCCTCGGTCTTTGCCCGGAATGTGAAGTCCTCTCTCACGGGTCCCCGTGCGTCGATCCGTCCTCCACGACTTGCTGCACGACCGCCGCTGCTGCCGCCGCCGCTGCCGCCGCTGTCATCTTGAACGCGAGCGCATCGAGAGCCTTGTGCACACTCTTTCTTTCTGCATGCCTTGTGCTCTTGCAGGAAGTGCACCAAACTTTCTTTTTGCATGCGTCTTTTTGATGTTCCTTTTCTCCGCACTGCCAACACACCATGTCTGTTGAAGATCTGCAGCTCTTTTTCTTCGGTGATGCGCTGGCTTTCAGCACCCTTTCTCCCACTTCCTCGGCGACTGGCTCTGTATCCTCTGATGCCTCGAAGTTTCGCAGCTTTGCCTTGAACTCCGCCAGTTTCATGTTCGCTGAACCATGCGTTACCATCAGCGTAAACAACTTGTACTTCTCTGGAAGTCCTCTCATAATCATAGCCATCATTAGTCCTTCATTCGGTGCTTCACCTGCACCTTTGAGTGCTGTAATGATTTGCTCGGCCCGGATAATGTACTCAGTTATACTCTCGGTTTCCACTTTCTTTAGCGAGGTCAATGTTATGTACATGGAGACAATTCGCGGCCTACCTCTGCCAATGTAGTGCCCTCTCAACACTTGCAGACTCTCGCGTCCCTTGTTTTTAGTGTCTCTAAATATCAGTCCCAAACTCACGTTGTCCAGTAATGGCGCCAATGTGCAGTATGCGTCAGCATTCACCCTGTCATCCTCCAACATAACACGCTCTTCCTGAGCCCTCAGATTGTGAGAGGGTCGAGAGAAAGAATGATGGAGAACACTCCCTTATATATGTGGTGTGACGTCACCAATCAGATTTTTCTCTAAAAACATCAGTAACATCCCCTTATGGACTGGAACCAGTATGTACAGGACACATTCAGTCCTACACATCATGTCAACACACGTGATACAATATGTCACAGCCGCTGTGTCGGTCACATGACTTTTCTCAAAGTGATGCGCTCGGTGACACCATGGATGTATAATAAGAGCTTTTATTATAAGAGCTTTTATTATAGTTCTATGGGTGACAGCTCGGCTGAGGCGTCGCTTTCAGCGCATGACGCGTGTATTGGTGCCTCGCCTCGTTTAGACCAATACTAGATTCTGGTTCTTTGCTATTTTCGGCCAATGACGTCACCCTGTCCCCACGAAAATGTTAAAAATGTGTTTTGTTTTGTTTTTAAATCACAACTATTACATAAATTTGCATTAAATAAACAGCTTAATTCCTTCACTGATTTTTTATTTATTTATTTATTTATTTATTTATTTATTTATTTGACAGGGACAATGCAAACAAACATAGTTCCAAAGACAAAGTTTGCAACTGATGTGCTGCATATAGAGATTATAGCTAATGCTAATTTTCAACTCCATTATTACATTATTTCGGTCCTGAAAAGACGCAAAAAAATATTAACTGCACACAACGGAATTTATGTTTTTTTTCTTTTTTGTTTGTTTGTTTTGTTTATTTTTGGAGGAATAAAGTCACGGAAATTAGGGGCGGGGCTCCGGGAGGTCACCTGACCGCGGGTCCGGGAGGTCACGTGACCACGGTGTTTATGCGGAAGTAACTCGTGTGAGCGGCACCAGCGCCGAACAGCCTGAATTTACTCCGGACCCGTACCAGAGCGTCACACTCCAGATTTACAGGTTTGGACCGAACATTTACCCGCGTTTGCGCTGAAGTTTGATTTGAGACGAACTGGGACAGGACCGGGACAGGAGCGGGACAGGAGCGCTCAGACCTGGGGTGAAGGTTCTAGAGGGTCCGTGTGTGTGCGGGAGGTTCTGGTGGTTCTGGAGGGTCCGTGTGTGTGCGGGAGGTTCGGGAGGTTCTGGAGGGTCCGTGTGTGTGCGGGAGGTTCGGGAGGTTCTGGAGGGTCCGTGTGTGTGCGGGAGGTTCTGGTGGTTCTGGAGGGTCCGTGTGTGTGCGGGAGGTTCTGGTGGTTCTGGAGGGTCCGTGTGTGTGCGGGAGGTTCGGGAGGTTCTGGAGGGTCCGTGTGTGTGCGGGAGATTCTGGCGGTTCTGGAGGGTCCGTGTTTGTGCGGGAGGTTCGGGAGGTTCTGGCCAAACCCGTGATTCTTCTTTCGTCGCGTGACTTTTCGCGTCAATCACGTGATCTTTATGACACAGTCACGTGATTAAACTGAACCTATCCGAGTTTAACCAGGACTAAACTAAAGGAGCCAGTCCTGGTTCAGTCCTGGTTCAGTCCTGGTTCAGTCCTGGTTCAGTCCTGGTTCAGTCCTGGTTCAGTCCTGGTTCAGTCCTGGTTCAGTCCTGGTTCAGTCCTGGTTCAGTCCTGGTTCAGTCCTGGTTCAGTCCTGGTTCAGTCCTGGTTCAGTCCTGGTTCAGTCCTGGTTCAGTCCTGGTTCAGTCCTTCATCTCTTTGTGACACAGATGCAGCAGTTCCAGGTGCACTTCCTGGTTGTGGGGACTTACTTCCTGTGTTTGCGGCGTCACTTCCTGTGTGGGGCGGGGCCTGTGGATGATGAGGTCACATTTCTCCCGGGGCTCAACAAACAACCATCCTTCAGACACTGGTCGGGCTACCTGGACCTGCCCACGGGCAAGCACCTGCACTACTGGTACGAGTACTACGAGTACTACTACGAGTACTACTACGAGTACTACTACAAATACTACTACTATGAATTCTACGAGTACTAGTACTCCCAATCCCGGTCCCACTCCCGGTCCCAGTCCCGGTCCCAGCCCCAGTCCCGGTCCCGGTCCCAGTCCCAGTCCCAGTCCCAGTCCCAGTCCCGGTCTGTCTTGTGTTTCAGGTTTGTGGAGTCTCAGTCTCGGCCTCAGGAGGATCCTCTGGTTCTGTGGCTGAACGGAGGCCCAGGATGCAGCTCCCTGGACGGACTCCTGACCGAGCACGGCCCCTTCCTGGTACCGAGAACACACCCAATACTCGATACTCCATACTTGATATTTGATACTCGATATTCTATACTCGATGTTTGACACTCGATGTTCGACACTCGATACTCGATGTTCAATACTCTATATTCGATACTTGATGTTCGATACTCGATGTTTGATACTCAATATTCGATACTTGATGTTCGACACTCGATATTCAATACTCGATGTTCGATACTCGATATTTGATACTCGATGTTTGATACTACATACTTAATATTCAAGACTCAGTGTTCGATACTACATACTTGATATTTGATACTTGATGTTCGATACTCGATATCTGATGCTCGACATTCGATACTACTTACTTAATATTCGATACTTGATGTTCGATACTCGAAATTCGATACTTGATGTTCGATACTACATACTTGATATTCGATTCTACATACTTGATATTTGATACTGGATGTTGGATACTCGATACTTGATGTTCGATACTCAATGTTGGATACTACATACTCGATATTCGATACTTGATACTATAGAGTCGATATTTGAGACTTGATATTTGGTACTACATACTTGATATTCGATACTCGATGTTCGATACTCGATGTTCGATATTCGATACTCGATGTTCGATGCTCGATAGCTGATGCTTGATATTTTATACTACATACTTGATATTCGATACTCGATGTTCGCTCCTTGATGTTCGATATTCGATACTCGATCTTCGATACTCGATGTTCGATACTACATACTTGATATTCAATACTCGATATTTGATACTCAATATCCGATGCTCGATGTTTGATATTACATACTATCGATACTCGATATTCAACAGACGATACTCAGATCACACGTCCTCACTAATAACACACACCGCTCACACACACCTCGCAGATCCCACGTCTTCACTAATAACACACACACACCGCTCACACACACACCTCTTAGATCACACGTCCTCACTAATAACAGACACCTCTCAGATCACACGTCCTCACTAATAACATACACACCACTCACACACACACCTCTCAGATCACACATCCTCACTAATAACACACACACCTCTCAGATCACACGTCCTCACTAATAACACACACCGCCCACACACCTCTCAGATCACATGTCCTCACTAATAACACACACACCTCTCAGATCACACGTCCTCACTAATAACACACACCTCTGAGATCACACGTCCTCACTAATAACACACACACCTCCCGCACACACCTCTCAGATCACACGTCTTCACTAATAACACTCACCGCTCACACACACCTCTTACATCACACGTCCTCACTAATAACACACACCTCTCAGATCACGTGTCCTCACTAATAACAAACACCTCTCAGATCACACGTCCTCACTAATAACACTCACCGCTCACACACACCACTTCACACATGCTCACTAATAACACACACCTCTCAGATCACATGTCCTCACTAATAACACACACACCGCCCACACACACCTCTCAGATCACATGTTTTACTAATACACACCGCTCACACACATCTCTCAGATCACACATCCTCACTAATAACACTCACCGCTCACACACCTCTTAGATCACATATCCTCACTAATAGCACACACACTGCTCACACACACCTATCAGATCACACGTCCTCACTAATAACACACACACACCGCCCACACACACCTCTCAGATCAGACGTCCTCACTAATAACACACACCTCTCAGATCACATGTCCTCACTAATAACACTCACTGCTCACACACACCTCTCAGATCACACGTCCTCACTAATAACACACACACCGCCCACACACACCTCTCAGATCACACGTCCTCACTAATAACACACCTCTCAGATCACACGTCCTCACTAATAACACACCTCTCAGATCACACGTCCTCACTAATAACACACACTGCTCACACACACCTCTTCACACATCCTCACTAATAACAAACACCTCTCAGATCACACGTCCTCACTAATAACACTCACCGCTCACACACACCTCTTCACACATCCTCACTAATAACACACACCTCTCAGATCACACGTCCTCACTAACAACACACACACCGCCCACACACACACCTCTCAGATCACATGTCCTCACTAATAACACACACTGCTCACACACACCTCTCAGATCACACGTCATCACTAATAACACTCACCGCTCACACACACCTCTTCACACATCCTCACTAATAACACACACCTCTCAGATCACACATCCTCACTAACAACACACACACCGCCCACACACACACCTCAGATCACACGTCCTCACTAATAACACACACACCTCTCAGATCACACGTCCTCACTAATAACACACACCTCTCAGATCACATGTCCTCACTAATAACACACACACCGCCTACACACACCTCTCAGATCACACGTCCTCACTAATAACACACACCTCTCAGATCACACGTCCTCACTAATAACACACACACCTCCCACACACACCTCTCAGATCACACGTCTTCACTAATAACACATACACACCGATCACACACACACCTCAGATCACATGTCCTCACTAATAGCACACACACTGCTCACACACACCTCTCAGATCACATGTCCTCACTAATAACACACACACCGCCCACACACACCTCTCAGATCTCACGTCCTCACTAATAACACACCTCTCAGATCACACGCCTCACTAATAACACACACACCGCTCACACACACCTCTCAGATCACACGTCCTCACTACTAACACACCTCTCAGATCACACGTCCTCACTAATAACACACACCGCCCACACACACCTCTCAGATCACACGTCCTCACTAATAACACACACACCTCTCAGATCCCAAGCCCTCACTAATAACACACACACCGCTCACACACACCTCAGATTACACCTCCTCACTAATAACACACACACCTCTCAGATCACACGTCCTCACTAATAAGACACACACCGCCCACACGCACCTCTCAGATCACATGTCCTCACTAATAACACACACCTCTCAGATCACACGTCCTCACTAATAACACTCACCGCTCACACACACCTCGGAGATCACACGTCCTCAATAATAATACACACACCTCCCACACACACCTCTCAAATCACACGTCCTCACTAATAACACTCACCGCTCACACACACCACTTCACACATGCTCACTAATAACACACCTCAGATCACACGTCCTCACTAATAACACACACACCGCCCACACACACCTCTCAGATCACATGTCTTTACTAATAACACACACCGCTCACACACACCTCTCAGATCACACATCCTCACTAATAACACTCACCGCTCACACACCTCTTAGATCACATGTCCTCACTAATAGCACACACACTGCTCACACACACCTCTCAGATCACACGTCCTCACTAATAACACACACACACCGCCCACACACACCTCTCAGATCTCACGTCCTCACTAATAACACACGTCTCAGATCACACATCCTCACTAATAACACACACACACCTCTCAGATCACACGCCCTCACTAATAACACACACACACCGCCCACACACACCTCTCAGATCTCACGTCCTCACTAATAACACACCTCTCAGATCACACGTCCTCACTAATAACACACACACCGCCCACACACACCTCTCAGATCACACGTCCTCACTAATAACACACCTCTCAGATCACACGTCCTCACTAATAACACACACACACCTCTCAGATCACACGCCCTCACTAATAACACACACACACTGCCCACACACACCTCTCAGATCTCACGTCCTCACTAATAACACACCTCTCAGATCACACGTCCTCACTAATAACACACACACCGCTCACACACACCTCTCAGATCACACGTCCTCACTAATAACACACCTCTCAGATCACACGTCCTCACTAATAACACACACCGCCCACACACACCTCTCAGATCACACGTCCTCACTAATAACACACACACCTCTCAGATCCCAAGCCCTCACTAATAACACACACACTGCTCACACACACCTCAGATTACACCTCCTCACTAATAACACACACACCTCTCAGATCACACGTCCTCACTAATAACACACACACCGCCCACACGCACCTCTCAGATCACATGTCCTCACTAATAACACACACCTCTCAGATCACACGTCCTCACTAATAACACACACCACCCACACACACCTCTCAGATCACACGTCCTCACTAATAACACACACACCGCCTACACACACCTCTCAAATCACACGTCCTCACTAATAACACACACACCACCCACACCTCTCAGATCACATGTCCTCACTAATAACACACACACCGCCTACACACACCTCTCAAATCACACGTCCTCACTAATAACACACACCTCTCAGATCACACGTCCTCACTAATAACACACACCTCTTAGATCACACGTCCTCACTAATAACACACACACCGCTCACACACTCCTCTCAGATCATACGTCCTCACTAATAACACACACCTCTCAGATCACACGTCCTCACTAATGACACTCACCACTCACACACACCTCTTCAGACATCCTCACTAATAACACACACCTCTTAGATCACACGTCCTCACTAATAACACACACCTCTTAGATCACACGTCCTCACTAATAACACACACCTCTTAGATCACACGTCCTCACTAATAACACATACACACCGATCACACACACACCTCAGATCACACATCCTCACTAATAACACACCTCTCAGATCACACGTCCTCACTAATAACACACACCTCTCAGATCACGCGTCCTCACTAATAACAAACACCTCTCAGATCACACGTCCTCACTAATAACACACACCTCTCAGATCACGCGTCCTCACTAATAACAAACACCTCTCAGATCACACGTCTTCACTAATAACACTCACCGCTCACACACACCTCGGAGATCACACGTCCTCAATAATAATACACACACCGCCCACACACACCTCTCAAATCACACGTCCTCACTAATAACACTCACCGCTCACACACACCACTTCACACATGCTCACTAATAACACACCTCAGATTACACGTCCTCACTAATAACACACACACCGCCCACATACACACCTCTCAGATCACATGTCTTTACTAATAACACACACCGCTCACACACACCTCTCAGATCACATGTCTTCACTAATGACACTCACCACTCACACACACCTCTTCAGACATCCTCACTAATAACACACACCTCTCAGATCACACGTCCTCACTAATAGCGCACACACCGCCCACACACACACCTCTCAGATCACATGTCTTCACTAATAACACACACCGCTCACACACACCTCTCAGATCACACGTCCTCACTAACACACGTCTCAGATCACACATCCTCACTAATAACACACACACACCTCTCAGATCACACGTCCTCACTAATAACACACACACCTCTCAGATCACACGCCCTCACTAATAATACACACACGCTCACACACACCTCAGATCACACCTCCTCACTAATAACACACACACACACCTCTTAGATCACATGTCCTCACTAATAGCACACACACCGCTCACACACACCTTTCAGATCACACGTCCTCACTAATAACACACACCGCTCACACACCTCAGATCACACATCGTCACTAATAACACACACACCTCTCAGATCACACGTCCTCATTAATAACACACACCGCTCACACACACCTCAGATCAACGTCCTCACTAATAACACACACACAACTCTCTGATCACACGTTCTAATAACACACACTGGCCACACACACACCTCAGATCACATGTCCTCACTAATAACTCACACACCTCTCAGATCACATGTCTTCACTAATAACACACACCGCTCACACACACCTCTCAGATCACACGTCCTCACTAATAACACACACACTTCTCAGATCACACATCCTCACTGATAACACACGTCTAAGATCACACGTCCTCACTAATAACACACGTCTCAGATCACACATCCTCACTAATAACACACACACACACCTCTCAGATCACACGTACGTCCTCACTAATAACAAACACACACGTCTCATGTTTCATGTTTGTGTTTCAGATTCAGGACGACGGAGCCACTCTGAAATACAACGACTACAGCTGGAACAAGGTCTGACCAACCAGACCCACAATGCAACCTTCACTTCAGAGCGTTTATTCTGAACTGACCTTTGCCCTCTGACCTTTGCCCTCTGACCCTTGCCCTCTGACCTATGTCCTTTGCCCTCTGACCTTTTCCCTCTGACCTTTGACTTTTGACCTCTGACTTGTGCCCTCTGACCTTTGCGCACTGACCTTTAACCTGTGACCTTTGCTGCAGGTCGCTAACGTGCTGTACCTGGAGTCTCCAGCAGGGGTTGGCTTCTCCTACTCGGATGACAAAAACTACAAGACCAACGACACCGAGGTGTGTGTTGTGTGTTCATGTGTGTGTTGTGCGTTCATGTGTGTGTTGTGCGTTCATGTGTGTGTTGTGCGTTCATGTGTGTGTTGTGCGTTCATGTGTGTGTTGTGCGTTCATGTGTGTGTTGTGCGTTCATGTGTGTGTTGTGCTTTCATGTGTGTGTTGTGCGTTCATGTGTGTTGTGTGTTCATGTGTGTGTTCATGTGTGTGTTGTGCGTTCATGTGTGTTGTGTGTTCACGTGTGTGTTGTGTGTTCATGTGTGTGTTCGTGTGTGTGTTGTGCGTTCGTGTGTGTTGTGTGTTCACGTGTGTGTTGTGCGTTCATGTGTGTGTTGTGTGTGCATTGTGCGTTCATGTGTGTTGTGCGTTCATGTCTGTGTTGTGTGTTCGTGTGTGTTGTGCGTTCATGTGTGTGTTGTGCATTCATGTGTATGTGTTCATGTGTGTTGTGCGTTCATGTGTGTTGTGTGTTCATGTATGTGTTGTGCGTTCGTGTGTGTGCGTTCACGTGTGGGTTGTGCGGTCATGTTTGTTGTGCGTTCATGTGTGTTGTTGTGTGTTTTTGTGTGTTCATGTGTATGTTGTGTGTTCCTGTGTGTGTGTGTTGTGCGTATAAGTGTGTGTTGTGCGTTCATGTTTGTGTGTGTTGTGCGTTCATGTGTGTGTTGTGCGTTCATGTATGTGTATTTGTGCGTGTTGTGCGTTCATGTGTGTGTTGTGCGTTCGTGTGTGTTGTGCGTTCATGTGTGTTGTGCGTTCATGTGTGTTCTGCGTTCATGTGTATTTTACGTTCATGTGTGTGTTGTGCGTTCATGTGTGTTTGTGTGTTGTGCGTTCATGTGTGTGTTGTGCGTTCATGTGTGTTCTGCATTCATGTGTATTTTACGTTCATGTGTGTGTTGTGTGTTCATGTGTGTTGTGCGTTCGTGTGTGTTTGTTGTGCGTTCATGTGTATGTTGTGCTTTCATGTGTGTCTTCCTGTGTGTGTTGTGTGATCATGTGTGTGTTGTGCGTTCATGTCTGTGTTGTACGTTCATGTGTGTGTTGTGCGTTCATGTGTGTTTTCCTGTGTGTGTGTTGTGCGTTCATGTGTGTGTTGTGCGTTCGTGTGTGTGTTGTGCGTTTGTGTGTGTGTCGTGCGTTCGTGTGTGTGTCGTGCCTTCGTGTGTGTGTCGTGCGTTCGTGTGTGTGTCGTGCGTTTGTGTGTGTGTCGTGCGTTCGTGTGTGTGTTGTGCGTTCGTGTGTGTGTTGTGCGTTCGTGTGTGTTGTGCGTTCGTGTGTGTTGTGCGTTCATGTGTGTGTGTTGTGCGTTCATGTGTGTTGTGCGTTCATGTGTGTGTTGTGCGTTCGTGTGTGTTGTGCGTTCATGTGTGTGTTGTGCGTTCATGCGTGTGTTGTGCGTTCATGCGTGTGTTGTGCGTATAAGTGTGTGTTGTGCGTTCATGTGTGTGTTGTGCGTTCATTTGTGTGTGTTGTGCGTATAAGTGTGTGTTGTGCGTTCATGTGTGTGTTGTACGTTCATGTGTGTGTTGTGCGTTCATGTGTGTGTTGTGCGTATAAGTGTGTGTTGTGCGTTCATGTGTGTGTTGTGCGTTCATGTGTGTGTTGTGCGTTCATGCGTGTGTTGTGCGTATAAGTGTGTGTTGTGCGTTCATGTGTGTGTTGTGCGTTCATTTGTGTGTGTTGTGCGTATAAGTGTGTGTTGTGCGTTCATGTGTGTGTTGTACGTTCATGTGTGTGTTGTGCGTTCATGTGTGTGTTGTGCGTATAAGTGTGTGTTGTGCGGTCATGTGTGTGTTGTGCGTTCATTTGTGTGTGTTGTGCGTATAAGTGTGTGTTGTGCGTTCATGTGTGTGTTGTGCGTATAAGTGTGTTGTGCGTTCATGTGTGTGTTGTGCGTATAAGTGTGTGTTGTGCGTTCATGTGTGTGTTGTGCGTATAAGTGTGTGTTGTGCGTTCATGTGTGTGTTGTGCGTTCATTTGTGTGTGTTGTGCGTATAAGTGTGTGTTGTGCGTTCATGTGTGTGTTGTGCGTTCATGTGTGTGTTGTGCGTTCATGTGTGTGTTGTGCGTATAAGTGTGTGTTGTGCGTTCATGTGTGTGTTGTGTGTTCATGTGTGTGTTGTGCGTATAAGTGTGTGTTGTGCGTTCATGTGTGTGTTGTGCGTTCATTTGTGTGTGTTGTGCGTATAAGTGTTGTGCGTTCATGTGTGTGTTGTGCGTTCATGTGTGTGTTGTGCGTTCATGTGTGTGTTGTGCGTTCATGTGTGTGTTGTGCGTATAAGTGTGTGTTGTGCGTTCATGTGTGTGTTGTGCGTTCATTTGTGTGTGTTGTGCGTATAAGTGTTGTGCGTTCATGTGTGTGTTGTGCGTTCATGTGTGTGTTGTGCGTTCATGTGTGTTGTGCGTTCATGTGTGTGTTGTGCGTATAAGTGTGTGTTGTGCGTTCATGTGTGTGTTGTGCGTATAAGTGTGTGTTGTGCGTTCATGTGTGTTGTGCGTTCATGTGTGTGTTGTGCGTTCATTTGTGCTGTTGTGTTTTGCAGGTGTCTCTGAATAACTTCTTGGCTCTGAAGCTTTTCCTGAAGCTGTTTCCGGAGTTTCAGTCGAACTCTGTGTTTCTAACGGGAGAAAGTTACGCCGGAATCTACATCCCGACGCTGGCACAGAGGGTGATGGAGGATCCGAGCATCCACCTGGAGGTGACTCCACCCGAACACCACCCTAAGAGTGCCCTAACACCACCCGAACACCACCCTAACAGTGCCCTAACACCACCCGAACACCACCCGAAGAGTGCCCGAACACCACCCTAACAGTGCCCTAACACCACCCGAACACCACCCTAACAGTGCCCTAACACCACCCGAACACCACTCAAAGAGTGCCCTAACACCACCCGAACACCACCCGAAGAGTGCCCTAACACCACCCTAACAGTGCCCTAACAGTGCACTAACACCACCCGAACACCACCCTAACAACACCCAAAGAGTGCCCTAACACCACCCGAACACCACCCGAAGAGTGCCCGAACACCACCCAAAGAGTGCCCTAACACCACCCGAACACCACCCGAAGAGTGCCCGAACACCACCCGAACACCACTCAAAGAGTGCCCTAACACCACCCGAACACCACCCTAAGAGTGCCCTAACACCACCCGAACACCACCCGAAGAGTGCCCGAACACCACCCAAAGAGTGCCCTAACACCACCCGAACACCACCCTAAGAGTGCCCTAACACCACCCGAAGAGTGCCCGAACACCACCCTAAGAGTGCCCTAACACCACTCGAACACCACCCTAAAAGTGCCCTAACACCACCCGAACACCACCCTAAGAGTGCCCTAACACCACCCGAACACCACCCTAAGAGTGCCTAACCACCCAAACACCACCCGAACACCACCCGAACACCACTCTAAGAGTGCCTAACCACCCAAACACCACCCGAAAACCACCCGAAGAGTGCCCGAACACCACCCTAACAGTGCCCTAACACCACCCGAACACCACTCAGAGTGCCCTAACACCACCCGAACACCACCCGACCACCCGAACACCACTCAAAGAGTGCCCTAACACCACCCGAACACCACCCGAAGAGTGCCCTAACACCACCCGAACACCACCCGAACACCACCCTAACAACACCCAAAGAGTGCCCTAACACCACCCGAACACCACCCGAAGAGTGCCCGAACACCACCCGAACACCACTCAAAGAGTGCCCTAACACCACCCGAACACCACCCTAAGAGTGCCCGAACACCACCCGAACACCACGCAAAGAGTGCCCTAACACCACCCGAACACCACCCGAACACCACCCGAACACCACCCTAAGAGTGCCCTAACACCACCCGAAGAGTGCCCGAACACCACCCTAAGAGTGCCCTAACACCACTCGAACACCACCCTAAGAGTGCCCAAACACCACCCGGACACCACCCTAAGAGTGCCCGAACACCACCCGGACACCACCCTAAGAGTGCCCGAACACCACCCGAACACCACCCTAAGAGTGCCCTAACACCACCCGAACACCACTCGAACACCACCCTAAGAGTGCCCAAACACCACCCGGACATCACCCTAAGAGTGCCCGAACACCACCCGGACACCACCCTAAGAGTGCCCGAACACCACCCGAACACCACCCTAAGAGTGCCCGAACACCACCCGGACACCACCCTAAGAGTGCCCGAACACCACCCGAACACCACCCGAACACCACCCTAAGAGTGCCCGAACACCACCCGAACACCACTCAAAGAGTGCCCTAACACCACCCGAACACCACCCAAAGAGTGCCCTAACACCACCCGAACACCACCCTAAGAGTGCCCTAACACCACCCGAACACCACCCGAACACCACCCTAAGAGTGCCCTAACACCACTCGAACACCACCCTAAGAGTGCCCAAACACCACCCTAACACCACCTGAACACCTAACACACCAGCGTGTTCTCTGTTCCAGGGCTTGTTCTTAGCGTGTTCTTAGCATGTTCTCTGTTCCAGGGTGTGTTCTTAGCGTGTTCTTAGCATGTTCTCTGTTCCAGGGTGTGTTCTTTGTTCCAGGGCGTGTTCTTCGCGTGTTCTTGGCATGTTCTCTGTTCCAGAGCGTGTTCTTAAGCGTGTTCTCTGTTCTAGGGCGTGTTCTTAGTTTGTTCTTAGCATGTTCTCTGTTCCAGAGCGTGTTCTTAGTGTGTTCTCTGTTCTAGGGTGTGTTTTTAGTTTGTTCTTAGCGTGTTCTCTGTTCCAGGGTGTGTTCTTGGCATGTTCTTAGTGTGTTCTTGGCATGTTCTTGGCGTGTTCTCTGTTCCAGGGTGTGTTCTCTGTTCCAGGGTGTGTTCTTGGCATGTTCTTAGCGTGTTCTTGGCATGTTCTTAGTGTGTTCTTGGCATGTTCTTAGCGTGTTCTCTGTTCCAGGGTGTGTTCTCTGTTCCAGGGTGTGTTCTTGGCATGTTCTTAGCGCGTTCTTGGCATGTTCTTAGCGTGTTCTCTGGTCCAGGGTGTGTTCTTAGCGTGTTCTTGGTGTGTTCTCTGTTCTAGGGCATGTTCTTAGCATGTTCTTAGCGTGTTCTCTGTTCCAGGGTGTGTTCTCTGTTCCAGGGTGTGTTCTTAGCATGTTCTTAGCGTGTTCTCTGTTCCAGGGTGTGTTCTTGGCATGTTCTTAGCGTTTTCTTGGCATGTTCTTAGCGTGTTCTCTGTTCCAGGGTGTGTTCTTAGCATGTTCTTAGCGTGTTCTCTGTTCCAGGGTGTGTTCTTAGCATGTTCTTAGCGTGTTCTCTGTTCCAGGGTGTGTTCTTGGCATGTTCTTAGCGTTTTCTTGGCATGTTCTTAGCGTGTTCTCTGTTCCAGGGTGTGTTCTTAGCATGTTCTTAGCGTGTTCTCTGTTCCAGGGTGTGTTCTCTGTTCCAGGGTGTGTTCTTGGCATGTTCTTAGCGTGTTCTTGGCATGTTCTTAGTGTGTTCTCTGTTCCAGGGTGTGTTCTTAGCGTGTTCTTAGCATGTTCTCTGTTCCAGGGTGTGTTCTCTGTTCCAGGGTGTGTTCTTGGCATGTTCTTAGCGTGTTCTTGGCATGTTCTTAGCGTGTTCTCTGTTCCAGGGTGTGTTCTTAGCGTGTTCTCTGTTCCAGGGTGTGTTCTTGGCATGTTCTTAGCGTGTTCACTGGTCCAGGGTGTTCTCTTAGCGTGTTCTTGGTGTGTTCTCTGTTCCAGGGTGTGTTCTTAACATGTTCTTAGCGTGTTCTTGGCATGTTCTTAGTGTGTTCTTGGCATGTTCTTAGCATGTTCTTAGCGTGTTCTCTGTTCCAGGGCGTGGCGGTGGGGAACGGCATGTCTAGTTACGAGTTGAACGATAACTCGCTGGTTTTCTTCGCCTATTACCACGGGCTCCTGGGTTCCAGCCTCTGGGCCGGACTCCAGGCCTTCTGCTGCAACCAGAACCACTGCAACTTCTACAACAACAAGAACCCCAACTGCACCGAGCTGGTACTGGACCGGTACTGGACCGGGACTGGGACTGGGACTCGGAATGGGACTGGACTGGGACTGGGACTGGACTGGACTGGACTGGAACTGGACTAAACCTCTTTGTGGTCCGCAGCTCGGGCAGGTCATGAGCATCATCTACAACTCAGGCCTGAACATGTACAACCTGTACAAGCCTTGTCCTGGAGGAGTCCAGAGGTACAGGTGAGACCTGCTTTAGTCCTGCTTTAGACCTGCTGAGACCTGGTTCAGTCCTGGTTTAAACCTGGTTTAGACCTGCTTTAGACCTGGTTCAGTCCTGGTTTAGTCCTGGTTCAGTCCTGGTTTAGTCCTGGTTCAGTCCTGGTTTAGACCTGGTTCAGTCCTGGTTTAGACCTGGTTCAGTCCTGGTTCAGTCCTAGTTTAGTCCTGGTTCAGTCCTGGTTTAGTCCTGGTTTAGACCTGGTTCAGTCCTGGTTCAGTCCTGGTTCAGTCCTAGTTTAGTCCTGGTTCAGTCCTGGTTTAGACCTGGTTCAGTCCTGGTTCAGTCCTGGTTCAGTCCTGGTTCAGTCCTGGTTTAGTCCTGGTTCAGTCCTGGTTCAGTCCTGGTTTAGTCCTGGTTTAGTCCTAGTTTATTCCTGGTTCAGTCCTGGTTTAGACCTGGTTCAGTCCTGGTTCAGTCCTGGTTCAGTCCTGGTTCAGTCCTGGTTCAGTCCTGGTTCAGTCCTGGTTCTTGTGTCTCAGTTTTCAGGGGGAGAATCTGGTCGTCAGAGATTTTGGAAACCTCTTCATCCACCTGCCACAGACGCGCCTCCTGCGACAGGTGAGTCCCTGCCTCCTCCCTCTGACTCCTCCTCCTGACTCCTCCCCCTCCCTCCTGACTCCTCCCTCCTGACTCCTCCTGACTCCTCCTTCCTGACTCCTCCCCCTGACCCCTCCCTCCTGACTCCTCCCCCTGAGTCCTCCCCCTGAGTCCTCCCCCTGACTCCTCCCTCCTGACTCCTCCCCCTGACTCCTCCCTTTTGTCCGGTCTGTTTTTCCACAGAAGTTCTTGCGTCTGGTCTCCCTGAGTCCTGGTCCTGGTCTTGGTCCTGGTCCGAGGATCCGGTTGGACCCGCCCTGCACTAACTCCACCCCCTCCAACCTGTACCTGAACAACGCCTTCGTCCGGAAAGCCCTGCACATCCCAGACCGGGTCCCGGACTGGACCCTCTGCAGGTACAGACCGGGTTTAGACCGGGTTTAGACCGGGGTTAGACCGGGGTTAGACCGGGGTTAGACTGGGTCCCGGACTGGACCCTCTGCAGGTACAGACCGGGTTTAGACCGGGTTTAGACCGGGGTTAGACCGGGGTTAGACCGGGGTTAGACCGGGGTTAGACTGGGGTTAGACTGGGGTTAGACCGGGGTTAGACTGGGTCCCGGACTGGACCCTCTGCAGGTACAGACCGGGGTTAGACCGGGGTTAGACCGGGGTTAGACCGGGGTTAGACCGGGGTTAGACCGGGGTTAGACCGGGGTTAGACCGGGGTTAGACCGGGGTTAGACCGGGGTTAGACCGGGGTTAGACCGGGGTTAGACCGGGGTTAGACCGGGGTTAGACCGGGGTTAGACCGGGGTTAGACCGGGGTTAGACTGGGGTTAGACTGGGTCCCGGACTGGACCCTCTGCAGGTACAGACCGGGGTTAGACCGGGGTTAGACCGGGGTTAGACCGGGTTTAGACCGGACCCTCTGTAGTACTCTGTGTACTGTGTATGAAGTACTCTGTGTACTTGTACTGAGTCTGTAGTACTGTGTGTACTTGTACTGAGTCTGTAGTACTCTGTGTACTTGTACTGAGTCTGTAGTACTGTGTGTACTTGTACTGCAGTGCTGAGGTGAACTTTAACTACGTGAGGGAGTACATGGAGGTGAAGGAGCAGTACCTCGCTCTGCTGTCGGCCCTGGTAAGTACTCATGTACTCCGTGTACTTGTGTACTCCGTGTACTCTCTGTGTACTCGTGTACTGTGTGTACTCCGTGTACTCTCTGTACTCCGTGTACTCTCTGTGTACTCTCTGTACTCCGTGTACTCATGTACTCGTGTACTCTCTGTACTCCGTGTACTCATGTACTCTCTGTACTCGCTGTACTCTGTGTACTCTCTGTACTCCGTGTACTCATGTACTCTCTGTACTCTGTGTACTCTCTGTACTCTGTGTACTCCGTGTACTCTCTGTACTCTTTGTACTCTGTGTACTCCGTGTACTCTCTGTACTCTTTGTACTCTGTGTACTCCGTGTACTCTCTGTACTCCGTGTACTCTCTGTACTCTTTGTACTCCGTGTACTCTCTGTACTCCGTGTACTCTCTGTACTCTGTGTACTCGTGTACTCTGTATACTCTGTGTACTCCGTGTACTCCGTGTACTCTCTGTACTCCGTGTACTCTGTGTACTCTCTGTACTCTTTGTACTCTGTGTACTCTCTGTACTCCGTGTACTCTCTGTACTCTTTGTACTCCGTGTACTCTCTGTACTCCGTGTACTCTCTGTACTCTGTATACTCTGTGTACTCCGTGTACTCTCTGTACTCCGTGTACTCTCTGTACTCCGTGTACTCTCTGTACTCCGTGTACTCTCTGTGTGCTCTCTGTACTCTGTGTACTCTCTGTACTCCGTGTACTCTCTGTACTCCGTGTACTCTCTGTGTACTCTGTGTACTCCGTGTACTCCTGTACTCCTGTACTCTGTGTACTCCGTGTACTCTCTGTACTCCGTGTACTCTCTGTACTCCGTGTACTCTCTGTACTCCGTGTACTCTCTGTACTCCGTGTACTCTCTGTGTGCTCTCTGTACTCTGTGTACTCTCTGTACTCCGTGTACTCTCTGTACTCCGTGTACTCTCTGTGTACTCTGTGTACTCCGTGTACTCCTGTACTCCTGTACTCTGTGTACTCTGTGTACTCTCTGTACTCCGTGTACTCTGTGTACTGTGTGTACTCCCTGCAGAAGTACCGGGTGTTGGTGTATAACGGGGACGTGGACATGGCCTGTAACTTCCTGGGAGACGAGTGGTTCATCGAGTCCCTGAACCAACAGGTAAATACTGCAAATATACTACAAATACTGCAAATATACTACAAATACTACTACAAATACTACAAATATACTACAAATACTACTACAAATACTGCAAATATACTGCAAATATACTACAAATACTGCAAATATACTACAAATACTACTACAAATACTGCAAATATACTACAAATACTGCAAATACACTACAAATACTGCAAATATACTACAAATACTGCAAATATACTACAAATACTGCAAATATACTACAAATACTACTACAAATACTGCAAATATACTACAAATACTGCAAATATACTACAAATACTACTACAAATACTGCAAATATACTACAAATACTGCAAATACACTACAAATACTGCAAATATACTACAAATACTACTACAAATACTGCAAATATACTACAAATACTACTACAAATACTGCAAATATACTACAAATACTGCAAATACACTACAAATACTGCAAATATACTACAAATACTACTACAAATACTGCAAATATACTACAAATACTACAAATATACTACAAATATACTACAAATACTACTACAAATACTGCAAATATACTACAAATACTACAAATACACTACAAATACTGCAAATATACTACAAATACTACTACAAATACTGCAAATATACTACAAATACTACAAATACACTACAAATACTGCAAATATACTACAAATACTACTACAAATACTGCAAATATACTACAAATACTGCAAATACTACTACAAATACTGCAAATATACTACAAATATACTACAAATACTGCAAATACTACTACAAATACTGCAAATATACTACAAATACTGCAAATACTGCAAATACTACTACAAATACTGCAAATACTACTACAAATACTACTACAAATACTGCAAATGCTGCAAATATACTACAAATACTACAAATACACTACAAATACTACTACAAATACTGCAAATACTGCAAATATACTACAAATACTGCAAATACTACTACAAATACTGCAAATATACTACAAATACTGCAAATATACTACAAATATACTACAAATACTGCAAATACTACTACAAATACTGCAAATATACTACAAATACTGCAAATACTACTACAAATACTGCAAATATACTACAAATATACTACAAATACTGCAAATACTACTACAAATACTGCAAATATACTACAAATATACTACAAATACTGCAAATACTACTACAAATACTGCAAATATACTACAAATATACTACAAATACTGCAAATACTACTACAAATACTGCAAATATACTACAAATATACTACAAATACTGCAAATACTACTACAAATACTGCAAATACTACTACAAATACTGCAAATATACTACAAATACTGCAAATATACTACAAATACTGCAAATATACTACAAATATACTACAAATACTGCAAATATACTACAAATACTGCAAATATACTACAAATACTACTACAAATACTGCAAATATACTACAAATACTACAAATACTGCAAATATACTACAAATACTGCAAATACTACTACAAATACTGCAAATATACTACAAATATACTACAAATACTGCAAATACTACTACAAATACTACAAATACTACTACAAATATACTACTACAAATATACTGCAAATACTACTACAAATACTGCAAATATACTACAAATACTGCAAATATACTACAAATACTGCAAATACTACTACAAATACTGCAACTATACTACAAATACTGCAAATATACTACAAATACTGCAAATACTACTACAAATACTGCAAATATACTACAAATACTGCAAATACTACTACAAATACTACAAATACTGCAAATATACTACAAATACTGCAAATATACTACAAATACTGCAAATACTACTACAAATACTACAAATACTGCAAATATACTACAAATACTGCAAATATACTACAAATACTGCAAATACTACTACAAATACTACAAATACTGCAAATATACTACAAATACTGCAAATATACTACAAATACTGCAACTACTACAAATACTGCAAATATACTACAAATGCTGCAAATACTACTACAAATACTACTACAAATACTGCAAATATACTACAAATACTGCAAATATACTACAAATACTACTACAAATATACTACAAATACTACTACAAATACTGCAAATACTACTACAAATACTACTACAAATATACTACAAATACTGCAAATATACTACAAATATACTACAAATACTGCAAATATACTACAAATACTGCAAATATACTACAAATACTGCAAATACTACTACAAATACTGCAAATATACTACAAATATACTACAAATACTGCAAATATACTACAAATACTGCAAATACTACTACAAATACTGCAAATATACTACAAATACTGTAAATATACTACAAATACTGCAAATATACTACAAATACTGCAAATATACTACAAATACTGCAAATACTACTACAAATACTACTACAAATACTGCAAATATATTACAAATACTGCAAATACTACAAATACTACAACAAATATACTACAAATACTGCAAATATACTACAAATACTGCAAATATACTACAAATACTGCAAATACTACTACAAATACTACTACAAATACTGCAAATATACTACAAATACTGCAAATACTACAAATACTACTACAAATATACTACAAATACTACTACAAATACTGCAAATATACTGCAAATACTGCAAATATACTGCAAATACTGCAAATATACTACAAATACTGCAAATACTACTACAAATACTACAAATACTGCAAATATACTACAAATACTGCAAATATACTACAAATACTACTACAAATACTGCAAATATACTACAAATATACTACAAATACTGCAAATATACTACAAATACTGCAAATATACTACAAATGCTGCAAATACTACTACAAATACTACTACAAATACTGCAAATATACTACAAATACTGCAAATATACTACAAATACTACTACAAATATACTACAAATACTGCAAATACTACTACAAATACTGCAAATACTACTACAAATACTACTACAAATATACTACAAATACTGCAAATATACTACAAATATACTACAAATACTGCAAATATACTACAAATACTGCAAATATACTACAAATACTGCAAATACTACTACAAATACTGCAAATATACTACAAATATACTACAAATACTGCAAATATACTACAAATACTGCAAATACTACTACAAATACTGCAAATATACTACAAATACTGTAAATATACTACAAATACTGCAAATATACTACAAATACTGCAAATACTACTACAAATACTACTACAAATACTGCAAATATATTACAAATACTGCAAATACTACAAATACTACAACAAATATACTACAAATACTGCAAATATACTACAAATACTGCAAATACTACTACAAATACTACTACAAATACTGCAAATATACTACAAATACTGCAAATACTACAAATATACTACAAATACTACTGCAAATACTGCAAATATACTGCAAATACTGCAAATATACTACAAATACTGCAAATATACTGCAAATACTGCAAATATACTACAAATACTGCAAATATACTGCAAATACTGCAAATATACTACAAATACTGCAAATATACTACAAATACTGCAAATATACTACAAATACTGCAAATACTACTACAAATACTGCAAATATACTACAAATACTGCAAATATACTACAAATACTGGAAATACTGCAAATATACTACAAATACTGCAAATATACTACAAATACTGCAAATACTACTACAAATACTACAAATACTGCAAATATACTACAAATACTGCAAATATACTACAAATACTGCAAATACTACTAATACTACTACAAATACTGCAAATATACTACAAATACTGCAAATATACTACAAATACTGCAAATATACTACAAATACTGCAAATACTAATAATACTACTACAAATACTGCAAATATACTACAAATACTGCAAATATACTACAAATACTGCAAATATACTACAAATACTGTAACTGGCTCAGGGGTAAATGCTGCTCTCTGATTGGCTCAGGGGTAAATGCTGCTCCCTGATTGGCTCAGGGGTTAATGCTGCTCTCTGATTGGCTCAGGGGTAAATGCTGCTCTCTGATTGGCTCAGGGGTAAATGCTGCTCTCTGATTGGCTCAGGGGTTAATGCTGCTCTCTGATTGGCTCAGGGGTAAATGCTGCTCTCTGATTGGCTCAGGGGTAAATGCTGCTCTCTGATTGGCTCAGGGGTTAATGCTGCTCTCTGATTGGCTCAGGGGTTAATGCTGCTCCCTGATTGGCTCAGGGGTAAATGCTGCTCCCTGATTGGCTCAGGGGTTAATGCTGCTCTCTGATTGGCTCAGGGGTAAATGCTGCTCTCTGATTGGCTCAGGGGTAAATGCTGCTCTCTGATTGGCTCAGGGGTTAATGCTGCTCTCTGATTGGCTTAGGGGTTAATGCTGCTCTCTGATTGGCTCAGGGGTAAATGCTGCTCTCTGATTGGCTCAGGGGTAAATGCTGCTCTCTGATTGGCTCAGGTGCAGGTGCAGAGGCGTCCCTGGTTTTACGTGTCGTCCGATGGGAAACAGGTCGGAGGATTCGTCAAAGAGTTTCAGAACATCTCCTTTCTCACCGTCAAGGTACGAGTACTACGAGTACTACGAGTACTACGAGTACTGCTATAGTACTCCTAGTACTGGTAGTACGGGTACTACAATAGTAAAGGTAGAAGTATCGTAGTACCATCGCATTAAAGTTAGAAGTATCATAGTAAAGGTAGAAGTATCGTAGTACTACAGTAGTACAGTAAAGGTAGAAGTATCGTAGTACTACAGTAGTACAGTAAAGGTAGAAGTATCGTAGTACTACAGTACTGAAGTAAAGGTAGAAGTATCGTAGTACTACAGTAGTACAGTAAAGGTAGAAGTATCGTAGTAAAGGTAGAAGTATCGTAGTACTACAGTAGTACAGTAAAGGTAGAAGTATCGTAGTAAAGGTAGAAGTATCGTAGTACTACAGTACTGAAGTAAAGGTAGAAGTATCGTAGTAGTACAGTAAAGGTAGAAGTATCGTAGTAAAGGTAGAAGT
This sequence comes from Odontamblyopus rebecca, assembly GCA_030686955.1. Classification (NCBI taxonomy): domain Eukaryota; kingdom Metazoa; phylum Chordata; class Actinopteri; order Gobiiformes; family Gobiidae; genus Odontamblyopus; species Odontamblyopus rebecca. The sequence continues at coordinate 809,756 of CM060663.1, read as the reverse complement.
ATCGTAGTAAAGGTAGAAGTATCGTAGTACTACAGTACTGAAGTAAAGGTAGAAGTATCGTAGTACTACAGTACTGAAGTAAAGGTAGAAGTATCGTAGTAAAGGTAGAAGTATCGTAGTAAAGGTAGAAGTATCGTAGTACTACAGTACTGAAGTAAAGGTAGAAGTATCGTAGTAAAGGTAGAAGTATCGTAGTACTACAGTAAAGGTAGAAGTATCGTAGTACTACAGTACTGAAGTAAAGGTAGAAGTATCGTAGTACTACAGTACTGAAGTAAAGGTAGAAGTACTGCAGTAGTTCTGTAGTATTTTGTGGTCTAAATATTTGTGGTTCTCATTCTCAGGGCTCAGGTCACATGGTTCCCACCGACAAACCGGCCGCCGCCTTCGCCGTGTTCTCCAGGTTCCTCCGCAAAGAACCCTTCTGACCTCTGACCCCTCTGTGACCCCGCCCTTCTGACCTCTCTGTGACCCCGCCCTTCTGACCTCTCTGTGACCCCGCCCCTCTAACCCCTCTGTGACCCCGCCCTTCTGACCTCTCTGTGACCCCGCCCTTCTGACCTCTCTGTGACCCCGCCCCTCTGACCTCTCTGTGACCCCGCCCCTCTGACCTCTCTGTGACCCCGCCCTTCTGACCCCTCTGTGACCGACCTGCCGACGTCTGATTGGTCGAGCTTCTGTCAGTCACTGTTTTTTTTTTAAAAGGGAAAATGTTTTTACGTGTTTTTATCTCAGGTTTTAAATTCTTGTTTTTCGCACTGCCCCCGACCAATCAGCTGCTGCCGTTTAATCTGACAAAGTTTTTAAATAAATAGTTTTATTAATCTGAGTTTACGTTTGTTTCATTTTGGATTCTTACACACACAGAGCAGTGCCTCCGCTTAGCGTCACACAGAGCGGTGCCTCCGGTTAGCGTCACACAGAGCAGTGCCTCCGGTTAGCGTCACACAGAGCAGTGCCTCCGGTTAGCGTCACACAGAGCGGTGCCTCCGGTTAGCGTCACACAGAGCAGTGCCTCCGGTTAGCGTCACACAGAGCAGTGCCTCCGGTTAGCGTCACACAGAGCAGTGCCTCCGGTTAGCGACACACAGAGCAGTGCCTCCGGTTAGCGTCACACAGAGCAGTGCCTCCGGTTAGCGTCACACAGAGCAGTGCCTCCGGTTAGCGTCACACAGAGCAGTGCCTCCGGTTAGCGTCACACAGAGCAGTGCCTCCGGTTAGCGTCACACAGAGCAGTGCCTCCGGTTAGCGTCACACAGAGCAGTGCCTCCGGTTAGCGACACACAGAGCAGTGCCTCCGGTTAGCGACACACAGAGCAGTGCCTCCGGTTAGCGTCACACAGAGCAGTGCCTCCGGTTAGCGTCACACAGAGCAGTGCCTCCGGTTAGCGTCACACAGAGCAGTGCCTCCGGTTAGCGTCACACAGAGCAGTGCCTCCGGTTAGCGTCACACAGAGCAGTGCCTCCGGTTAGCGCCACACAGAGCGGTGCCTCCGGTTAGCGCCACACAGAGCGGTGCCTCCGGTTAGCGCCACACAGAGCGGTGCCTCCGGTTAGCGCCACACAGAGCGGTGCCTCCGGTTAGCGTCACACAGAGCGGTGCCTCCGGTTAGCGACACACAGAGCGGTGCCTCCGGTTAGCGTCACACAGAGCGGTGCCTCCGGTTAGCGTCACACAGAGCGGTGCCTCCGGTTAGCGTCACACAGAGCAGTGCCTCCGGTTAGCGTCACACAGAGCGGTGCCTCCGGTTAGCGTCACACAGAGCGGTGCCTCCGGTTAGCGTCACACAGAGCGGTGCCTCCGGTTAGCGTCACACAGAGCGGTGCCTCCGGTTAGCGTCACACAGAGCGGTGCCTCCTGTTAGCGACACACAGAGCGGTGCCTCCGGTTAGCGTCACACAGAGCAGTGCCTCCGGTTAGCGTCACACAGAGCAGTGCCTCCGGTTAGCGTCACACAGAGCGGTGCCTCCGGTTAGCGTCACACAGAGCGGTGCCTCCGGTTAGCGTCACACAGAGCGGTGCCTCCGGTTAGCGTCACACAGAGCGGTGCCTCCGGTTAGCGTCACACAGAGCGGTGCCTCCGGTTAGCGTCACACAGAGCAGTGCCTCCGGTTAGCGTCACACAGAGCAGTGCCTCCGGTTAGCGTCACACAGAGCAGTGCCTCCGGTTAGCGTCACACAGAGCGGTGCCTCCGGTTAGTGTCACACAGAGCAGTGCCTCCGGTTAGCGTCACACAGAGCAGTGCCTCCGGTTAGCGTCACACAGAGCAGTGCCTCCGGTTAGCGTCACACAGAGCAGTGCCTCCGGTTAGCGTCACACAGAGCAGTGCCTCCGGTTAGCGTCACACAGAGCAGTGCCTCCGGTTAGCGTCACACAGAGCAGTGCCTCCGGTTAGCGTCACACAGAGCAGTGCCTCCGGTTAGCGTCACACAGAGCAGTGCCTCCGGTTAGCGTCACACAGAGCAGTGCCTCCGGTTAGCGTCACACAGACTCATTTGTGTTTCAGTCGTTTCTTTATTTCACATTTGACACAAAAACACTTAAAGCTTCAGTTCTTCCACCGGATCTGCTGCAAAACAAGAAAACACACGTCACCAGAGCCCCGTCCCGGTCTAGTCCCGGTCCTGGTATAGTCCTGGTCCGGTCCCGGTCCTGGTCCCGGTCTAGTCCTGGTCCTGGTATAGTCCTGGTCCCGGTCTAGTCCTGGCCCTGGTATAGTCCTGGTCCCGGTCCCGGTCCTGGTCCCGGTCTAGTCCTGGTCCCGGTCCCGGTCCCGGTCTTGGTCCTGGTATAGTCCTGGTCTAGTCCCGGTCCTGGTCCTGGTCCCGGTCTAGTCCCGGTCCTGGTCCTGGTCTGGTCCTGGTCCTGGTCTAGTCCTGGTCTAGTCCTGGTCTAGTCCTGGTCCTGGTCCTGGTCTAGGTCTAGTCCTGGTCCTGGGTCTAGTCCCGGTCCTGGTCCTGGTCTAGTCCCGGTCCTGGTCCTGGTCTAGTCCTGGTCCCGGTCCTGGTCTAGTCCTGGTCCTGGTCCTGGTCCTGGTCTAGTCCCGGTCCTGGTCCTGGTCTAGTCCCGGTCCTGATCCTGGTCTAGTCTAGTCCTGGTCTAGTCCTGGTCCTGGTCCTGGTCTAGTCCTGGTCCTGGTCCTGGTCCTGGTCCTGGTCTAGTCCTGGTCTAGTCCTGGTCCTGGTCCTGGTCTTACTGAGTTCTGGAGCAGGTCTTGGATCTTTCGGTCTTCGCTGGATCCTGGTTCCACTTTGGTTCGATACTGAAGCAGATTCTGCCGATCCCGGAGGTCCCGGAACGTCTGAGGGCAAAGGGAGGGCATCAGGGGCAAAGGGAGGGCATCAGGGGCACAGGGAGGGCATCAGGGGCAGGGGGAGGGCATCAGGGGCAAAGGGAGGGCATCAGGGGCACAGGGAGGGCATCAGGGGCATGGGGAGGGCATCAGGGGCACAGGGAGGGCATCAGGGGCACGGGGAGGGCATCAGGGGCACGGGGAGGGCATCAGGGGCACAGGCAGGGCATCAGGGGCACAGGGAGGGCATCCGGGCCAGGGGGAGGGCATCAGGGGCAAAGGGAGGGCATCAGGGGCAAAGGGAGGGCATCAGGGGCAAAGGGAGGGCATCAGGGGCAGGGGGAGGGTATCAGGGGCAGGGGAGGGCATCAGGGGCAAGGGGAGGGCATCAAGGGCAGGGGGAGGGCATCAGGGACAAAGGGAGGGCATCAGGGGCAAAGGGAGGGCATCAGGGGCAGGGGGAGGGCATCAGGGGCAAAGGGAGGGCATCAGGGGCAAAGGGAGGGCATCAGGGGCACAGGGAGGGCATCAGGGGCAGGGGGAGGGCATCAGGGGCAAAGGGAGGGCATCAGGGGCAGGGGCAGGGCATCAGGGGCAAAGGGAGGGCATCAGGGGCACAGGGAGGGCATCAGGGTCACAGGGAGGGCATCAGGGGCAGGGGGAGGGCATCAGGGGCAAAGGGAGGGCATCAGGGGCACAGGGAGGGCATCAGGGGCAAAGGGAGGGCATCAGGGGCAGGGGGAGGGCATCAGGGGCAAAGGGAGGGCATCAGGGGCAAAGGGAGGGAATCAGGGGCAAAGGGAGGGCATCAGGGGTAAAGGGAGGGCATCAGGGGCAAAGGGAGGGCATCAGGGCCACAGGGAGGGCATCAGGGGTAAAGGGAGGGCATCAGGGACAAAGGGAGGGCATCAGGGGCAGGGGGAGGGCATCAGGGGCAAAGGGAGGGCATCAGGGGCAAAGGGAGGGCAACAGGGGGAGGGGAGGGCATCGGGGGCAAAGGGAGGGCAGCTGGGGCAGGGGGAGGGCATCGGGGGCAAAGGGAGGGCATCAGGGACAAAGGGAGGGCATCAGGGGCAAAGGGAGGGCATCAGGGGCAGGGGGAGGGCATCAGGGGCAAAGGGAGGGCATCAGGGGCACAGGGAGGGCATCAGGGGCAAAGGGAGGGCATCAGGGGCAGGGGGAGGGCATCAGGGGCAAGGGGAGGGCATCAGGGGCAGGGGGAGGGCATCAGGGACAAAGGGAGGGCATCAGGGGCAAAGGGAGGGCATCAGGGGCAAAGGGAGGGCATCAGGGGCAAAGGGAGGGCATCAGGGGCACAGGGAGGGCATCAGGGGCAAAGGGAGGGCATCAGGGGCAAAGGGAGGGCATCAGGGGCAGGGGGACGGCATCAGGGGCAATGGGAGGGCATCAGGGGCAAAGGGAGGGCATCAGGGGCAGGGGGAGGGCATCAGGGGCAAAGGGAGGGCATCAGGGGCAGGGGGAGGGCATCAGGGGCAGGGGGAGGGCATCAGGGGCAGGGGGAGGGCATCAGGGGCAAAGGGAGGGCATCAGAGGCACAGGGAGGGCATCAGGGGCAATGGGAGGGCATCAGGGGCAAAGGGAGGGCATCAGGGGCAAAGGGAGGGCATCAGGGGCAAAGGGAGGGCATCAGGGGCAGGGGGAGGGCATCAGGGGCAAAGGGAGGGCATCAGGGGCAGGGGGAGGGCATCAGGGGCAGGGGGGGGGCCTCAGGGGCAGGGGGAGGGCATCCGGGGCAGGGGAGGGCGCCAGGGGCAAGGGGAGGGCATCAGGGGCAGGGGGAGGGCATCAGGGACAAAGGGAGGGCATCAGGGGCAAAGGGAGGGCATCAGGGGCAGGGGGAGGGCATCAGGGGCAAAGGGAGGGCATCAGGGGCACAGGGAGGGCATCAGGGGCACGGGGAGGGCAACAGGGGCACAGGGAGGGCATCAGGGGCAGGGGGAGGGCATCAGGGGCACTTACGTTTATGACGATGTCGTGACATTTGAGTTTTTGGGCCAAAGTCAAACGAAGCTCTGAGTCCTCGACCAGAGACAAGTACTGGACCAGGACCTGAAAGAGACCAGACCAGGTCTAGACCAGGACTAGACCAGGACTAGACCAGGACTAGACCAGGACTAGACCAGGACTAGACCAGGACCTGAGACCAGACCAGGACTAGACCAGGACTAGACCAGGACCTGAGACCAGACCAGGACCAGACCAGGACTAGACCAGGACCTGAGACCAGACCGGGACTAGACTGGGACCTGAGACCAGATCAGGACCAGACCAGGACTAGACCGGGACCTGAGACCAGACCAGGACTAGACCGGGACCTGAGACCAGACCAGGACTAGACCGGAACCTGAGACCAGACCAGGACTAGACCAGGACCTGAGACCAGATCAGGACTAGAAACTAGTGTAGAGGCGGGGCTCATGTGTGTAGAGGCGTGGCTTATGTGTGTAGAGGCGTGGCTCATGTGCGTAGAGGCGGGGCTCATGTGTGTAGAGGCGGGGCTCATGTGCGTAGAGGCGGGGCTCATGTGTGTAGAGACGGGGCTCATGTGCGTAGAGGCGGGGCTCATGTGTGTAGAGGCGGGGCTCATGTGCGTAGAGGCGGGGCTCATGTGCGTAGAGGCGGGGCTCATGTGCGTAGAGGCGGGGCTCATGTGCGTAGAGGCGGGGCTCATGTGCGTAGAGACGGGGCTCATGTGCGTAGAGGCGGGGCTCATGTGTGTAGAGGCGGGGCTCATGTGCGTAGAGGCGGGGCTCATGTGTGTAGAGGCGGGGCTCATGTGTGTAGAGGCGGGGCTCATGTGTGTAGAGACGGGGCTCATGTGCGTAGAGGCGGGGCTCATGTGCGTAGAGGCGGGGCTCATGTGCGTAGAGGCGGGGCTCATGTGCGTAGAGGCGGGGCTCATGTGCGTAGAGACGGGGCTCATGTGCGTAGAGGCGGGGCTCATGTGCGTAGAGGCGGGGCTCATGTGCGTAGAGGCGGGGCTCATGTGCGTAGAGACGGGGCTCATGTGCGTAGAGGCGGGGCTCATGTGCGTAGAGGCGGGGCTCATGTGCGTAGAGGCGGAGCTCATGTGCGTAGAGACGGGGCTCATGTGCGTAGAGGCGGGGCTCATGTGCGTAGAGGCGGGGCTCATGTGCGTAGAGACGGGGCTCATGTGCGTAGAGGCGGGGCTCATGTGTGTAGAGGCGGGGCTCATGTGCGTAGAGGCGGGGCTCATGTGTGTAGAGGCGGGGCTCATGTGCGTGGGAGCAGAGTTCTTGTGTCTGGGGGTGGAGTTCTTGTGTCTGGGGGTGGGGCATGTGTCTTGGGCGGGGCTTATGTGCGTGGGGGCAGAGTTCTTGTGTCTGGGGGTGGAGTTCTTGTGTCTGGGGGCGGGGCTTATGTGCATGGGGGCAGAGTTCTTGTCTGGGGGTGGGGCTTGTGTCTGGGGGCGGGGCTTATGTGCATGGGGCAGAGTTCTTGTGTCTGGGGGTGGAGTTCTTGTGTCTGGGGGTGGGGCTTGTGTCTGGGGGCGGAGTTCTTGTGTCTGGGTGTGGGGCTTGTGTCTTGGGCGGGGCTTACGTGCGTGGGGGCGGAGTTCTTGTGTCTGGGGGTGGAGCTTGTGTCTTGGGCGGGGCTTACGTGCGTGGGGGCGGAGTTCTTGTGTCTGGGGGTGGAGTTCTTGTGTCTGGGGCGGGGAGCTTGTGTCTGGGCGGGGAGCTTGTGTCTGGGGGTGGAGCTTGTGTCTGGGGGCGGGGCTTATGTGCATGGGGGCAGAGTTCTTGTGTCTGGGGTGGAGTTCTTGTGTCTGGGGGAGGAGTTCTTGTGTCTGGGGGAGGAGTTCTTGTGTCTGGGGGAGGAGTTCTTGTGTCTGGGGGTGGAGCTTGTGTCTGGGGGCGGGGCTTATGTGCATGGGGGCAGAGTTCTTGTGTCTGGGGGTTGAGTTCTTGTGTCTGGGGGTGGAGTTCTTGTGTCTGGGGGAGGAGTTCTTGTGTCTGGGGTGGAGCTTGTGTCTGGGGGTGGAGGTTGTGTGTGGGGGTGGAGGTTGTGTGTGGGGGTGGAGCTTGTGTCTGGGGGTGGGGCTTATGTGCATGGGGGCAGAGTTCTTGTGTCTGGGGGTGGAGTTCTTGTGTCTGGGGGTGGGGCTTGTGTCTGGGGGCGGAGTTCTTGTGTCTGGGTGTGGGGCTTGTGTCTTGGGCGGGGCTTATGTGCGTGGGGGAGGAGTTCTTGTGTCTGGGGGTGGAGCTTGTGTCTTGGGCGGGGCTTATGTGCGTGGGGGCGGAGTTCTTGTGTCTGGGGGCGGGGCTTACGTGCGTGGGGGCGGAGTTCTTGTGCAGGACGTCCACCACGCGGCTGAAGCTCAGGGGAGATTTCCTCCGACTGAAGCCAAGAAACGAACGAGACTGAAACAGAGAATCGACCTCCGACCACGAGCGAAGCTTCGACAAACACGACAAACACGTGACGAAGAACTGCTTCTCCGAGATCTGAGGAGGAGAGGAGAGAGGAGAGGAGGAGAGAGGAGAGGAGTGAGGAGGAGGAGAGAGGAGAGGAGGAGGAGAGAGGAGAGGAGTGAGGAGGAGAGAGGAGAGGAGAGGAAAGGAGAGAGGAGGAGAGGAGTGAGGAGGAGGAGAGAGGAGAGGAGAGGAGAGGAGAGGAGGAGGAGAGAGGAGAGAGGAGAGGAGGAGAGAGGAGGAGGAGTGAGGAGGAGAGGAGAGGAGGAGGAGAGAGGAGGAGAGAGGAGGAGAGGAGTGAGGAGGAGAGGAGAGAGGAGGAGGAGAGGAGAGAGGAGGAGAGGAGGAGGAGGAGAGAGGAGGAGAGGAGTGAGGAGGAGGAGAGGAGGAGAGGAGGAGAGGAGGAGTGAGGAGGAGAGGAGAGAGGAGAAGGAGAGGAGGAGAGGAGGAGGAGAGGAGAGGAGGAGAGAGGAGAGGAGTGAGGCGGAGAGGAGAGGAGGAGAGAGGAGAGGAGTGAGGAGGAGAGGAGAGAGGAGGAGGAGAGGAGAGAGGAGAGGAGGAGTGAGGAGGAGGAGAGGAGTGAGGAGGAGGAGAGGAGGAGGAGAGGAGAGAGAAGGAGGAGTGAGGAGGAGAGGAGAGAGAAGGAGGAGTGAGGAGGAGAGGAGAGAAGTGAGGAGGAGGAGAGGAGAGGAGGAGAGAGGAGAGAGGAGAGGAGGAGGAGAGGAGTGAGGAGGAGAGGAGAGAGGTCTAAAAGAAAGACTCACCTTAAACGTCTGACGCAGGTTTGAAGGACTACTGTACATGCCCTGAGAGGAGGAGGAGAGGAGAGAGGAGAGGAGAGGAGGAGAGAGGAGGAGAGGAGGAGAGGAGGAGAGGAGGAGAGAGGAGAGGAGGGGAGGAGAGAAGAGGAGGAGTGAGGAGGAGAGGAGAGAGGAGGAGAGGAGGAGAGAGGAGAGGAGAGAAGGAGAGGAGGAGAAGAGAAGAGAGGAGGAGTAGATTAGTGTAAAATATGTCATAATTACAGAGTCACAGTTGTTTCTATGAAACGGTTCAGTCTGTTGAGTCTGTTTATATGAGTGGACAGAGCTAACATGCTAACATGCTAACATGCTAATGCACTAACGTTTTTTTATTTATGATTTTTATTTGATGTATTTTTCGTGAACCCCTCCCCTGGGGTCACCTCTGTCTGTCCACTATTGTCTGTTTCTTATTGCAATTTGTATGGATTTATTTTCTACTCTTTTTTTTTTTAGCCTATCATGCTAACGCGCTAACATGCTATCATGCTAACCATAGAACTATAATACAACCTCTGATTATACATTACTTCTATAATACAAGCTTTTATTATACATCCATGGTGCTAACGCGCTATCGGGCTAACGCGCTATCGGGCTAACGCGCTATCGGGCTAACGCGCTAACATCGCGTTCCAAACAGGAAGTGCTCCAGTGGCTCTTCCGACAAAAAACAGTTAAGACGTTTGGAAACCTGCAACGAAACTTCCTTTGGGCTCACAGTAGTGGTAGTACTCGCAGTAGTGGTAGTACTCGCAGTAGTGGTCGTACTCGCAGTAGTGGTCGTACTCGCAGTAGTGGTAGTACTCGCAGTAGTGGTAGTACTCGCAGTAGTGGTAGTACACGCAGTAGTGGTAGTACACGCAGTAGTGGTAGTACTCGCAGTAGTGGTCGTACTCGCAGTAGTGGTCGTACTCGCAGTAGTGGTCGTACTCGCAGTAGTGGTAGTACTCGCAGTAGTGGTAGTACTCGCAGTAGTGGTAGTACTCGCAGTAGTGGTAGAACACGCAGTAGTAGTACTTCAGACTCGCAGTAGTGGTCGTACACGCAGTAGTGGTAGAACACGCAGTAGTAGTACTTCAGACTCGCAGTAGTGGTAGTACACGCAGTAGTGGTAGTACTCGCAGTAGTGGTAGTACTCGCAGTAGTGGTAGTACACGCAGTAGTGGTCGTACACGCAGTAGTGGTCGTACACGCAGTAGTGGTCGTACACGCAGTAGTGGTAGTATACGCAGTAGTGGTAGTACTCGCAGTAGTGGTAGTACTCGCAGTAGTGGTCGTACTCGCAGTAGTGGTAGAACACGCAGTAGTAGTACTTCAGACTCGCAGTAGTGGTAGTACACGCAGTAGTAGTAGTACACGCAGTAGTGGTAGTACTCGCAGTAGTGGTAGTACTCGCAGTAGTGGTAATACTCGCAGTAGTGGTAGTACACGCAGTAGTGGTAGTACTCGCAGTAGTGGTAGTACTCGCAGTAGTGGTAATACTCGCAGTAGTGGTAGTACACGCAGTAGTGGTAGTACATGCAGTAGTGGTCGTACACGCAGTAGTGGTCGTACTCGCAGTAGTGGTAGTATACGCAGTAGTGGTAGTACACGCAGTAGTGGTAGTACACGCAGTAGTGGTAGTACACGCAGTAGTGGTCGTACACGCAGTAGTGGTCGTACTCGCAGTAGTGGTCGTACTCGCAGTAGTGGTAGTACACGCAGTAGTGGTCGTACTCACAGTAGTGGTAGTACACGCAGTAGTAGTACTTCAGACTCGCAGTAGTGGTAGTACTCGCAGTAGTGGTAGTACTCGCAGTAGTGGTCGTACTCGCAGTAGTGGTCGTACTCGCAGTAGTGGTAGTATTCGCAGTAGTGGTCGTACTCGCAGTAGTGGTAGTACTCGCAGTAGTGGTAGTACACGCAGTAGTAGTACTTCAGATTCGCAGTAGTAGTAGTACAACCTCTGATTATACATTACTTCTATAATACAAGCTTTTATTATACATCCATGGTGCTAACGCGCTATCGGGCTAACGCGCTATCGGGCTAACGCGCTAACATCGCGTTCCAAACAGGAAGTGCTCCAGTGGCTCTTCCGACAAAAAACAGTTAAGACGTTTGGAAACCTGCAACGAAACTTCCTTTGGGCTCACAGTAGTGGTAGTACTCGCAGTAGTGGTAGTACTCGCAGTAGTGGTAGTACTCGCAGTAGTGGTAGTACTCGCAGTAGTGGTCGTACTCGCAGTAGTGGTAGTATTCGCAGTAGTGGTCGTACTCGCAGTAGTGGTCGTACTCGCAGTAGTGGTAGTACACGCAGTAGTAGTACTTCAGATTCGCAGTAGTAGTAGTACAACCTCTGATTATACATTACTTCTATAATACAATATCAGTAGTGATAGTACACGCAGTAGTAGTAGTACACGCAGTAGTGGTAGTACTCGCAGTAGTGGTAGTACTCGCAGTAGTGGTCGTACTCGCAGTAGTGGTAGAACACGCAGTAGTAGTACTTCAGACTCGCAGTAGTGGTAGTACACGCAGTAGTAGTAGTACTCGCAGTAGTGGTAGTACTCGCAGTAGTGGTCGTACTCGCAGTAGTGGTAGTACTCACAGTAGTGGTAGTACTCGCAGTAGTGGTAGTACTCGCAGTAGTAGTACCTCAGACTCGCAGTAGTGGTCGTATTCGCAGTAGTAGTACTTCAGACTCGCAGTAGTGGTAGTACACGCAGTAGTAGTACCTCAGACTCGCAGTAGTAGTACCTCAGACTCGCAGTAGTGGTAGTACTCGCAGTAGTAGTACCTCAGACTCGCAGTAGTGGTAGTACTCGCAGTAGTAGTACCTCAGACTCGCAGTAGTGGTAGTACTCGCAGTAGTAGTACCTCAGACTCGCAGTAGTGGTAATACTCGCAGTAGTAGTACCTCAGTCTCGCAGTAGTGGTAGTACACGCAGTAGTAGTACCTCAGACTCGCAGTAGTGGTAGTACACGCAGTAGTAGTACCTCAGACTCGCAGTAGTGGTAATACTCGCAGTAGTAGTACCTCAGTCTCGCAGTAGTGGTAGTACACGCAGTAGTAGTACCTCAGACTCGCAGTAGTGGTAGTACTCGCAGTAGTAGTATCTCAGACTCGCAGTAGTGGTAGTACTCGCAGTAGTGGTAGTACATGCAGTAGTAGTACCTCAGACTCGCAGTAGTGGTAGTACACGCAGTAGTAGTACCTCAGACTCGCAGTAGTGGTAGTACACGCAGTAGTAGTACCTCAGATTCGCAGTAGTGGTAGTACTCGCAGTAGTAGTACCTCAGACTCGCAGTAGTGGTAGTACACGCAGTAGTAGTACCTCAGACTCGCAGTAGTGGTAGTACACGCAGTAGTAGTACCTCAGACTCGCAGTAGTGGTAGTTCTCGCAGTAGTAGTACCTCAGACTCGCAGTAGTGGTAGTACACGCAGTAGTAGTACCTCAGACTCGCAGTAGTGGTAGTACACGCAGTAGTAGTACCTCAGACTCGCAGTAGTGGTAGTACACGCAGTAGTAGTACCTCAGACTCGCAGTAGTGGTAGTACACGCAGTAGTAGTACCTCAGACTCGCAGTAGTGGTAGTACACGCAGTAGTAATTCAGCAAATCCAGTTTGTAACACCAATATCCCACATAAATCCTCTAATAGAATTAGACAAATTTACTCCTGTCGATGAGGCGGAGATTACCTCAGTCATCATGTCGTCCAAACCATCAACTTGTTTTCTCGACCCTATTCCAGTCAAACTCCTCAAAGAAGCTCCACTTAATAATAGGTTCCATCCATAACATAATAAATATGTCATTAGAAAATGGCTTTGTTCCTCAGTCCTTTAAATATGCTGTAATTAAACCGCTTTTGAAAAAACCTAGCTTAAATCCTGATGAACTAGCCAACTACAGACCTATCTCGAATCTTCCATTTCTCTCAAAGATTCTGGAACGAGTTGTGGTGAAACAGCTTTGTCACCATCTGCAGGGCAATAATTTATATGAAAAATTTCAGTCTGGTTTCAGAGCTCACCACAGCACAGAAACTGCTCTGCTTAAAGTGACAAATGATTTGCTACTAGCTGCTGATAACGGGCTGGCTTCAGTCCTGGTCCTACTGGACCTCAGTGCAGCGTTTGACACCATTGATCACAACATTCTACTGCAGAGGTTAGAATGTGACATAGGTGTCAGAGGGACCGCCCTCAAATGGTTTAAATCCTATCTATCAGATAGGTACCAGTTTGTTAGTGTAAACCAGTGCACCTCTCCCTGCTCTAAAGTAGCTTGTGGTGTTCCACAAGGATCTGTGCTTGGTCCAATCCTGTTTACTCTGTATATGTTGCCATTAGGTAACATTATCAGAAAACATGGCATTAATTTCCACTGCTATGCTGATGACACTCAGCTGTACTTATCAATGAAACCTAATCAGACCGATCAAATCGATAAGCTCAGTGCCTGTGTGAAGGACATCAAAACCTGGATGACCCTGAATTACCTCCTTTTAAACCCTGAAAAAACAGAGGTCATTGTTGTCGGTCCTAAAGGTCAGAGAGATTCTCTGTCAGACCAGATAATCTCACTTGACAATGTGAGTATAGCCTCTAGCTCTACTGTAAAAAACCTTGGAGTCGTATTTGACCAAAATCTCTCATTCACAGCTCATATAAACCAAGCCTGTAAAACTGCATATTTTCACCTGCGAAACATAACTAAAATCAGAAAAATTTTGCCTAAAAATGATGCTGAAAAACTTATCCATGCATTTGTTACATCCAGACTAGATTACTGTAATTCTCTGCTCACCGTCTGCACTAAAGGTACTTTAAGAAGCTTCCAGTTGGTCCAAAATGCAGCGGCCAGAGTCCTAACAGGAACTAAAAGACGTGATCACATCAGTCCTGTGTTAAAATCACTGCACTGGCTTCCTGTCGAGTTTAGAATTAAATTCAAAGTTCTCCTCCTGACATACAAAGCCTTAAACAATATGGCCCCATCATATCTTCAGGATGCCATTGTCCCCTATCAGCCAAATAGAGCACTTCACTCTCAGAATGCAGGATTATTAGTGGTTCCTAGAGTGTCTAAAAGTACAGTGGGGGAGAGCCTTCAGTTACCAAGCTCCTGTGTTATGGAATCAACTTCCTGTTGGTGTTAAACAGGCTCCACAGTCTCTTTATTTAAGACCAGGCTTAAAACCTTCCTCTTCGGAATAGCTTATGACCAGGTTACTTAGTTGATGTCACTAAGATAAGCTGCCGCAGGAGATAACAAGCTGGGGAAGTGTGGCAACCTGAGCACTGTCCTCTGTTTCCTCCTTTTTCTCATCAGCATCACTCACTATGTTCTCATCTGTAGTTTGTTCATTGCTATTCACATGTTGTCCCCTGTCCCACTCCCCTGTGGAGTGGAACTCTTTCAGACACCTGATGGCAGCTGGACCTCTCTCCTCCTCCTCGCCTGGCTCCTCCTCTTCGCCTGGCTCCTCCTCCTCGCCTGGCTCCTCCTCCTCGCCCGGCTCCTCCTCCTCGCCCTCTTCTCCTCCTCCTCGCCCGGCTCCTTCCCACCTGGGTAGCTGTGGTCATACTGAACTGGCCCACGGGCCTGGACATCTATAGCCTGTCCGTCCATGGGAGTGGATCCCTCCTTCACTGTAGTTCTCCCCGAGGTTTCTTCTTTTTCCCAGGACCCTGGGTTTTTTGGAGTTTTTCCTTGCTGAGAAGGAGGGTCTAAGGACAGGGGATGACTGGACAATGTTTCATTTGCTGCTTTACATGAATGTTGTTTATTCCTGTTTTGATATGTCTGTGTGTATGTTTTACTCATCCAAATCTTGGAACGCCCTTAGAGGCAACTGTTGTTGCGATTTTGGGCGCTACAAAATAAATTGAATTGAATTGAATTGAATTGAATAGTAGTACCTCAGACTCGCAGTAGTGGTAGTACACGCAGTAGTAGTACCTCAGACTCGCAGTAGTGGTAGTACACGCAGTAGTAGTACCTCAGACTCGCAGTAGTGGTAGTACACGCAGTAGTTGTACCTCAGACTCGCAGTAGTGGTAGTACACGCAGTAGTAGTACCTCAGACTCACAGTAGTGGTAGTACACGCAGTAGTTGTACCTCAGACTCGCAGTAGTGGTAGTACACGCAGTAGTAGTACCTCAGACTCGCAGTAGTGGTAGTACACGCAGTAGTACAGGGTGGTGATCAGGGGCATGTTCAGGATCGAGGCTTTTCTCGGAAACTTCTGGAAAACTTCCACTTTCCCGCTCTTTTCCGCCTGACGGTCGGCCGCCTGAAGAGTACACAACAAATACTACTATAGATAATATTACAACTATGAATACTACAACAAATACTACTATAGATACTATTACAACTATAAATACTACAACAAATACTACTATAGATACTATTACTACTATGAATACTACAACAAATACTACTATAGATACTATTACAACTATAAATACTACAACAAATACTACTATAGATACTATTACTACTATGAATACTACAACAAATACTACTATAGATACTATTACTACTATGAATACTACAACAAATACTACTATAGATACTATTACTACTATGAATACTACAACAAATACTACTATAGATACTATTACTACTATAAATACTACAACAATTACTACAACAAATACTATTACAACTATAAATACTACAACAATTACTACAACAAATACTACTATAAATACTATTACTACTATAAATACTATTACTACTATAAATACTATTACAACTATAAATACTACAACAAATACTATTATAAATACTATTACTACTATAAATACTATTACTACTATAAATACTATTACTACTATAAATACTACAAGGACTAAACCAGGACTGAACCAGGATTAAACCAGGATTAAACCAGGACTGAACCAGGACTGAACCAGGACTGAACCAGGACTAAACCAGGACTAAACCAGGACTGAACCAGGACTGAACCAGGATTAAACCAGGACTGAACCAGGACTGAACCAGGACTGAACCAGGACTGAACCAGGATTAAACCAGGACTGAACCAGGACTGAACCAGGACTGAACCAGGACTGAACCAGGACTGAACCAGGACTGAACCAGGACTGAGTCTGACCTCGATGATGATCTGTCGCTCCAACAGAGTGAAGTGATCCTGAACCAGAGCAGCGTCCTCCACAGGAAACGGCAGACTGTCACAATAAGAGCACAGATACAGGACTGTCACAATAAGAGCACAGATACAAGACTGTCACAATAAGAGCACAGATACAAGACTGTCACAATAAGAGCACAGATACAAGACTGTCACAATAAGAGCACAGATACAAGACTGTCACAATAAGAGCACAGATACAAGACTGTCACAATAAGAGCACAGATACAAGACTGTCACAATAAAAGCACAGATGTACAGGTGACTGTCACAATAAGAGCACAGATACAAGACTGTCACAATAAGAGCACAGATACAAGACTGTCACAATAAGAGCACAGATACAAGACTGTCACAATAAGAGCACAGATACAAGACTGTCACAATAAGAGCACAGATACAAGACTGTCACAATAAGAGCACAGATACAAGACTGTCACAATAAAAGCACAGATGAACGAGTGACTGTCACAATAAAAACACAGATACAAGACTGTCACAATAAGAGCACAGATACAAGACTGTCACAATAAAAGCACAGATACAAGACTGTCACAATAAGAGCACAGATACAAGACTGTCACAATAAGAGCACAGATACAAGACTGTCACAATAAGAGCACAGATACAAGACTGTCACAATAAGAGCACAGATACAAGACTGTCACAATAAGAGCACAGATACAAGACTGTCACAATAAGAGCACAGATACAAGACTGTCACAATAAGAGCACAGATACAAGACTGTCACAATAAGAGCACAGATACAAGACTGTCACAATAAAAGCACAGATACAAGACTGTCACAATAAAAACACAGATACAAGACTGTCACAATAAGAGCACAGATACAAGACTGTCACAATAAAAGCACAGATACAAGACTGTCACAATAAGAGCACAGATACAAGACTGTCACAATAAAAACACAGATACAAGACTGTCACAATAAGAGCACAGATACAAGACTGTCACAATAAAAGCACAGATACAAGACTGTCACAATAAGAGCACAGATACAAGACTGTCACAATAAGAGCACAGATACAAGACTGTCACAATAAGAGCACAGATACAAGACTGTCACAATAAAAACACAGATACAAGACTGTCACAATAAGAGCACAGATACAAGACTGTCACAATAAGAGCACAGATACAAGACTGTCACAATAAAAGCACAGATACAAGACTGTCACAATAAAAGCACAGATACAAGACTGTCACAATAAAAGCACAGATACAAGACTGTCACAATAAAAGCGCAGATGTACAAGTGACTGTCACAATAAGAGCAGAAACAAGACTGTCACAATAAGAGCACAGATACAAGACTGTCACAATAAGAGCAGAAACAAGACTGTCACAATAAGAGTAGATACAAGACTGTCACAATAAGAGCACAGAAACAAGACTGTCACAATAAGAGCACAGATACAAGACTGTCACAATAAGAGCACAGAAACAAGACTGTCACAATAAGAGCACAGATACAAGACTGTCACAATAAGAGCACAGATACAAGACTGTCACAATAAGAGCACAGAAACAAGACTGTCACAATAAGAGCACAGATACAAGACTGTCACAATAAGAGCACAGATACAAGACTGTCACAATAAAAGCACAGATGTACAGGTGACTGTCACAATAAAAGCACAGATGTACAGGTGACTGTCACAATAAAAGCACAGATGTACAGGTGACTGTCACAATAAAAGCACAGATGTACAGGTGACTGTCACAATAAAAGCACAGATGTACAGGTGACTGTCACAATAAAAGCACAGATGTACAGGTGACTGTCACAATAAAAGCACAGATGTACAGGTGACTGTCACAATAAAAGCACAGATGTACAGGTGACTGTCACAATAAAAGCACAGATGTACAGGTGACTGTCACAATAAAAGCACAGATGTACAGGTGACTGTCACAATAAAAGCGCAGATGTACAGGTGACTGTCACAATAAAAGTGCAGATGTACAGAGGATCTGAGCGGGTCTAGAGGAGGATCGTAACCGGTTTTGGAGGTTTCTGACCTGATGCAGGACTTGAGGAAGTCCCGCCTCTGGTTGTCATCGGCGATGCTCAGATGTTCTTTGTACTGCAGCAGCTGTGGGAAACAGGTTTGAATCAACCAATCAGAACGCAGGACAGACTCTGAACCACCAATCCCAGCGCAGAGCTATGGGACGGCTGCGTCTGATTGGTCCATTTGAAAAATACTTACAGCAGCGTCCTCCACCCGACCCAGAGCCCTGAAAGAGAGAGAACTGTCAAAACCGGGTCTAAACCGGGTCTAAACCAGGTCTAAACCAGGTCTAAACCAGGACTGGACTAAACTGGGTCTAAACCGGGTCTAAACCAGGTCAAAACCGGGTCTAAACCAGGTCTAAACCAGGTCTAAACCAGGACTAAACCAGGACTAAACCAGGACTAAACCAGGTCTAAATGAGGACTAAACCGGGTCTAAACCAGGACTAAACCAGGTCTAAACCAGGACTAAACCAGGACTAAACCAAGACTAAACCAGGACTAAACCAGGTCTAAACCAGGACTGGACTAAACCGGGTCTAAACCGGGTCTAAACCGGGTCTAAACCAGGACTAAACCAGGACTAAACCAGGACTAAACCAGGACTGGACTAAACCGGGTCTAAACCGGGTCTAAACCAGGACTAAACCAGGACTAAACCAGGTCTGAAACAAGACTAAACCAGGACTAAACCAGGACTAAACCAGGACTAAACCAGGTCTGAAACAAGACTAAACCAGGACTAAACCAGGTCTAAACCAGGACTAAACCAGGACTAAACCAGGACTATACCAGGACTGAACCAGGTCTAAACCAGGAATAAACCAGGACTGGACTAAACCGGGTCTAAACCAGGACTAAACCAGGACTAAACCAGGTCTAAACCAGGACTGAACCAGGTATAAACCAGGTCAAAACCAGGTCTAAACCAGGACTGGACTAAACTGGTTCTAAACCAGGTCTAAACCAGGACTGGACTAAACCGGGTCGAAACCGGGTCGAAACCGGGTCGAAACCGGGTCGAAACCGGGTCGAAACCAGGTCTAAACCAGGACTAAACCAGGTCTAAACCAGGTCAAAACCAGGACTGGACTAAACCGGGTCTAAACCGGGTCTAAACCTGGTCTAAACCAGGTCTAAACCAGGTCTAAACCAGGTCTAAACCAGGTCAAAACCAGGACTGGAATAAACCAGGTCTAAACCAGGTCTAAACCAGGTCTAAACCAGGACTGGAGTAAACCAGGTCTAAACCAGGTCTAAACCAGGTCTAAACCAGGAATAAACCAGGACTAA
Organism: Odontamblyopus rebecca; assembly: GCA_030686955.1. Classification (NCBI taxonomy): domain Eukaryota; kingdom Metazoa; phylum Chordata; class Actinopteri; order Gobiiformes; family Gobiidae; genus Odontamblyopus; species Odontamblyopus rebecca. The sequence continues at coordinate 790,720 of CM060663.1, read as the reverse complement.
ACCAGGACTAAACCAGGACTAAAACGGGTCTAAACCAGGACTAAACCAGGTCTAAATCAGGACTAAACAAGGTCTAAACCAGGACTAAACCAGGACTAAACCAGGTCTAAACCAGGACTGGACCAAACCGGGTCTAAACCAGGACTAAACCAGGACTAAACCAGGTCTAAATCAGGACTAAACAAGGTCTAAACCAGGACTAAACCAGGACTAAACCAGGTCTAAACCAGGACTAAACCAGGTCTAAACCAGGTCTAAACCAGGACTAAACCAGGACTAAACCAGGACTAAACCAGGACTGAACCAGGTCTAAACCAGGTCTGAAACAGGACTAAACCAGGACTGAACCAGGTCTAAACCAGGACTAAACCAGGACTGGACTAAACCGGGTCTAAACCAGGACTAAACCAGGACTAAACCAGGACTAAACCAGGACTGAACCAGGACTGAACCAGGACTGAACCAGGACTGAACCAGGACTGAACCAGGACTGGACTAAACCGGGTCTAAACCAGGTCTAAACCAGGACTAAACCAGGTCTGAAACAGGACTAAACCAGGTCTGAAACAGGTCTGAAACAGGACTAAACCAGGACTAAACCAAGACTAAACCAGGACTAAACCAGGTCTAAACCAGGACTGGACTAAACCGGGTCTAAACCGGGTCTAAACCAGGACTGAACCAGGTATAAACCAGGTCAAAACCAGGTCTAAACCAGGACTGGACTAAACTGGTTCTAAACCAGGTCTAAACCAGGACTGGACTAAACCGGGTCTAAACCGGGTCGAAACCGGGTCGAAACCGGGTCGAAACCAGGTCTAAACCAGGACTAAACCAGGTCTAAACCAGGTCAAAACCAGGACTGGACTAAACCGGGTCTAAACCGGGTCTAAACCGGGTCTAAACCTGGTCTAAACCAGGTCTAAACCAGGTCTAAACCAGGTCTAAACCAGGAGGTCAAAACCAGGACTGGAATAAACCAGGTCTAAACCAGGTCTAAACCAGGTCTAAACCAGGACTGGAGTAAACCAGGTCTAAACCAGGTCTAAACCAGGTCTAAACCAGGAATAAACCAGGACTAAACCAGGACTAAACCAGGACTAAAACGGGTCTAAACCAGGACTAAACCAGGTCTAAATCAGGACTAAACAAGGTCTAAACCAGGACTAAACCAGGACTAAACCAGGTCTAAACCAGGACTGGACCAAACCGGGTCTAAACCAGGACTAAACCAGGACTAAACCAGGACTAAACCAGGTCTAAATCAGGACTAAACAAGGTCTAAACCAGGACTAAACCAGGTCTAAACCAGGACTAAACCAGGTCTAAACCAGGTCTAAACCAGGACTAAACCAGGACTAAACCAGGACTAAACCAGGACTAAACCAGGACTGAACCAGGTCTAAACCAGGTCTGAAACAGGACTAAACCAGGACTGAACCAGGTCTAAACCAGGACTAAACCAGGACTGGACTAAACCGAGTCTAAACCAGGACTAAACCAGGACTAAACCAGGACTAAACCAGGACTGAACCAGGACTGAACCAGGACTGAACCAGGACTGAACCAGGACTGAACCAGGTCTAAACCAGGACTGGACTAAACCGGGTCTAAACCAGGTCTAAACCAGGACTAAACCAGGTCTGAAACAGGACTAAACCAGGTCTGAAACAGGTCTGAAACAGGACTAAACCAGGACTAAACCAAGACTAAACCAGGACTAAACCAGGTCTAAACCAGGACTGGACTAAACCGGGTCTAAACCGGGTCTAAACCGGGTCTAAACCGGGTCTAAACCAGGACTAAACCAGGACTAAACCAGGACTAAACCAGGACTGGACTAAACCGGGTCTAAACCGGGTCTAAACCAGGACTAAACCAGGACTAAACCAGGTCTGAAACAAGACTAAACCAGGACTAAACCAGGACTAAACCAGGACTAAACCAGGTCTGAAACAAGACTAAACCAGGACTAAACCAGGTCTAAACCAGGACTAAACCAGGACTAAACCAGGACTATACCAGGACTGAACCAGGTCTAAACCAGGAATAAACCAGGACTGGACTAAACCGGGTCTAAACCAGGACTAAACCAGGACTAAACCAGGTCTAAACCAGGACTGAACCAGGTATAAACCAGGTCAAAACCAGGTCTAAACCAGGACTGGACTAAACTGGTTCTAAACCAGGTCTAAACCAGGACTGGACTAAACCGGGTCGAAACCGGGTCGAAACCGGGTCGAAACCAGGTCTAAACCAGGACTAAACCAGGTCTAAACCAGGTCAAAACCAGGACTGGACTAAACCGGGTCTAAACCGGGTCTAAACCTGGTCTAAACCAGGTCTAAATCAGGTCTAAATCAGGTCTAAACCAGGTCTAAACCAGGTCAAAACCAGGACTGGAATAAACCAGGTCTAAACCAGGTCTAAACCAGGTCTAAACCAGGACTGGAGTAAACCAGGTCTAAACCAGGTCTAAACCAGGTCTAAACCAGGAATAAACGAGGACTAAACCAGGACTAAACCAGGACTAAAACGGGTCTAAACCAGGACTAAACCAGGACTAAAACGGTTCTAAACCAGGACTAAACCAGGACTGGACTAAACCGGGTCTAAACCAGGACTAAACCAGGACTAAACCAGGTCTAAACCAGGATTAAACCAGATCTAAACCAGGACTAAACCAGGACTAAACCAGGTCTAAACCAGGACTAAACCAGGACTAAACCAGGACTAAACCAGGACTAAACCAGGACTAAACCAGGACTACCTGAGCAGGTCCAGGAGGAGTCTCTGTTCGTGAGTCTCTGTGAGGAAGTGGATGAAGTGTCTCAGAGCCGTTTGCCTTGACTCCAGCTCCCGAAACAAGACCTCTGCACCAGGACCAGGACCAGACCAGGACCAGAGAAGGACCAGACCAGGACCAGGACCGGACCAGGACCAGACCAGGACCAGAACCAGGACCAGACAAAGAGAGAAAGTGGCAAAGGTTTAGTTTTGTATAAACATGTTCTAAAATGTGATTCTTGTGTCAGTGAGTTTATTTATTTCACTTTTATAAACCCTAGATTTCCAGAAGTCTTCGTCTCCTCCAAATGTGAATCAGGAGTTGTTCTGGAGCTTCATGTGTCCTTCAGAGGAGCCCCAGAACAGCAGAGAGCTTCATGTGTCCTTCAGAGGAGCTCCAGAACAGCAGAGAGGTCCTGGTCCGGTCCTGGTCCTGGTCCGGTCCTGGTCCTGGCCATACTGGCTCGTCAAAGCCTGAACCCGTCAGATCTCAGAAGCTCAGCAGGGCCGGGCCTGGTTAGTACTTGGATGGGAGACCACAAGGAATTCCAGGTGCCACAGTGGGGCCAGTTGCAAAAACTGTCGTAGTGTCCTTAGGCAAGGCACATCACCCACATTGCCTAGTATGAAAGTGGTGTGTGCGTGACTGGTGGTGGTGGTCGGAGGGGCCGATGGTGCAGATTGGCAGCCTCGCTTCCGTCAGTCTGCCCCAGGGCAGCTGTAGCTACAATAGTAGTTTACCACCACCGGGTCTGGAGTGAATGAATAATGCTCTGTAAAGCGTCTTTGAGTGTCCTGAAAAGCGCTGTATAAAACTGATGCATTATTATTATTATTAGAGAGCTTCATGTGTCCTTCAGAGGAGCTCCAGAACAGCAGAGAGCTTCATGTGTCCTTCAGAGGAGCTCCAGAACAGCAGAGAGCTTCATGTGTCCTTCAGAGCAGCTCCAGAACAGTGCAGAGAGCTTCATGTGTCCTTCAGAGGAGCTCCAGAACAGTGCAGAGAGCTTCATGTGTCCTTCAGAGGAGCTCCAGAACAGCACAGAGCTTCATGTGTCCTTCAGAGGAGCTCCAGAACAGCAGAGAGCTTCATGTGTCCTTCAGAGGAGCTCCAGAACAGCACAGAGCTTCACGTGTCCTTCAGAGGAGCTCCAGAACAGCACAGAGCTTCATGTGTCCTTCAGAGGAGCTCCAGAACAGCAGAGAGCTTCATGTGTCCTTCAGAGGAGCTCCAGAACAGCAGAGAGCTTCATGTGTCCTTCAGAGGAGCTCCAGAACAGCAGAGAGCTTTATGTGTCCTTCAGAGGAGCTCCAGAACAGCAGAGAGCTTCATGTGTCCTTCAGAGCAGCTCCAGAACAGTGCAGAGAGCTTCATGTGTCCTTCAGAGGAGCTCCAGAACAGCACAGAGCTTCATGTGTCCTTCAGAGGAGCTCCAGAACAGCACAGAGCTTCACGTGTCCTTCAGAGGAGCTCCAGAACAGCAGAGAGCTTCATGTGTCCTTCAGAGGAGCTCCAGAACAGCAGAGTGCTTCATGTGTCCTTCAGAGGAGCTCCAGAACAGCAGAGAGCTTCATGTGTCCTTCAGAGCAGCTCCAGAACAGTGCAGAGAGCTTCATGTGTCCTTCAGAGGAGCTCCAGAACAGCAGAGAGCTTCATGTGTCCTTCAGAGGAGCTCCAGAACAGCACAGAGCTTCACGTGTCCTTCAGAGGAGCTCCAGAACAGCACAGAGCTTCATGTGTCCTTCAGAGGAGCTCCAGAACAGCAGAGAGCTTCATGTGTCCTTCAGAGCAGCTCCAGAACAGCAGAGAGCTTCATGTGTCCTTCAGAGGAGCTCCAGAACAGCAGAGAGCTTCATGTGTCCTTCAGAGCAGCTCCAGAACAGCAGAGAGCTTCACGTGTCCTTCAGAGGAGCTCCAGAACAGCACAGAGCTTCACGTGTCCTTCAGAGGAGCTCCAGAACAGCAGAGAGCTTCATGTGTCCTTCAGAGGAGCTCCAGAACAGCAGAGAGCTTCATGTGTCCTTCAGAGGAGCTCCAGAACAGTGCAGAGCTTCATGTGTCCTTCAGAGCAGCTCCAGAACAGTGCAGAGAGCTTCATGTGTCCTTCAGAGGAGCTCCAGAACAGCACAGAGCTTCATGTGTCCTTCAGAGGAGCTCCAGAACAGCAGAGAGCTTCATGTGTCCTTCAGAGGAGCTCCAGAACAGCACAGAGCTTCACGTGTCCTTCAGAGGAGCTCCAGAACAGCACAGAGCTTCATGTGTCCTTCAGAGGAGCTCCAGAACAGCAGAGAGCTTCATGTGTCCTTCAGAGGAGCTCCAGAACAGTGCAGAGCTTCATGTGTCCTTCAGAGCAGCTCCAGAACAGTGCAGAGAGCTTCATGTGTCCTTCAGAGGAGCTCCAGAACAGTGCAGAGAGCTTCATGTGTCCTTCAGAGGAGCTCCAGAACAGCACAGAGCTTCATGTGTCCTTCAGAGGAGCTCCAGAACAGCAGAGAGCTTCATGTGTCCTTCAGAGGAGCTCCAGAACAGCACAGAGCTTCACGTGTCCTTCAGAGGAGCTCCAGAACAGCAGAGAGCTTCATGTGTCCTTCAGAGGAGCTCCAGAACAGCAGAGAGCTTCATGTGTCCTTCAGAGGAGCTCCAGAACAGCAGAGAGCTTCATGTGTCCTTCAGAGCAGCTCCAGAACAGTGCAGAGAGCTTCATGTGTCCTTCAGAGGAGCTCCAGAACAGCAGAGAGATTCATGTGTCCTTCAGAGGAGCTCCAGAACAGCAGAGAGCTTCATGTGTCCTTCAGAGCAGCTCCAGAACAGCAGAGAGCTTCATGTATCCTTCAGAGGAGCTCCAGAACAGCAGGGAGCTTCATGTATCCTTCAGAGGAGCTCCAGAACAGCAGAGAGCTTCATGTGTCCTTCAGAAGTGCTCCAGAACAGCAGAGAGCTTCATGTGTCCTTCAGAGGAGCTCCAGAACAGCAGAGAGCTTCATGTGTCCTTCAGAGGAGCTCCAGAACAGCAGAGAGCTTCATGTGTCCTTCAGAGGAGCTCCAGAACAGCAGAGAGCTTCATGTGTCCTTCAGAGGAGCTCCAGAACAGCAGAGAGCTTCATGTGTCCTTCAGAGGAGCTCCAGAACAGCAGAGAGCTTCATGTGTCCTTCAGAGGAGCTCCAGAACAGCAGAGAGCTTCATGTGTCCTTCAGAGGAGCTCCAGAACAGCAGAGAGCTTCATGTGTCCTTCAGAGGAGCTCCAGAACAGCAGAGAGCTTCATGTGTCCTTCAGAGGAGCTCCAGAACAGCAGAGAGCTTCATGTGTCCTTCAGAGCAGCTCCAGAACAGCACAGAGCTTCATGTATCCTTCAGAGGAGCTCCAGAACAGCAGAGAGCTTCATGTGTCCTTCAGAGGAGCTCCAGAACAGCACAGAGCTTCATGTGTCCTTCTCAAACATCAGTGTTGTTTCATGTTCTTTCAGAATGTTCTTTCATGTTCTTTCAGAATGTTCTTTCAGAATGTTCTTTCATGTTCTTTCAGAATGTTCTTTCAGAATGTTCTTTCAGAATGTTCTTTCATGTTCTTTCAGAATGTTCTTTCAGAATGTTCTTTCAGAATGTTCTTTCAGAATGTTCTTTCATGTTCTCTCAGAATGTTCTTTCAGAATGTTCTTTCATGTTCTTTCAGAATGTTCTTTCATGTTCTTTCAGAATGTTCTTTCATGTTCTTTCAGAATGTTCTTTCATGTTCTTTCAGAATGTTCTTTCATGTTCTTTCAGAATGTTCTTTCATGTTCTCTCAGAATGTTCTCTCAGAATGTTCTTTCAGAATGTTCTTTCATGTTCATTCAGAATGTTCTTTCAGAACGTTCTTTCAGAATGTTCTTATTACATCCATGGTCCTGTGCTGCACTGTTTTGTGTTGGTCCCGTGGGTCCCGCGGGTGCAGGGCTCTACAGCGGTTTCCTTCCTGGAGCAAGATCGATGCCTTCAACTTAAAACTTGCATCATACAAACTCCTTCGTGTGCTTTTCATGAAGGATTTGAAAATAATTACCAGTTAGTAATTTATCGTGTGTGTTATATCTGCTAAATAAAAAGTAGCATATTCTTCTTTGTATTAATTTTCCATCTATCTTGTTTTTGAAATTCCGGTTAGAGCGCCCCTAGTGGTGGAAGAAAAATCCACATTAGCCGCTCCTTTGTAAAAGCCGCATGGTTCAAAGCCTGGGAAAAAGTAGCGGCTCATAGTCCGGAAAATACGGTATGTTTTTATATAAATATTGTTCAGGTCCAAACTCTCTGCACCTTTAGACAGCGTCCTCTTCAGGAAGATCAGGACCTGCAAGAGACCAGAGACTGGGATCAGGATCACTGAGACAGTGTGTGTCTATACTCGGGCCCGACCGATATGGATTTTGTTGCGGCCGATATGATTCCCATAAAATGTGAGACGGAGCTGCCGATATATTTATGAGGTAAAAATTCCCTGTAAATCTTCAGTTGTTTATAAAACTTTGGTTTGGCTCTGTTGGATTTTCAGTCGGTTTATTTAGGCGACATTTCCTGTTCTTCTGCCTCTTTACATCATATTTAAAGAGTCGCTCGGCCCTTTGGTGTTTTTGTACGATATTCTCGCCTGTGAAGAAAGTTCTGTAAGTAAAGTACCGCTATAATTCACACCTCTGTTCACAGTTCATTTCCATATCAGTTCTTGTCCAGTAACATATATACGGCCACTATAGTCACTTTACAGTCGCTAACAGAAAACAGACTGTTTATGTGTGCGAGCTACAGCAGCTAATCGCTAACCATGAGAAAGAACCAAAACGAGCTTCAAACCGACACATTTCAACACTCAGCCTCACCTTGGCTCCTCTCAGATCAGCACTAAGAACTGTCCTTTAATCCAGACTCACACTGAGCGGCCACAAAAACAACACAATCTCAGATAAACCCTGATGCCCCGCCACAGATCAGGACATTTATCTGTCTGTGAACTGGATTAAATGGGCAGAATATAGAGTCTGAGCTTTAAGACGAGGGACAAGATCCACGAGGAAAATCGGCCCAAGCAAGATTTAGGCCGATATGTTTCCAAGAGCCGATAATATCGAACAACCGATATATCGACCGGGCTCTAGTGTATAGTGAGTGTGTGTATAGTGTGTATAGTGTGTGTGTATAGTGTGTATAGTGTGTGTGTGTATAGTGTGTGTGTGTGTGTGTGTGTGTGTGTGTGTATAGTGTGTGTGTGTGTATAGTGTATGTGTATAGTGTGTGTGTGTATAGTGTGTATAGTGTGTGTGTGTATAGTGTGTGTGCGTATAGTGTGTGTATAGTGTGTATAGTGTGTGTATAGTGTGTGTGTGTATAGTGTGTGTGTGTGTGTATAGTGTGTATAGTGTGTGTATAGTGTGTGTGTGTGTATAGTGTGTATAGTGTATGTGTATAGTGTGTATAGTGTGTATAGTGTGGGTGTGTATAGTGTGTGTGTGTCTGTGTATAGTGTGTGTGTGTCTGTGTATAGTGTGTGTGTGTATAGTGTGTGTGTATAGTGTGTGTGTGTGTGTATAGTGTGTGTGTGTGTATAGTGTGTGTCTGTGTATAGTGTGTGTGTGTATAGTGTGTGTGTATAGTGTGTGTGTGTATAGTGTGTGTGTGTGTGTATAGTGTATGTGTATATTGTGTATAGTGTGTGTGTGTACAGTGTTTGTGTGTGTGTGTGTGTGTGTATAGTGTGTGTGTATAGTGTGTACAGTGTGTGTGTGTGTATAGTGTGTGTGTATAGTGTGTGTGTGTATAGTGAGTGTGTGTGTGTGTGTGTATAGTGTGTATAGTGTATGTGTATAGTGTGTATAGTGTGTGTGTGTATAGTGTGTGTGTGTGTATAGTGTATGTGTATAGTGTGTGTGTGTATAGTGTGTGTGTGTGTGTGTATAGTGTGCGTGTGTATAGTGTGTGTGTATAGTGTGTGTGTGTGTATAGTGTGTGTGTGTGTGTATAGTGTGTATAGTGTATGTGTATAGTGTGTATAGTGTGTGTGTGTATTGTGTGTGTGTGTATAGTGTATGTGTATAGTGTGTGTGTGTATAGTGTGGGTGTGTATAGTGTGTATAGTGTGGGTGTGTATAGTGTGTGTGTGTGTGTGTGTATAGTGTGTGTGTGTATAGTGTGTGTGTGTATAGTGTGTGTGTGTGTGTGTGCATAGTGTGTGTGTATAGTGTGTGTGTATAGTGTGTGTGTGTGTGTGTATAGTGTGTGTGTGTGTATAGTGTGTATAGTGTGGGTGTGTATAGTGTGTATAGTGTGTGTGTGTATAGTGTGTGTGTGTATAGTGTGTATAGTGTGGGTGTGTATAGTGTGTATAGTGTGTGTGTATAGTGTGTGTATAGTGTGTATAGTGTGGGTGTGTTTAGTGTGTATAGTGTGTGTGTATAGTGTGTATAGTGTGTATAGTGTGTATAGTGTGTGTGTGTATAGTGTGTGTATAGTGTATGTGTGTATAGTGTGTATAGTGTGTGTGTATAGTGTGTGTATAGTGTGTGTGTATAGTGTGGGTGTGTGTATAGTGTGTGTGTGTATAGTGTGTGTGTATAGTGTGTGTGTGTATAGTGTGTGTATAGTGTGTGTGTATAGTGTGTGTGTATAGTGTGTGTGTATAGTGTGTGTGTGTATAGTGTGTGTATAGTGTACGTGTGTATAGTGTGTATAGTGTATGTGTGTATAGTGTGTATAGTGTATGTGTGTATAGTGTGTGTGTATAGTGTGTATAGTGTGTATAGTGTGTGTGTGTATAGTGTGTGTGTGTATAGTGTGTATAGTGTGTGTATAGTGTATGTGTGTATAGTGTGTATAGTGTGGGTGTGTATAGTGTGTGTGTGTATAGTGTGTATAGTGTGTATAGTGTATGTGTGTATAGTGTGTATAGTGTATGTGTGTATAGTGTGTGTGTATCGTTGTATAGTTTGTATAGTGTGTGTGTATAGTGTGTGTATAGTGTGTGTGTGTATACTGTGTATAGTGTGTGTATAGTGTGTGTATAGTGTATGTGTGTATAGTGTGTGTGTATATAGTGTGTGTGTGTATAGTGTGTATAGTGTATAGTGTATAGTGTGTGTGTGTATAGTGTGGGTGTGTGTATAGTGTCTGTGTGTGTGTGCGTGTATATAGTGTGTATAGTGTCTGTGTGTGTGTGCGTGTATAGTGTGTATAGTGTGTATAGTGTGTGTGTAGTGTGTGTGTATAGTGTGTGTATAGTGTGTATAGTGTCCGTGTGTGTGTGCGTGTATAGTGTGTATAGTGTGTGTGTATAGTGTGTGTATAGTGTGTATAGTGTGTATAGTGTGTGTATAATGTGTGCATAGTGTGTATAGTGTCTGTGTGTGTGTGCGTGTATAGTGTGTATAGTGTGTATAGTGTGTATAGTGTGTGTATACTGTGTGTATAGTGTGTGTATAGTGTGTGCATAGTGTGTATAGTGTGTGTGTGTGTGTGTGTGTGTATAGTGTGTATAGTGTGTGTGTGTGTGTGTGTGTGTGTGTGTGTGTGTGTGTGTGTGTGTGTGTGTGTGTGTGTATAGTGTGTGTGTGTATAGTGTGTGTGTGTATAGTGTGTATAGTGTGTGTGTGTGTGTGTATAGTGTGTATAGTGTGTGTGTGAGTGTGTATAGTGTGTGTGTGTATAGTGTGTGCGTTACCGCGGTGATGACGTTCCCGTCGTTCCCGGTCACCGCCAGGTCCAACAGAAGCATTTTGTCCTGAAGAGACCGAAACCGCTCCATCCCCACAGTCTGAAACAGACCAGGACTAGACCAGGACCAGGACCAGGACCAGGACCAGGACCAGGACCAGGACCAGGACCAGGACTAAACCAGGCCAAACTCACCTTTCCTTGTTGAAGTCTTTGCACCGTTTCCTCCAGAGACAAGTCCCCGACGAAGTCCTGAAACACACACCAGGTCAGACACACACTATGCCTGCACACACACTGCTATGCGCGCGCACTGTACGCACACGCATATGTGCGCGCACCACGCTGTGCTGCACACGCCATATACGCGCTGACACGCGCATCGTAACGCGTATCACGCGCCGCTATACGCGCACACACTGTCGCGCGCTATACACACACACACATTGCACAATCGTACACACACACTATACATACACGCGCGCACTACTTGTACGCGCCTGTCATTATCACATGTGCGCGCACGCTAACGCATCGCGCGCCTTCATCTTGCGCAGATTAATGCGCGCGCGCGCTGTCGCTGTTGATCGCGTGCGCGTTATAACGCGCGCGCCTGCGCGCGCTGCATCTGCCTTGCCGCGGATTCATGCGCGCGCGCTGTCTAACGCGCTCTATCGCGCGCGCTGCGCGCTGATCTGTGCGCGCCGCTGTCTGCGATGATACACGCAGCGCTGCCGCGCGCGCTCTGCTGCGCGCGCTATCGCGCGCACTGTGCTGCCGCCGCGGTTCAATGCGCGCGCTTCTGTGCTGCGCGCCTGCACGCGCTGAATGCAACACGCGCGCTGTCGCGCCGGCGCTGTCGCGCGCGCACATCAGATGCGCGCGTATCTGCGCTCGGACTATCAATGCGCGCTGCTGCTGCACGCGCAATGCGCAGCGCATCGCGCGCAATTCACGCGTTATGTACGCGCGCGCACACATCTGCCTTGCCTGCGCGTACACACCGGATGCGCGCGCGTACGCAGTTCATGCGCGCGCCGCAGCCGCGCGCGCGCGCGCGCGTGCTGCGCGCGCGCAGTGATCTGCGCGCATGCGCGCACGCTGCACGCGCGCGCTGATGCGCGCGCGCACTAATGCGCGCGGCTGTGCACACGCGCTATCGCGCGACAACGCGCACGCGTATGCCTGCGCGCGGATCACTGCGCGCGTATCGCTGCCGCGGATGCCTGGATATGCGCGCTACCGCGCGCGCTAATGCACTGTCTACCACCTGCTTCATTGCGCACGTTATCTGCGCGCGCATACACACGCCTACTGCTCTTACTGCCGCGTGGATCTTGCGCGCGCTATATCATGTCTGCACGTTATCGATTGCGCACTATGCGCACTACGCGGATGCGCTGCTAATGCGCACTGATGCTGCAATACGCACTGATGCATGCTATCATATAACGCGCACGCTACACCTATCTGCGCGTTGATCAATGCTACGCTGTCTGCACGCACGGGACTATGCGCGCACTATGCGCACCTACGCGCATATCTGCCGCGAATATACGCACTGTGCCTGGAGGATATGCACACACGCGTACATGCACACGCACGCACAATACGCGTTAATGCCCGCACACGCACTATACACACACACGCACACTACCTGGATATACACACGCGGAACTACACACACACAATACACACACACACACACACACAATACACACACACACACACACAATACACACCTTGTAGTCGGCTCGTGGTCTCCTGAGTTCTGGAGCAAACAGTCGAGACGACGGCTCAGAGACGTGTGCTGCACAAACAAACTATTATTATTATTATTATTGTTATTGTTCTGGTTACTGTTATTGTTATTATTATTATCATCATCATCATCATCATCATCATCATTATTATTATCATTAATATTATTATTAGGAGGCGTTCAGACTCACCGTCACTGAAGTTTGGGTAGCTCCCCCTGCTGGATTTACCTGGAACACACAGACTCATGAAAATACAAAACTACAGGCCCCAGAATGCACCTCTGCAGGACTAAACCCGGTCTAAACCCGGTCTAAACCCGGTCTAAACCCGGTCTAAACCCGGTCTAGGGTCAGCAGTACCTCTGAACAGGGCGCTCAGGGACAGTCCGGACCCGGTTCCAGACCCGGTCTTGTTCAAACTGGACTCTGAGCTCACTTTGGGGAAGTCTGTCTTCTGATTGGACGAGGCCGACGTCTCTCCAACAAACCACGAGATACCTGCAGAGCAGACAGCCAATCAGAGCAGAGGAGGGAAGAGAGAGCCAATCAGAGGAGGGAAGAGAGAGCCAATCAGAGCAGAGGAGGGAAGAGAGAGCCAATCAGAGGAGGGAAGAGAGAGCCAATCAGAGGAGGGAAGAGAGAGCCAGAGAATACAGTAGTAGTATTAGTAGTAGTATTTGCAGTAGTATTTGCAGTATTTGCAGTAGTATTGCAGTAGCATTTGCAGTAGTATTTGCAGTATTTGCAGTAGTATTCACAGTAGTATTTGCAGTAGTATTTGCAGTAGTATTCACAGTATTTGCAGTAGTATTCACAGTAGTATTCACAGTATTTGCAGTAGTATTTGCAGTAGTATTTGCAGTAGCATTTGCAGTAGTATTTGCAGTAGTATTCGCAGTAGTATTCGCAGTAGTATTCGCAGTATTTGCAGTAGTATTCGCAGTAGTATTCGCAGTATTTGCAGTAGTATTTGCAGTAGTATTTGCAGTAGTATTTGCAGTAGTATTTGCAGTAGTATTCGCAGTAGTATTTGCAGTAGTATTTGCAGTAGTATTTGCAGTAGTATTCGCAGTAGTATTCACAGTATTCGCAGTATTCGCAGTAGTATTTGCAGTAGTATTTGCAGTAGTATTTGCAGTAGTATTCGCAGTAGTATTCGCAGTAGTATTCACAGTATTCGCAGTATTTGCAGTAGTATTCGCAGTAGCATTCACAGTATTTGCAGTAGTATTTGCAGTAGCATTTGCAGTAGTATTTGCAGTAGTATTCGCAGTAGTATTTGCAGTAGTATTTGCAGTAGTATTTGCAGTAGTATTTGCAGTAGTATTCGCAGTAGTATTCACAGTATTCGCAGTATTTGCAGTAGTATTCGCAGTACTCACTCCCCACAGGTTCTCCGCTCCAATTCACTTTCTCCACGTCGTCTTCATCGTCATCGGTGAGTCTGATGCTGTTCACCGCCAAACGGGACTCTCTGAGCTGAAACACAACCAGGACTGAACCAGGACTGAACCAGGACTGAACCAGGACTAAACCAGGACTGAACCAGGACTAAACCAGGACTAAACCAGGACTGAACCAGGACTAAACCAGGACTGAACCAGGACTGAACCAGGACTAAACCAGGACTAAATCAGAACTAAACCAGGACTAAACCAGGACTAAACCAGGACTGAACCAGGACTAAACCAGGACTGAACCAGGACTAAACCAGGACTAAACCAGGACTGAACCAGGACTAAACCAGGACTGAACCAGGACTGAACCAGGACTAAACCAGGACTAAACCAGGACTGAACCAGGACTGAACCAGGACTGAACCAGGACTAAACCAGGACTGAACCAGGACTAAACCAGGACTAAACCAGGACTGAACCAGGACTAAACCAGGACTGAACCAGGACTGAACCAGGACTAAACCAGGACTAAATCAGAACTAAACCAGGACTAAACCAGGACTAAACCAGGACTGAACCAGGACTGAACCAGGACTGAACCAGGACTAAACCAGGACTGAACCAGGACTGAACCAGGACTGAACCAGGACTAAATCAGAACTAAACCAGGACTAACCCAGGACTACACAAGGACTGAACCAGGACTAAACCAGGACTAAACTAGGACTGAACCAGGACTGAACCAGGACTAAACCAGGTCTAAACCAGGACTGAACCAGGACTGAACCAGGACTGAACCAGGACTTGGACTGACCTTGGAGAAATCATCTTCGTCGTCATCAAAGGTGAAGGCTTTGAACTGAGAAGTGTTCCAATAATCATCCTCCTCCCCTTTGGACCGCTGCATCTGAAAGGCCAGAAAACCAGGACTAAACCAGGACTAAACCAGGACTAAACCAGGTCTAAACCAGGTCTAAACCAGGTCTAAACCAGGTCTAAACCAGGACTAAACCAGGACTAAACCAGGACTAAACCAAGACTAAACCAGGACTAAACCAGGACTAAACCAGGACTAAACCAGGACTAAACCAGGACTAAACCAGGACTAAACCAGGACTAAACCAGGACTAAACCAGGACTAAACCAGGACTAAACCAGGTCTATACTGTATACGGTAAATACTGTGCTCTGTGGACGCGCCTCTCTCTTCAGTCAAATGTGTGTCAAATTTTGGGTGTTTTTCGGATTTGTGCGCCATTTTCTGAGCCTTTTTGCTGTTCGAAGCTTCAGATAATGTTCCGCAGCGTTGCTTTACCCGCTGTGAGCGCTGTACTGTCATTTCTTTACCTTTAAAAGCAGTTTTTTGTCCCACCTTCTCCTCCGCGGTCTGTCACTGCGGCGTTCTCACTTCCGGGTGTCACGGCGCGGGGCATGACGGGAGCTGTAGTCCTTCTCCACACTCCGCTTTCCCCGCAGTTTGGTTTAGAGCCTGCGGGGGGCGCTACGGGCCGCGCCACTCAGGACTGTGACAAATCAGAGGAAGCAGGATGTAAACAGGTCCAAAGTGCAGAGGACAGTCCCGGTTTAGTCCCGGTTTAGTCCCGGTTTAGCGCGTCCTCTGCAGAGACCCGGAACAGGAGCTCAGGACCCGGCTGGAGGTGCAGAGATGCGGCGAGCACAAGAGGAGAGCCGCCCGGGGAGCGCGGGGGAGCGGGGAGAGGAGACCCGGAGGAGCCCGGGGAGGAGCGCGGGGGAGCGGGGAGAGGAGACCCGGAGGAGCCCGGGGAGGAGCGCGGGGGAGCGGGGAGAGGAGACCCGGAGGAGCCCGGGGAGGAGCGCGGGGGAGCGGGGAGAGGAGACCCGGAGGAGCCCGGGGAGGAGCGCGGGGAGGAGGGTCCTGTGTGTGGGGCTCGTGTGTCTGGACATCATCAACGTGGTGGACCAGTACCCGCTCGAGGACTCCGACACCAGGTGAGTTCAGACCGGGACTGGACCGGGACTAAACAGGTGTGTGCCTCAGGTAGGTGTGTGTGTGTGTGTGTGTGTGTGTGTGTGTCTCAGGTGTGTGTGTGTCTCAGGTGTGTGTGTGTGTGTGTGTGTGTCTCAGGTGTGTGTGTGTTACAGGTGTGTGTCTCAGGTGTGTGTGTTACAGGTGTGTGTCTCAGTTGTGTGTGTGTTACAGGTTTGTGTCTCAGGTGTGTGTGTGTCTCAGGTGTGTGTGTGTTACAGGTGTGTGTCTCAGGTGTGTGTGTGTTACAGGTGTGTGTCTCAGGTGTGTGTGTGTTACAGGTGTGTGTCTCAGGTGTGTGTGTGTTACAGATGTGTGTCTCAGGTGTGTGTGTGTTACAGGTGTGTGTCTCAGGTGTGTGTGTGTGTTACAGGTGTGTGTCTCAGGTGTGTGTGTGTTACAGGTGTGTGTCTCAGGTGTGTGTGTGTGTCTCAGGTGTGTGTGTGTTACAGGTTTGTGTCTCAGGTGTGTGTGTGTTACAGGTGTGTGTGTGTTACAGGTGTGTGTCTCAGGTATGTGTGTGTGTGTGTGTTACAGGTGTGTGTGTGTTACAGGTATGTGTCTCAGGTATGTGTGTGTGTGTGTTACAGGTGTGTGTCTCAGGTGTGTGTGTGTTACAGGTGTGTGTGTGTTACAGGTGTGTGTCTCAGGTATGTGTGTGTGTGTGTTACAGGTGTGTGTCTCAGGTGTGTGTGTGTTACAGGTGTGTGTCTCAGGTGTGTGTGTGTTACAGGTGTGTGTGTGTTACAGGTGTGTGTGTGTTACAGGTGTGTGTCTCAGGTGTGTGTGTGTTACAGGTGTGTGTCTCAGGTGTGTGTGTGTGTTACAGGTGTGTGTGTGTTACAGGTGTGTGTGTTACAGGGGTGTGTGTGTCTCAGGTGTGTGTGTGTTACAGGTGTGTGTCTCAGGTGTGTGTGTGTGTTACAGGTGTGTGTCTCAGGTGTGTGTGTTACAGGTGTGTGTGTGTCTCAGGTGTGTGTGTGTGTTACAGGTGTGTGTCTCAGGTGTGTGTGTGTTACAGGTGTGTGTGTGTTACAGGTGTGTGTCTTACAGGTGTGTGTCTCAGGTGTGTGTGTTACAGGTGTGTGTGTGTCTCAGGTGTGTGTGTGTGTGTGTTACAGGTGTGTGTCTCAGGTGTGTGTGTGTTACAGGTGTGTGTTACAAGTGTGTGTCTCAGGTGTGTGTGTGTTACAGGTGTGTGTCTCAGGTGTGTGTGTGTTACAGGTGTGTGTCTCAGGTGTGTGTGTGTCACAGGTGTGTGTGTGTTACAGGTGTGTGTCTCAGGTGTGTGTGTGTGTTACAGGTGTGTGTTACAGGTGTGTGTCTCAGGTGTGTGTGTGTTACAGGTGTGTGTCTCAGGTGTGTGTGTGTGTTACAGGTGTGTGTCTCAGGTGTGTGTGTGTTACAGGTGTGTGT
Source organism: Odontamblyopus rebecca (assembly GCA_030686955.1). Taxonomy (NCBI): domain Eukaryota; kingdom Metazoa; phylum Chordata; class Actinopteri; order Gobiiformes; family Gobiidae; genus Odontamblyopus; species Odontamblyopus rebecca. Next base: position 773,673 of record CM060663.1, on the reverse strand, counting down.
GTGTTACAGGTGTGTGTCTCAGGTGTGTGTGTGTTACAGGTGTGTGTCTCAGGTGTGTGTGTGTGTTACAGGTGTGTGTCTCGTATGTGTGTGTGTTACAGGTGTGTGTCTCAGATGTGTGTGTTACAGGTGTGTGTCTCAGGTGTGTGTGTGTTACAGGTGTGTGTGTGTTACAGGTGTGTGTGTTACAGGGGTGTGTTTGTCTCAGGTGTGTGTGTGTTACAGGTGTGTGTCTCAGGTGTGTGTTTGTTACAGGTGTGTGTCTCAGGTGTGTGTGTGTTACAGGTGTGTGTCTCAGGTGTGTGTGTGTGTTACAGGTGTGTGTCTCAGGTGTGTGTGTGTTACAGGTGTGTGTCTCAGGTGTGTGTGTGTTACAGGTGTGTGTCTCAGGTGTGTGTGTGTTACAGGTGTGTGTCTCAGGTGTGTGTGTGTTACAGGTGTGTGTCTCAGGTGTGTGTGTGTTACAGGTGTGTGTCTCAGGTGTGTGTGTTACAGGTGTGTGTCTCAGGTGTGTGTGTGTTACAGGTGTGTGTCTCAGGTGTGTGTGTTACAGATGTGTGTCTCAGGTGTGTGTGTGTGTTACAGGTGTGTGTCTCAGTTGTGTGTGTGTTACAGGTGTGTGTCTCAGGTGTGTGTGTGTTACAGGTGTGTGTCTCAGGTGTGTGTGTGTTACAGGTGTGTGTCTCAGGTGTGTGTGTGTTACAGGTGTGTGTCTCAGGTGTGTGTGTTACAGGTGTGTGTCTCAGGTGTGTGTCTCAGGTGTGTGTGTGTTACAGGTGTGTGTCTCAGGTGTGTGTGTGTTACAGGTGTGTGTCTCAGGTGTGTGTGTGTTACAGGTGTGTGTTACAGGTGTGTGTCTCAGGTGTGTGTGTGTTACAGGTGTGTGTCTCAGGTGTGTGTGTGTGTGTTACAGGTGTGTGTCTCAGGTGTGTGTGTGTGTTACAGGTGTGTGTCTCAGGTGTGTGTGTGTTACAGGTGTGTGTCTCAGGTGTGTGTGTGTTACAGGTGTGTGTTACAGGTGTGTGTCTCAGGTGTGTGTTACAGGTGTGTGTGTGTTACAGGTGTGTGTCTCAGGTGTGTGTGTGTGTTACAGGTGTGTGTCTCAGGTGTGTGTGTGTTACAGGTGTGTGTCTCAGGTGTGTGTGTGTTACAGGTGTGTGTCTCAGGTGTGTGTGTGTTACAGGTGTGTGTCTCAGGTGTGTGTTTGTTCCAGGTGTGTGTCTCAGGTGTGTGTGTGTGTGTTACAGGTGTGTGTCTCAGGTGTGTGTGTGTGTGTTACAGGTGTGTGTCTCAGGTGTGTGTGTGTGTGTTACAGGTGTGTGTCTCAGGTGTGTGTGTGTTACAGGTGTGTGTCTCAGGTGTGTGTGTTACAGGTGTGTGTCTCAGGTGTGTGTGTGTTACAGGTGTGTGTCTCAGGTGTGTGTGTGTTACAGGTGTGTGTCTCAGGTGTGTGTGTGTTACAGGTGGTGTCTCAGGTGTGTGTGTTACAGGTGTGTGTGTTACAGGTGTGTGTCTCAGGTGTGTGTGTGTGTGTCTCAGGTGTGTGTGTTACAGGTGTGTGTCTCAGGTGTGTGTGTGTGTTACAGGTGTGTGTCTCAGGTGTGTGTGTGTTACAGGTGTGTGTCTCAGGTGTGTGTGTGTTACAGGTGTGTGTCTCAGGTGTGTGTGTGTTACAGGTGTGTGTCTCAGGTGTGTGTGTGTGTTACAGGTGTGTGTCTCAGGTGTGTGTGTGTGTTACAGGTGTGTGTCTCAGGTGTGTGTGTGTTACAGGTGTGTGTCTCAGGTGTGTGTGTGTGTTACAGGTGTGTGTCTCAGGTGTGTGTGTGTGTTACAGGTGTGTGTCTCAGGTGTGTGTGTGTTACAGGTGTGTGTTACAGGTGTGTGTGTGTTACAGGTGTGTGTCTCAGGTGTGTGTGTGTTACAGGTGTGTGTCTCAGGTGTGTGTGTGTGTTACAGGTGTGTGTCTCAGGTGTGTGTGTGTTACAGGTGTGTGTCTCAGGTGTGTGTGTGTTACAGGTGTGTGTCTCAGGTGTGTGTGTGTGTCTCAGGTGTGTGTGTGTTACAGGTGTGTGTCTCAGGTGTGTGTGTGTTACAGGTTTGTGTCTCAGGTGTGTGTGTTACAGGTGTGTGTGTGTTACAGGTGTGTGTCTCAGGTGTGTGTGTTACAGGTGTGTGTCTCAGGTGTGTGTTTGTTACAGGTGTGTGTCTCAGGTGTGTGTGTGTTACAGGTTTGTGTCTCAGGTGTGTGTGTGTTACAGGTGTGTGTCTCAGGTGTTTGTGTGTTACAGGTGTGTGTCTCAGGTGTGTGTGTGTTACAGGTGTGTGTCTCAGGTGTGTGTGTGTTACAGGTGTGTGTGTGTTACAGGTGTGTGTGTGTGTTACAGGTGTGTGTCTCAGGTGTGTGTGTGTTACAGGTGTGTGTCTCAGGTGTGTGTGTGTTACAGGTGTGTGTCTCAGGTGTGTGTGTGTTACAGGTGTGTGTCTCAGGTGTGTGTGTTACAGGTGTGTGTCTCAGGTGTGTGTGTGTGTCTCAGGTGTGTGTGTGTTACAGGTTTGTGTCTCAGGTGTGTGTGTGTTACAGGTGTGTGTCTCAGGTGTGTGTGTGTTACAGGTGTGTGTCTCAGGTGTGTGTGTGTTACAGGTGTGTGTGTGTTACAGGTGTGTGTCTCAGGTGTGTGTGTGTTACAGGTGTGTGTCTCAGGTGTGTGTGTGTTACAGGTGTGTGTCTCAGGTGTGTGTGTGTTACAGGTGTGTGTGTGTTACAGGTGTGTGTCTCAGGTGTGTGTGTGTTACAGGTGTGTGTCTCAGGTGTGTGTGTGTGTTACAGGTGTGTGTCTCAGGTGTGTGTGTGTTACAGGTGTGTGTCTCAGGTGTGTGTGTGTGTTACAGGTGTGTGTCTCAGGTGTGTGTGTGTTACAGGTGTGTGTCTCAGGTGTGTGTGTGTTACAGGTGTGTGTCTCAGGTGTGTGTGTGTTACAGGTGTGTGTGTGTTACAGGTGTGTGTCTCAGGTGTGTGTGTGTTACAGGTGTGTGTCTCAGGTGTGTGTGTGTGTTACAGGTGTGTGTCTCAGGTGTGTGTGTGTTACAGGTGTGTGTCTCAGGTGTGTGTGTGTGTTACAGGTGTGTGTCTCAGGTGTGTGTGTGTTACAGGTGTGTGTGTGTTACAGGTGTGTGTCTCAGGTGTGTGTGTGTTACAGGTGTGTGTCTCAGGTGTGTGTGTGTTACAGGTGTGTGTGTGTTACAGGTGTGTGTCTCAGGTGTGTGTGTGTTACAGGTGTGTGTCTCAGGTGTGTGTGTGTTACAGGTGTGTGTCTCAGGTGTGTGTGTTACAGGTGTGTGTGTGTCTCAGGTGTGTGTGTTACAGGTGTGCGTTACAGGTGTGTGTCTCAGGTGTGTGTGTGTTACAGGTGTGTGTCTCAGGTGTGTGTGTGTTACAGGTGTGTGTCTCAGGTGTGTGTGTGTTACAGGTGTGTGTCTCAGGTGTGTGTGTGTGTGTTACAGGTGTGTGTCTCAGGTGTGTGTGTGTTACAGGTGTGTGTCTCAGGTGTGTGTGTGTTACAGGTGTGTGTCTCAGGTGTGTGTGTGTGTTACAGGTGTGTGTCTCAGGTGTGTGTGTGTTACAGGTGTGTGTGTGTTACAGGTGTGTGTCTCAGGTGTGTGTGTGTTACAGGTGTGTGTCTCAGGTGTGTGTGTGCGTTACAGGTGTGTGTCTCAGGTGTGTGTGTGTTACAGGTGTGTGTGTGTTACAGGTGTGTGTCTTACAGGTGTGTGTGTGTTACAGGTGTGTGTGTGTTACAGGTGTGTGTCTCAGGTGTGTGTGTGTTACAGGTGTGTGTCTCAGGTGTGTGTGTTACAGGTGTGTGTGTGTCTCAGGTGTGTGTGTGTGTTACAGGTGTGTGTCTCAGGTGTGTGTGTGTTACAGGTGTGTGTCTCAGGTGTGTGTGTGTTACAGGTGTGTGTCTCAGGTGTGTGTGTGTTACAGGTGTGTGTGTGTTACAGGTGTGTGTCTCAGGTGTGTGTGTGTTACAGGTGTGTGTCTCAGGTGTGTGTGTTACAGGGGTGTGTGTGTCTCAGGTGTGTGTGTGTGTTACAGGTGTGTGTCTCAGGTGTGTGTGTGTTACAGGTGTGTGTGTGTTACAGGTGTGTGTCTCAGGTGTGTGTGTGTTACAGGTGTGTGTGTGTCTCAGGTGTGTGTGTGTGTTACAGGTGTGTGTCTCAGGTGTGTGTGTGTTACAGGTGTGTGTGTGTTACAGGTGTGTGTCTCAGGTGTGTGTGTGTTACAGGTGTGTGTCTCAGGTGTGTGTGTGTGTTACAGGTGTGTGTGTGTGTGTTACAGGTGTGTGTCTCAGGTGTGTGTGTGTTACAGGTGTGTGTGTGTTACAGGTGTGTGTCTCAGGTGTGTGTGTGTTACAGGTGTGTGTCTCAGGTGTGTGTGTGTGTTACAGGTGTGTGTGTGTCTCAGGTGTGTGTGTGTGTTACAGGTGTGTGTCTCAGGTGTGTGTGTGTGCTACAGGTGTGTGTCTCAGGTGTGTGTGTGTTACAGGTGTGTGTCTCAGGTGTGTGTGTGTGTTACAGGTGTGTGTCTCAGGTGTGTGTGTGTGTTACAGGTGTGTGTCTCAGGTGTGTGTGTGTGTGTGTTACAGGTGTGTGTCTCAGGTGTGTGTGTGTGTGTGTTACAGGTGTGTGTCTCAGGTGTGTGTGTGTTACAGGTGTGTGTCTCAGGTGTGTGTGTGTGTTACAGGTGTGTGTCTCAGGTGTGTGTGTGTGTTACAGGTGTGTGTCTCAGGTGTGTGTGTGTGTTACAGGTGTGTGTCTCAGGTGTGTGTGTGTTACAGGTGTGTGTGTTACAGGTGTGTGTGTCTCAGGTGTGTGTGTTACAGGTGTGTGTCTCAGGTGTGTGTGTGTGTTACAGGTGTGTGTCTCAGGTGTGTGTGTGTGTCTCAGGTGTGTGTGTGTGTTACAGGTGTGTGTCTCAGGTGTGTGTGTGTTACAGGTGTGTGTGTGTTACAGGTGTGTGTCTCAGGTGTGTGTGTGTTACAGGTGTGTGTCTCAGGTGTGTGTGTGTGTTACAGGTGTGTGTGTGTGTGTTACAGGTGTGTGTCTCAGGTGTGTGTGTGTTACAGGTGTGTGTCTCAGGTGTGTGTGTGTGTTACAGGTGTGTGTGTGTCTCAGGTGTGTGTGTGTGTTACAGGTGTGTGTCTCAGGTGTGTGTGTGTGTTACAGGTGTGTGTCTCAGGTGTGTGTGTGTTACAGGTGTGTGTCTCAGGTGTGTGTGTGTGTTACAGGTGTGTGTCTCAGGTGTGTGTGTGTGTTACAGGTGTGTTGTCTCAGGTGTGTGTGTGTTACAGGTGTGTGTGTGTGTTACAGGTGTGTGTCTCAGGTGTGTGTGTGTTACAGGTGTGTGTGTTACAGGTGTGTGTGTGTTACAGGTGTGTGTCTCAGGTGTGTGTGTGTTACAGGTGTGTGTCTCAGGTGTGTGTGTGTGTTACAGGTGTGTGTCTCAGGTGTGTGTGTTACAGGTGTGTGTGTTACAGGTGTCTGTGTCTCAGGTGTGTGTGTTACAGGTGTGTGTCTCAGGTGTGTGTGTGTGTTACAGGTGTGTTGTCTCAGGTGTGTGTGTGTTACAGGTGTGTGTGTGTGTTACAGGTGTGTGTCTCAGGTGTGTGTGTGTTACAGGTGTGTGTGTTACAGGTGTGTGTGTGTTACAGGTGTGTGTCTCAGGTTTGTGTGTGTTACAGGTGTGTGTGTGTTACAGGTGTGTGTCTCAGGTGTGTGTGTGTTACAGGTGTGTGTCTCAGGTGTGGCAGCGTGGGGGAAACGCCTCGAACACCTGCTCCGTTCTGTCTCTGCTCGGAACCAAGTCCTCCCTCATGGGCTCCATCAGTCCAGGACCGGTCTCAGAGTGAGTCCCAGACCAGGACTAGACCAGGACTGAACCAGGACTAAACCAGGTCTAAACCAGGACTGAACCTGGTCTCAACCAGGACTTGTTCTCAGGAATGAATGTAGACACAAGGGAAGAGCTTTACTCTGAAAGGAACAGGACGTTGTGTATTTTTGTACTTTTATTCTGGAGGAAGTTGTGTGTTTTTGTAGTTTTATTCTGAAGGACGTTGTGTATTTTTGTTGTTTTATTCTGGAGGAAGTTGTGTGTTTTTGTCGTTTTATTCTGGAGGAAGTTGTGTGTTTTTGTAGTTTTATTCTGGAGGAAGTTGTGTGTTTTTGTCGTTTTATTCTGGAGGACGTTGTGTATTTTTGTTGTTTTATTCTGGAGGAAGTTGTGTGTTTTTGTTGTTTTATTCTGGAGGAAGTTGTGTGTTTTTGTCGTTTTATTCTGGAGGACGTTGTGTATTTTTGTTGTTTTATTCTGGAGGAAGTTGTGTGTTTTTGTCGTTTTATTCTGGAGGAAGTTGTGTGTTTTTGTAGTTTTATTCTGGAGGAAGTTGTGTGTTTTTGTCGTTTTATTCTGGAGGAAGTTGTGTGTTTTTGTCGTTTTATTCTGGAGGAAGTTGTGTGTTTTTGTTGTTTTATTCTGGAGGAAGTTGTGTGTTTTTGTCGTTTTATTCTGGAGGAAGTTGTGTGTTTTTGTCGTTTTATTCTGGAGGAAGTTGTGTGTTTTTGTCGTTTTATTCTGGAGGAAGTTGTGTGTTTTTGTCGTTTTATTCTGGAGGAAGTTGTGTGTTTTTGTTGTTTTATTCTGGAGGAAGTTGTGTGTTTTTGTCGTTTTATTCTGGAGGAAGTTGTGTGTTTTTGTCGTTTTATTCTGGAGGAAGTTGTGTGTTTTTGTCGTTTTATTCTGGAGGAAGTTGTGTGTTTTTGTCGTTTTATTCTGGAGGAAGTTGTGTGTTTTTGTCGTTTTATTCTGGAGGAAGTTGTGTGTTTTTGTAGTTTTATTCTGGAGGAAGTTGTGTGTTTTTGTCGTTTTATTCTGGAGGAAGTTGTGTGTTTTTGTCGTTTTATTCTGGAGGAAGTTGTGTGTTTTTTTAGTTTTATTCTGGAGGAAGTTGTGTGTTTTTGTAGTTTTATTTTGGAGGACGTTGTGTGTTTTTGACGTTTTATTCTGGAGGAAGTTGTGTGTTTTTGTCGTTTTATTCTGGAGGAAGTTGTGTGTTTTTGTCGTTTTATTCTGGAGGAAGTTGTGTGTTTTTGTCGTTTTATTCTGGAGGAAGTTGTGTGTTTTTGTCGTTTTATTCTGGAGGAAGTTGTGTGTTTTTGTCGTTTTATTCTGGAGGAAGTGTTGTGTTTTTGTCGTTTTATTCTGGAGGAAGTTGTGTGTTTTTGTCGTTTTATTCTGGAGGAAGTTGTGTGTTTTTGTCATTTTATTCTGGAGGAAGTTGTGTGTTTTGTCGTTTTATTCTGGAGGAAGTTGTGTGTTTTTGTCGTTTTATTCTGGAGGAAGTTGTGTGTTTTGTAGTTTTATTCTGGAGGAAGTTGTGTGTTTTTGTAGTTTTATTCTGGAGGAAGTTGTGTGTTTTTGTCGTTTTATTCTGGAGGAAGTTGTGTGTTTTTGTAGTTTTATTCTGGAGGAAGTTGTGTGTTTTTGTCGTTTTATTCTGGAGGAAGTTGTGTGTTTTTGTCGTTTTATTCTGGAGGAAGTTGTGTGTTTTTGTAGTTTTATTCTGGAGGAAGTTGTGTGTTTTTGTCGTTTTATTCTGGAGGAAGTTGTGTGTTTTTGTAGTTTTATTCTGGAGGAAGTTGTGTGTTTTTGTAGTTTTATTCTGGAGGAAGTTGTGTGTTTTTGTCGTTTTATTCTGGAGGAAGTTGAGTGTATTTGTAGTTTTATTCTGGAGGAAGTTGTGTGTTTTTGTAGTTTTATTCTGGAGGAAGTTGTGTGTTTTTGTCGTTTTATTCTGGAGGAAGTTGTGTGTTTTTGTCGTTTTATTCTGGAGGAAGTTGTGTGTTTTTGTCGTTTTATTCTGGAGGAAGTTGTGTGTTTTTGTCGTTTTATTCTGGAGGAAGTTGTGTGTTTTTGTCGTTTTATTCTGGAGGAAGTTGTGTGTTTTTGTCGTTTTATTCTGGAGGAAGTTGTGTGTTTTGTCGTTTTATTCTGGAGGAAGTTGTGTGTTTTTGTCGTTTTATTCTGGAGGAAGTTGTGTGTTTTTGTCGTTTTATTCTGGAGGAAGTTGTGTGTTTTTGTCGTTTTATTCTGGAGGAAGTTGTGTGTTTTTGTCGTTTTATTCTGGAGGAAGTTGTGTGTTTTTGTCGTTTTATTCTGGAGGAAGTTGTGTGTTTTTGTCGTTTTATTCTGGAGGAAGTTGTGGTGTTTTGTCGTTTTATTCTGGAGGAAGTTTTGTGTTTTTGTCGTTTTATTCTGGAGGAAGTTGTGTGTTTTTGTCGTTTTATTCTGGAGGAAGTTGTGTTTTTGTCGTTTTATTCTGGAGGAAGTTGTGTGTTTTGTCGTTTTATTCTGGAGGAAGTTGTGTGTTTTTGTAGTTTTATTCTGGAGGAAGTTGTGTGTTTTTGTCGTTTTATTCTGGAGGAAGTTGTGTGTTTTTGTCGTTTTATTCTGGAGGAAGTTGTGTGTTTTTGTCGTTTTATTCTGGAGGAAGTTGTGTGTTTTTGTCGTTTTATTCTGGAGGAAGTTGTGTGTTTTTGTCGTTTTATTCTGGAGGAAGTTGTGTGTTTTTGTCGTTTTATTCTGGAGGAAGTTGTGTGTTTTTGTCGTTTTATTCTGGAGGAAGTTGTGTGTTTTTGTCGTTTTATTCTGGAGGAAGTTGTGTGTTTTTGTCGTTTTATTCTGGAGGAAGTGTTGTGTTTTTGTCGTTTTATTCTGGAGGAAGTTGTGTGTTTTTGTAGTTTTATTCTGGAGGAAGTTGTGTGTTTTTGTCGTTTTATTCTGGAGGAAGTTGTGTGTTTTTGTCGTTTTATTCTGGAGGAAGTTGTGTGTTTTTGTCGTTTTATTCTGGAGGAAGTTGTGTGTTTTTGTCGTTTTATTCTGGAGGAAGTTGTGTGTTTTTGTCGTTTTATTCTGGAGGAAGTTGTGTGTTTTTGTCGTTTTATTCTGGAGGAAGTTGTGTGTTTTTGTCGTTTTATTCTGGAGGAAGTTGTGTGTTTTTGTCGTTTTATTCTGGAGGAAGTTGTGTGTTTTTGTAGTTTTATTCTGGAGGAAGTTGTGTGTTTTTGTCGTTTTATTCTGGAGGAAGTTGTGTGTTTTTGTCGTTTTATTCTGGAGGAAGTTGTGTGTTTTTGTCGTTTTATTCTGGAGGAAGTTGTGTGTTTTTGTCGTTTTATTCTGGAGGAAGTTGTGTGTTTTGTCGTTTTATTCTGGAGGAAGTTGTGTGTTTTTGTCGTTTTATTCTGGAGGAAGTTGTGTGTTTTTGTAGTTTTATTCTGGAGGAAGTTGTGTGTTTTTGTCGTTTTATTCTGGAGGAAGTTGTGTGTTTTTGTCGTTTTATTCTGGAGGAAGTTGTGTGTTTTTGTCGTTTTATTCTGGAGGAAGTTGTGTGTTTTTGTCGTTTTATTCTGGAGGAAGTTGTGTGTTTTTGTCGTTTTATTCTGGAGGAAGTTGTGTGTTTTTGTAGTTTTATTCTGGAGGAAGTTGTGTGTTTTTGTCGTTTTATTCTGGAGGAAGTTGTGTGTTTTTGTCGTTTTATTCTGGAGGAAGTTGTGTGTTTTTGTCGTTTTATTCTGGAGGAAGTTGTGTGTTTTTGTCGTTTTATTCTGGAGGAAGTTGTGTGTTTTTGTCGTTTTATTCTGGAGGAAGTTGTGTGTTTTTGTCGTTTTATTCTGGAGGAAGTTGTGTGTTTTTGTCGTTTTATTCTGGAGGAAGTTGTGTGTTTTTGTCGTTTTATTCTGGAGGAAGTTGTGTGTTTTTGTCGTTTTATTCTGGAGGAAGTTGTGTGTTTTTGTCGTTTTATTCTGGAGGAAGTGTTGTGTTTTTGTCGTTTTATTCTGGAGGAAGTTGTGTGTTTTTGTCGTTTTATTCTGGAGGAAGTTGTGTGTTTTTGTCGTTTTATTCTGGAGGAAGTTGTGTGTTTTTGTCGTTTTATTCTGGAGGAAGTTGTGTGTTTTTGTCGTTTTATTCTGGAGGAAGTTGTGTGTTTTTGTAGTTTTATTCTGGAGGAAGTTGTGTGTTTTTGTCGTTTTATTCTGGAGGAAGTTGTGTGTTTTTGTCGTTTTATTCTGGAGGAAGTTTTGTGTTTTTTGTCGTTTTATTCTGGAGGAAGTTGTGTGTTTTTGTCGTTTTATTCTGGAGGAAGTTGTGTGTTTTTGTCGTTTTATTCTGGAGGAAGTTGTGTGTTTTTGTCGTTTTATTCTGGAGGAAGTTGTGTGTTTTTGTCGTTTTATTCTGGAGGAAGTTGTGTGTTTTTGTCGTTTTATTCTGGAGGAAGTTGTGTGTTTTTGTCGTTTTATTCTGGAGGAAGTTGTGTGTTTTTGTCGTTTTATTCTGGAGGAAGTTGTGTGTTTTTGTCGTTTTATTCTGGAGGAAGTTGTGTGTTTTTGTAGTTTTATTCTGGAGGAAGTTGTGTGTTTTTGTCGTTTTATTCTGGAGGAAGTTGTGTGTTTTTGTCGTTTTATTCTGGAGGAAGTGTTGTGTTTTTGTCGTTTTATTCTGGAGGAAGTTGTGTGTTTTTGTCGTTTTATTCTGGAGGAAGTTGTGTGTTTTTGTCGTTTTATTCTGGAGGAAGTGTTGTGTTTTTGTCGTTTTATTCTGGAGGAAGTTGTGTGTTTTTGTCGTTTTATTCTGGAGGAAGTTGTGTGTTTTTGTCGTTTTATTCTGGAGGAAGTTGTGTGTTTTTGTCGTTTTATTCTGGAGGAAGTTGTGTGTTTTTGTCGTTTTATTCTGGAGGAAGTTGTGTGTTTTTGTCGTTTTATTCTGGAGGAAGTTGTGTGTTTTTGTCGTTTTATTCTGGAGGAAGTTGTGTGTTTTTGTAGTTTTATTCTGGAGGAAGTTGTGTGTTTTTGTAGTTTTATTCTGGAGGAAGTTGTGTGTTTTTGTCGTTTTATTCTGGAGGAAGTTGTGTGTTTTTGTAGTTTTATTCTGGAGGAAGTTGTGTGTTTTTGTAGTTTTATTCTGGAGGAAGTTGTGTGTTTTTGTCGTTTTATTCTGGAGGAAGTTGTGTGTTTTTGTCGTTTTATTCTGGAGGAAGTTGTGTGTTTTTGTAGTTTTATTCTGGAGGAAGTGTTGTGTTTTTGTCGTTTTATTCTGGAGGAAGTTGTGTGTTTTTGTCGTTTTATTCTGGAGGAAGTTGTGTGTTTTTGTAGTTTTATTCTGGAGGAAGTTGTGTGTTTTTGTCGTTTTATTCTGGAGGAAGTTGTGTGTTTTTGTCGTTTTATTCTGGAGGAAGTTGTGTGTTTTTGTAGTTTTATTCTGGAGGAAGTTGTGTGTTTTTGTCGTTTTATTCTGGAGGAAGTTGTGTGTTTTTGTCGTTTTATTCTGGAGGAAGTTGTGTGTTTTTGTAGTTTTATTCTGGAGGAAGTTGTGTGTTTTTGTCGTTTTATTCTGGAGGAAGTTGTGTGTTTTTGTAGTTTTATTCTGGAGGAAGTTGTGTGTTTTTGTCGTTTTATTCTGGAGGAAGTTGTGTGTTTTTGTCGTTTTATTCTGGAGGAAGTTGTGTGTTTTTGTCGTTTTATTCTGGAGGAAGTTGTGTGTTTTTGTAGTTTTATTCTGGAGGAAGTTGTGTGTTTTTGACGTTTTATTCTGGAGGAAGTTGTGTGTTTTTGTAGTTTTATTCTGGAGGAAGTTGTGTGTTTTTGTCGTTTTATTCTGGAGGAAGTTGTGTGTTTTTGTTGTTTTATTCTGGAGGAAGTTGTGTGTTTTTGTCGTTTTATTCTGGAGGAAGTTGTGTGTTTTTGTAGTTTTATTCTGGAGGAAGTTGTGTGTTTTTGTCGTTTTATTCTGGAGGAAGTTGTGTGTTTTTGTCGTTTTATTCTGGAGGAAGTTGTGTGTTTTTGTAGTTTTATTCTGGAGGAAGTTGTGTGTTTTTGTCGTTTTATTCTGGAGGAAGTTGTGTGTTTTTGTAGTTTTATTCTGGAGGAAGTTGTGTGTTTTTGTAGTTTTATTCTGGAGGAAGTTGTGTGTTTTTGTCGTTTTATTCTGGAGGAAGTTGTGTGTTTTTGTAGTTTTATTCTGGAGGAAGTGTTGTGTTTTTGTCGTTTTATTCTGGAGGAAGTTGTGTGTTTTTGTCATTTTATTCTGGAGGAAGTTGTGTGTTTTTGTAGTTTTATTCTGGAGGAAGTTGTGTGTTTTTGTCCTTTTTTTTCTGGAGGAAGTTGTGTGTTTTTGTCGTTTTATTCTGGAGGAAGTTGTGTGTTTTTGTCGTTTTATTCTGGAGGAAGTGTTGTGTTTTTGTAGTTTTATTCTGGAGGAAGTTGTGTGTTTTTGACATTTTATTCTGGAGGAAGTTGTGTGTTTTTGTAGTTTTATTCTGGAGGACGTTGTGTGTTTTTGACGTTTTATTCTGGAGGAAGTGTTGTGTTTTTGTAGTTTTATTCTGGAGGAAGTTGTGTGTTTTTGACGTTTTATTATGGAGGAAGTTGTGTGTTTTTGTAGTTTTATTCTGGAGGAAGTTGTGTGTTTTTGTCGTTTTATTCTGGAGGAAGTTGTGTGTTTTTGTAGTTTTATTCTGGAGGAAGTTGTGTGTTTTTGTAGTTTTATTCTGGAGGAAGTGTTGTGTTTTTGTAGTTTTATTCTGGAGGAAGTTGTGTGTTTTTGTAGTTTTATTCTGGAGGAAGTTGTGTGTTTTTGTAGTTTTATTCTGGAGGAAGTTGTGTGTTTTTGTAGTTTTATTCTGGAGGAAGTTGTGTGTTTTTGTAGTTTTATTCTGGAGGAAGTTGTGTGTTTTTGTCGTTTTATTCTGGAGGAAGTTGTGTGTTTTTGTAGTTTTATTCTGGAGGAAGTTGTGTGTTTTTGACATTTTATTCTGGAGGAAGTTGTGTGTTTTTGTAGTTTTATTCTGGAGGAAGTTGTGTGTTTTTGACGTTTTATTCTGGAGGAAGTTGTGTGTTTTTGTAGTTTTATTCTGGAGGAAGTTGTGTGTTTTTGTCGTTTTATTCTGGAGGAAGTTGTGTGTTTTTGTCGTTTTATTCTGGAGGAAGTTGTGTGTTTTTGTAGTTTTATTCTGGAGGAAGTTGTGTGTTTTTGTAGTTTTATTCTGGAGGAAGTTGTGTGTTTTTGTAGTTTTATTCTGGAGGAAGTTGTGTGTTTTTGTAGTTTTATTCTGGAGGAAGTTGTGTGTTTTTGTAGTTTTATTCTGGAGGAAGTTGTGTGTTTTTGTAGTTTTATTCTGGAGGAAGTGTTGTGTTTTTGTAGTTTTATTCTGGAGGAAGTTGTGTGTTTTTGTAGTTTTATTCTGGAGGAAGTGTTGTGTTTTTGTAGTTTTATTCTGGAGGAAGTTGTGTGTTTTTGTAGTTTTATTCTGGAGGAAGTGTTGTGTTTTTGTAGTTTTATTCTGGAGGAAGTTGTGTGTTTTTGTAGTTTTATTCTGGAGGACTGCAGGAAGTTCCACATCGACGTGTCTCTGGTCACGGAGCATGCTCAGTGCGTCGTTCCCACCTCCATCGTCATCAGTAACCGGAGTAACGGCTCCCGCACCATCCTGCACATGAACAGGTGTGTCACATGACCCATCACATGATCACCTGAGCACGCTCTGATTGGACAGCGCCTAAGCCCCGCCCCAAAGCTCCAAATGAAGCTCATGGAGGCTAGCGGCTCCAGCGGCGAATCCGGAGCACCAAATTTGGAACAGGAACTGATCTGGGACAAACTGTTGAAGTCCAAACCCCAGGGTCATGAGGAGCAGGTCAGAGGTCAGGGGTCAGAGGTCACAGGTCAGGGGTCAGAGGTCAGGGGTCAGAGGTCAGGGGTCAGAGAGGGGCCATGCTTTAACACACAAACTGAACTGGAGCCAGAGCCTGTGGAGACTAATCACGCCCATGAACACTTCCTGTTTGAAGCGCGGTGTCCATAGAGATGGACCGAACTTCAGACTTTAGACTTTAGACTTTAGAGTCACAGTCGGAGTCACAGTCGGAGTCACAGTCGGAGTCACAGTCAGAGTCACAGAGTCACAGTCGGAGTCACAGTCGGAGTCAGAGTCACAGTCGGAGTCACAGTCGGAGTCGGAGTCACAGTCGGAGTCACAGTCGGAGTCATAGTCGGAGTCATAGTCGGAGTCACAGTCGGAGTCATAGTCACAGTTATAGTCGGAGTCACAGACAGAGTCAGAGTCATAGTCGGAGTCAGAGTCATAGTCGGAGTCACATTCAGAGTCAGAGTCATAGTCAGAGTCACAGAGTCACAGTCAGAGTCACAGAGTCAGAGTCTCGGAGTCACAGTCAGAGTCACAGAGTCACAGTCGGAGTCACAGTCAGAGTCACAGTCGGAGTCACAGTCGGAGTCTCAGAGTCACAGTCGGAGTCACAGAGTCACAGTCGGAGTCACAGTCGGAGTCACAGTCGGAGTCACAGTCAGAGTCACAGAGTCACAGTCGGAGTCACAGTCAGAGTCACAGAGTCACAGTCGGAGTCACAGTCAGAGTCACAGAGTCACAGTCGGAGTCACAGAGTCACAGTCGGAGTCACAGTCAGAGTCACAGAGTCACAGTCGGAGTCAGAGTCACAGAATCACAGTCGGATTCACAGAGTCAGTCGGAGTCACAGAGTCACAGTCAGAGTCACAGAGTCACAGTCGGATTCACAGAGTCACAGTCGGAGTCACAGAGTCACAGTCGGACTCACAGAGTCACAGAGTCACACTCGGAGTGACAGTCAGAGTCACAGAGTCAGTCGGAGTCACAGAGTCACAGTCAGAGTCACGGAGTCACAGAGTCACATTCGGAGAGGGGTTAGAGAGGGGCCATGCTTTAACACACAAACTGAACTGGAGCCAGAGCCTGTGGAGCCTAATCACGTCCATGAACACTTCCTGTTTGAAGCGCGGTGTCCAGAGAGATGGACCGAACTTCAGACTTTAGACTTTAGAGTCACAGTCGGAGTCACAGAGTCACAGTCGGAGTCACAGTCGGAGTCACAGTCAGAGTCTCAGAGTCACAGTCGGAGTCACAGTCGGAGTCACAGTCAGAGTCTCAGAGTCACAGTTGGAGTCACAGAGTCACAGTCGGAGTCACAGTCGGAGTCACAGAGTCACAGTCGGAGTCACAGTCGGAGTCACAGTCGGAGTCACAGAGTCACAGTCGGAGTCACAGAGTCACAGTCGGAGTCACAGTCAGAGTCACAGAGTCACAGTCGGAGTCACAGAGTCACAGTCGGAGTCACAGTCGGAGTCACAGTCGGAGTCACAGTCGGAGTCACAGAGTC
This sequence comes from Odontamblyopus rebecca, assembly GCA_030686955.1. Taxonomy (NCBI): domain Eukaryota; kingdom Metazoa; phylum Chordata; class Actinopteri; order Gobiiformes; family Gobiidae; genus Odontamblyopus; species Odontamblyopus rebecca. The sequence goes on along the minus strand of CM060663.1, from coordinate 758,412 downwards.
ACAGTCGGAGTCACAGTCGGAGTCACAGAGTCACAGTCGGAGTCACAGTCGGAGTCACAGAGTCACAGTCGGAGTCACAGAGTCACAGTCGGAGTCACAGAGTCACAGTCGGAGTCACAGTCGGAGTCACAGTCGGAGTCACAGTCAGAGTCTCAGAGTCACAGTTGGAGTCACAGAGTCACAGTCCAGGGATTACACAGTCCAGTCTGATCCTGATCACAAGTCACAGTCAGAGTCACAGAGTCGGGAGTCACAGTCAGTCTCTGATCAAGTCACAGTGTCACAGTCGGAGTCTGATCAAGTCACAGAGTCGTCCCAGTCTGATCAGAGTCAAGTCAGTCCTGATCGGAGTCTGATCCAAAGTCAAGTCACAGTCTCACAGTGTCACAGTCAGTCTGATGTCTCAGAGTCAGTCAGTCCTGATCGGAGTCTCAGTGTCGAGTCATCACGGTCGAGTCCCTGTCTGGTCGGAGTCACGAGTCACAGTCGGAGTCACAGTCATCAGAGTCTGATCGAGTCTGATCGGAGTCTGAATCGGAGTCTGGTCGGAGTCAGTCAGAGTTATCAGAGTCCTGAGTCGGAGTCTGAAGTCTGGTCAGAGATCAGTCACAGTCAGTCAGAGTCACAGTCGAAGTCTCAGAGTCACAGTTGGAGTCACAGTCAGAGTCACAGTCAGGTCTGATCAAGTCAGATCAGAGTCTCTGAGAGTCACAGTCAGAATACAGAGTCTGAGTCGGAGTCTCAGAGTCACAGAGTCGGAGTCTACTGAAGTCCTGATCGGAGTCCTGGGTCACAGTCGGTCCAGTCCTGAAGTCAGTCACAGTCAGAGTCTTAGAGTCACAGTGTCTGGTCCACAGAGTCAGTCCTGGAAATTATGATCACAGTCTCAGAGTCACAATCAGAGTCTGATCACAGAGTCACAGTCGGAGTCACAGTCGGAGTCCCAGTCAGTCTGATCGGAGTCTGATCGGAGTCTGATCAGTCCAGAGTCTCAGAGTCACAGTCGGAGTCCACAGAGTCTGGTCGGAGTCACAGAGTCACAGATCGGAGTCTGGTCCAGTCCTGATCAGAGTCTCAGAGTCACAGATTGGAGTCACAGTCAAGTCTGATCAGTCCTGATCAGAGTCTGATCGGAGTCCTGATCAGTCACAGTCATCAAAGTCACAGAGTCACAGTCAGAGTCACAGTGGTCTGGTCTGACACGGAGTCACAGAGTCACAGTCAGAGTCACAGAGTCGGAGTCACCGGTCGGACAGTCGGAGTCACAGTCGGAGTCGGAGTCGGTCACAGAGTCACAGTCGGAGTCGCAGTCACAGTGTCACAGTCGGAGTCTGGTGGATCGCAATCGGAGTCACAAATCGGGAGTCACAGTCGAGTCTGATCAGAGTTGATCCACAGTCGGAGTCACAGTCCTGGTCAGGTCCTGGATCGGAGTCACAGGTCAGAGTCACAGTCGCAGTCAATCTCAGAGTCACAGTCAGGTCACAGTCCAGGAGTCCTGATCGGAGTCACAGTCGGACCAGTCTCAGTCTCCAAGTCACAGTCGAAGTCTCAGAGTCACAGTCCAGTCACAGAGTCACAGTCTCACAGTCACAGATCGGAGTGCAGTCGGAGTCACAGTCAGTCCTGATCGGAGTCTGATCAGAGTCACAGTCGAGTCACTGGTCTGGTCTGCAGTCGAGTCGTCAGAGTGCACAGTCAAGTCTCCAGAGTCGGAGGTCTACAGTCGAATCATGAAGTCACAGAGTCTGATCGATCGAGTCACAGTCCCTGAGTCACAGTCGGAGTCACACGATCACAAGTCTGATCAGTCTGATCAGAGTCCCAGTCCTGATTGAAGTCCTGATCGGGTCGGTCACAGTCACAGTCCAGTCTGGTCGGTCACAGTGGTCCCGGAGTCTGATTCCAGGGTCTGATCGGAGTCCTGATACGTCCCGGATCACGGTCTGGAGTGCAAGACAAAGTCCTGATCAGTCTCGGTCAAGTCACAGAGTCTGATCAGTCTCAGAGTCCTGATCGAGTCTGAAGTCACAAGTCGGATCTGGTGAAGTCTGGTCGAGTCTGGTCAGTCCTGATCGGAGGTCTGATCAGAGTCTCAGAGTCTGGTCAGTGGAGTCACAGTCAAGTCTGGACACAGTCACAGTCACAAGAGTCTGATCGGAGTCCTGATCGGACAAGTCACAGTCGGAGTCTGAGTGCAGTCGAAGTCTGATCGGAGTCACAGTCGGAGTCACAGTCACAGTCACAAGTCCCGGAGTCACAGTCGAATCACTGAGGAAGTCCTGATCGAATCACAGTCGGTCGGAGTCACAGTCTGATGGTCACAGTCAAGTCTGCAGAGTCACAGTTGGAGTCTGGTCGGTCACAGTCAGAGTCCACAGTCCTGAGTCTACAGTCGGAGTCACACAGTCTGGAAGTCTGATCAGTCTGATCAGAGTCACAGTCAGGTCACTGGTCGGAGTCACAGTCACAGAGTCTCAGAGTCTGAGTCAGCAGTCTGATGAGTCACAGACAGAGTCACAGTCCCTGAGTCAGAGTCTGAGTCACAGTCGGGTCACAGTCGGAGTCTGATCGGGTCGGGTAGTCACAGTCTGATCGAGTCTGATCCAGAGTCTCAGAGTCAGTCACAGTGTCTGGTCGGAGTCTGACAGTCTGGTCAGAGTCACAGAGTCTGATCAGAGTCAGAAGTCTGATCGAATCTGATCGGAGTCACAATCCTGAGTCACAGTCACCGAGATCGGAGTCACAGACAGAGTCTGATCGGAGTCACAGTCTGAAGTCTGAGTCACAGGAGTCTGATCGGAGTCTGGTCGGAGTCACAGTCCTGAGTCTCAGAGTCTGATGTAGTCGGAGTCACAGTCGGAGTCTCGGTCGAGTCACAGTCTGATCCAATCAAGTCTGAAGTCACAGTCGGAGTCTGATCGGAGTCACAGTCTCAGAGTCACAGAGTCACAGTCGGAGTCTGATCAGAGTCACAGTCGGAGTCAGTCAGAGTCACAGAGTCCTGATCAGATCTCAGAGTCACAGTCAGTCCTGAAGTCTGATCAGTCGGAGTCTGATCGGAGTCTGATCGGAGTCACGAGAGTCTCAAGTCTGGTCAGTCACAGTCCTGAGTCACAGTCTGAAGTGTGATCCTGAAGTCTGATCAGTCTGATCGGAGTCACAGTCAGAGTCTCAGAGTCACAGTCCCGGAGTCACAGAGTCTGATGCCCAGTCACAGTGCAAAGTCGGATCCTGATCAGAGTCTGATCAAGTCTCAAGTCGGGTCCCACAGAGTCCTGCAGAGTCTGATCGAATCGCGATCACAGTCTCACAGTCTGGAGTCTGGTCGGAGTCTGATCGGAGTCTGATCCAGTCGGATCAGTCCCAGAGTCTGATCGCAAGTCACAGTCTGAGTCACAGTCCTGATCAGAGTCACAGTCGGATCAAGTCTGATCAGTCAGTCACCAGAGTCACAGTCGGTCGGAGTCTACAGGTCGATCTGGTCAGTCTGATCGGAGAATCCTGAAGTCTGAAGTCTGGTCAGTCTGGAGTCTGATCGGAGTCACAGTCGGAGTCTCGGAGTCTGTTGGAGTCACCAGTCGGAGTCTGGTCGGAGTCGAGAGTCACAGAGTCACATGGGCAGAAGAGTCACAGTGGAGTCACAGTCAGTCTCAGAGTCACGGTCTGGAAGTCACAGGTCACAGTCGGAGTCTCAGTCACAGTCGGAGTCAGTCAGAGTCACAGTTGGAGTCACAGTCAGAGTCTGGTCAGAGTCACAGTCAGAGTCTCAGAGTCACAGTTGGATCAAGTCACAGTGTCTGAGTCACAGAGTCTGCAGAGTCTGATCGGGAGTCTGAAGACGAAGTCACAGTCACAGTCCCCAGAGTCACAGTCAGTCCTGGAGTCTGGTCAGTCCCACAAGATTGGAGTCCCAGTCTCAAGTCTGGTCGCCGAGTCACAGAGTCACCGGAGTCCCGGAGGTCTGATCAGAGTCACAGAGTCACAGTCAGTGAGTCACATGAAGTCACTGAGTCGAGGTCTGAAGTCAGATGTGATCACAGAGTGTCACAGTCGGATCTGATGCAGGAGTCCTGATCTGAGTCTCCAGAAGTCACAGTCGGAGTCTGATCGGAGTCACAGTCGGAGTCTCAGAGTCCTGATCGGAGTCCCCACCAGAGTCCTGGTCGGAGTCCTGATCGGAGTCCTGATCAGAGTCACAGTCCAGAAGTCCTGATCAGAATCACAAGTCTGGAGTCACAGTTGGAGTCTGATCAGAGTCACAGAGTCACAGTCAGTCTGATCAGAGTCACGGAGTCTGAAGTCTGATCGGAGTCTGGTCGGAGTCTGGTCGACAGGAGTCGAGGAGTCCACCTGATCTGAGTCTGAGTCCACAGAGTCTGATCGGAGATCTGCAGTCCAGTCTGATCGGATCTGATCGGAGTCACAGTCAGATCTGAGTCACAGTCGGAGTCACAGAGTCGGAGTCTGATCGCAGTCACAGTGTCTGAAGTCACAGTCGGAGTCTGAATGCAGAGTCAGAGTCACAGTCCAGGTCTGATCGGAGTCTGAGTCAGTCAGATCACAGAGTCACCAGTTGGAGTCACAGTCAGAGTCACAGTCGAGGTCACAGTCAGAGTCACAGTCGGAGTCACAGTCGGTCTCAGAGTCGGAGTCACAGTCACAGAGTCAAGTCAGATCAGAGTCTGAACAGAGTCGAGTCACAGTCAGAGTCTGGGAGATCTGGTCAGTCCTGGTCAGTCACAGTCGGTCGGAGTCTGAAGTCTGAGTCGCAGTCCTGATGTCACAGTGCAGTCACAGATCGGAGTCTGATCAGGAGTCACGGTCAGAGTCACATCAAGTCTCAGGAGTCACAGATTGAATCACCAGAGTCTGATCGGAGTCACGGAGTCACAGTCGAATACAGTCGGAGTCACAGTCAGTCTGATCGGAGTCTGATCGGAGTCACAGTTGGAGTCACAGAGTCACAGTCGAATCTCAGAGTCACAGTCGGAGTCTACAGTCCCGAGTCACAGAGTCCTCAAATCCAGGAGTCACAGAGTCACAGAGTCGGAGTCACAGTCATGATCAGTCACGGTGATCGGAGTCACAGTCACAGTCTGAAGTCACAGAGTCACAGTCGGAGTCTGGTCAGGAGTCACAGAGTCACAGTCGGAGTCTGATCAGAGTCACAGTCCCAGGAGTCACAGTCGGAGTCACAGTCAGTCCTGGTCAGTCAAGGTCACAGAGTCACAGTCGGAGTCACACAGAGTCACAGTCGGAGTCTGACCAGTCTGGTCGGAGTCTGATCGGAGTCCTGGGAGTCTGATCGGAGTCTGGAGTCACAGTCGGAGTCCTGATGTCTGGTCGGAGTCTGGTCGGAGTCACAGTCTGAAGTCTCAGAGTCACAGTCGGAGTCTCAGAGTCACAGTGATCCTGAAGTCCTGATCACAGAGTCACAGTCCAGTCTGATCTGAGTCTGATCGGAGTCACAGAGTCTCAGAGTCACAGTCAGAGAGTCCTGATCGGATCCCACAGAGTCTGAACAGAGTCGGAGTCTGACAGTCACCAGTCCATAGTCACAGTCAGTCACAGTCGGAGTCACAGTCGGAGTCACAGTCGAGTCAGGAGTCACAGAGTCACAGTCGGTCAGTCAGTCACAGTCAGAGTCTGGAGTCAGTCAGTCCTGATCTAGGAGTCACAGTCAGTCTGATCGGAGTCTGGTCGGAGTCACAGGTCGGAGTCTGATCGGAGTCTGGTCAGATCACAGTGCAGTCACAGAAGTCACAGTCCCGGAGTCACAGTCAGAGTCACTGATCGGAGTCTCAGAGTCACAGACCGGAGTCTCCGGAGTCACAGACCGGAGTCACAGAGTCTGGTCGGAGTCTGATCGGAGTCATGATCACAGTCACAGTGTCACAGTCGGAGTCTGCAGTCAGAGTCTCAGAAGTCACAGTCGAGTCACAAGTCACAGATCGGAGTCACAGTCAGAGTCACAGAGTCACTGTCAGTCTGGTCACAGTCCTGGAAGTCACAGTCGGAGTCACAGAGTCACAGAGTCTGATCAAGTCGGAGTCTGATCGGAGTCACAGAGTCACAGTTGGAGTCTGAGTCACAGTCACGGAGTCACGGTCGGAGTCACAGTCACAGTCTGAGTCACAGAGTCACAGTCGGAGTCACAGTCGGAGTCACAGGTCTCAGAGTCACAGTCGGAGTCACAGAGAGTCACAGTCGGAGTCACAGTCAGGAGTCACAAGTCGGAGTCACAGAGTCACAGTCGAGTCACAGTAGTCGGAGTCACAGTCGGAGTCAGAGTCACAGAGTCACAGAGTCACAGGAGTCACAGAGTCACAGAGTCACAGTCGAGTCACAGCAGAGTCACAGTCAGTCCAGTCGAGTCAGTCAGAGTCACAGTCGGAGTCAGTCAGAGTCGGAGTCACAGTCAGAGTCAGAGTCACAGAGTCACAGTCGGAGTCAGAGTCGGAGTCAGTCAGAGTCAGTCAGAGTCAGTCTGATCGTCACAGTCACAGTGAGTCACAGTCACAGAGTCACAGTCAGTCAGTCAGTCTGAGTCACAGTCGGAGTCACAGTCAGTCAAGTCAGAGTCACAGTCGGAGTCACAGTCGAGTCTGAGTCAGAGTCACAGTCACAGTCAGTCACAGTCCAGTCACAGTCAGTCTGAGGAGTCACAGTCGAGTCACAGTCAGAGTCACAGTCGAGTCAGGAGTCACAGTCGGAGTCACAGTCGGAGTCTGAGTCACAGTCTGAGAGTCACAGTCAGTCAGTCGGAGTCACAGTCAGTCAGAGTCACAGTCGAGTCACAGGAGTCACAGAGTCACAGAGTCGGAGTCACAGAGTCAGTCACAGTCGGAGTCACAGAGTCACAGTCACAGAGTCACAGTCGAGTCACAGAGTCACAGTCGAGTCACAGTCGGAGTCACAGTCAGTCGGAGTCACAGTCGGAGTCACAGTCGGAGTCACAGCGAGTCACAGTCACAGAGTCACAGTCAGTCACAGTCACAGTCGGAGTCAGAGTCACAGTTGGAGTCACGGAGTCACAGTCAGAGTCACAGAGTCTGAGTCGGAGTCACAGTCAGAGTCTCAGAGTCACAGTCGGAGTCACAGAGTCAGTCGGAGTCACAGAGTCTCACAGTCACAGAGTCACAGTCGGAGTCACAGAGTCAGTCACAGTCGGAGTCAGTCACAGTCACAGTCAGAGTCCGGAGTCACAGTCACAGAGTCACAGTCGGAGTCTGCAGTCACAGTCGGAGTCACAGTCAGAGTCACAGAGTCACAGCCGGAGTCACAGTCAGAGTCACAGTCGGTCGGAGTCTGATCGGAGTCACAGAGTCTGCGGAGTCACAGAGTCACAGTCACAGTCAGAGTCACAGTCGGAGTCACAGTCGGTCGGAGTCACAGAGTCACAGTCGGAGTCACAGAGTCACAGAGTCACAGTCGGAGTCACAGTCGGAGTCTCAGAGTCACAGTCGGAGTCACAGTCACAGTCGGAGTCACAGTCGGAGTCACAGTCGGAGTCACAGTCGGAGTCACAGAGTCACAGTCGGAGTCACAGTCGGAGTCACAGTCAGAGTCACAGAGTCACAGTCGGAGTCACAGTCAGAGTCACAGTCGGAGTCACAGTCAGAGTCACAGTCGGAGTCACAGTCGGAGTCACAGTCGGAGTCACAGTCGGAGTCACAGTCGGAGTCACAGTCAGAGTCTCAGAGTCACAGTCGGAGTCACAGAGTCACAGTCGGAGTCTCAGAGTCACAGTCGGAGTCACAGTGTCACAGTCGGAGTCACAGTCGGAGTCCTGATCGAGTCTCCAGAGTCATGATCGGAGTCACAGAGTCTGGTCGGAGTCTCAAGTCTGATCGAATGGAATCACAGTCGGAGTCTGAGTCGAAGAGTCACAGTCAGAAGTCACAGAGTCACAGTCTGAAGTCACAGTCGGAGTCCACAGTCGAAGTCCACCAGGAGTCACGAGTCTGGTCGGAGTCCTGATCGGAGTCTACAGTCCTGAAGTCTGGTCCCGGAGTCTGATCCCGGAGTCACTGGTCACAGTTGGAGTCTGAAGTCTACGGTCCAGTCTGAGTCGGAGTCTCAGAGTCTGATCGGAGTCTAGAGTCACAGAGTCTGATCAGATCCCCGGTCGGAGTCTGATCGGAGTCTGATCCAAGTCTGAAGTCACAGTCGGGAGTCTGATCACAGAAGTCACAGAGTCTGATCGGAGTCTGAGTCTGATCTCAAGTCTGGTCGGAGTCACAGAGTCACAGTCGAATCACAGAGTCTGGAGTCTGATCAGAGTCACAGTGGTCACAGTCGGAGTCTGATCGGAGTCCTGATCAGAGTCTGGAGTCACAGATCAGAGTCACAGAGTCCCAGTCACAGAGTCTGGTCGGAGTCTGATCAGAGTCTCAGAGTCACAGTCGAGTCTGATCAGAGTCACAAGTCGGAGTCACGGTCTGGAGTCCACAAGTCGGAGTCTGATCGGAGTCTGATCAGAGTCACAAGTCTGATTGATCGATCGAATCCATGAGTCTGATCGAGTCCTGATCCGGAGTCACAAGTCTCAGTCACAGTTGGAGTCACAGAGTCTGATCGGAGTCTCAAAATTTTGGTCGGAGTTAACTGGTCAAGTCCGGAGTCACAGTCAGAGTCACCCAAGTCTGCAGTCGGAGTCACAGTCCAGAAGTCACAGTCAAGTCACAGAGTCACAGTCGAAGATCAGGAGTCACAGTCAGAGTCACAAAGTCACAGTCAGTCGGAGTCACAAGTCATGTCCAGATCACAGAGTCACAGTCAGAGTCACAGTCAGAGTCACAGTCGGATCACGAGTCTCAAGTCTGATCAGATCTGATCACAGTCACAGAGTCTGATCGGAGTCTGATCGAAGGTCTGTCCCGAAGTCACAAGTCGGAGGGGGTCCTGATCAGGGGCCAGTCTGATCTGGAGTCCACAGAGTCTGACACCTGATCGAGAGTCACAGTCGAAGTCCTGTCGGAGTCCTGAATCTAGTCTGATCGGAGTCTGATCTTGAAGTCTCAGAGTCTGATCAGAGTCATGGAGTCACAGAACCCAAGTCTGATCAGAGTCTGGTCGGAGTCTGACAGTCGGAGTCACAGTCTGAGAGTCACAGTCGGAGTCACAGTCAGTCAGTCCACAGTGTCACAGTCGGAGTCACAGTTGGAGTCTGGTCGGAGTCTGAAATGGTCACGGAGTCACAGTCAGAGTCCCGAGTCACAGTCAGGTCAGTCTTGGAGTCACAGTCAGAGTCACAGAGTCACAGTCAGTCAGGAGTCTGATCAGAGTCACAGAGTCACAGTCTGAGTCACAGTCGAGATCACAGTCAAGTCTCAGAGTCACAGTCTGGGGGGTACAAGTCACAGTCGGAGTCCTGGAAGTCTGGTCCAGATCTCAGTCACAGAGTCACAGTCAGAGTCACAGAGTCACAGTCAGAGTGATCTGAGTCACAGAGAGTCACAGTCGGAGTCACAGTCAGAGTCACAGAGTCACTGGTCGGAGTCACAGTCAAGCGAGTCACAGTGGTCTGAGTCACAGAGTCACCAGTCGGAGTCACAGTCGGAGTCCTGAAGTCACAGTTTGACGGAGTCACAGTCGGAGTCACAGAGTCAGAGTCGGAGTCAGAGTTTACAGTTAGGAGTCACAGTCCTGATCGGAGTCTCAAGTCACAGTCGGAGTCACAGTGATCTGAGTCTCAGAGTCACAGTCCAGGTCATCTCGGAAGTCACAGTCAGAGTCACAGAGTCAAGTCACAGTCGGAGTCTCAGAGTCACAGTTCGAAGTCACAGAGTCACAGTCGGAGTCTGAGTCGGAGTCACAGTCACAGTCACAGAGTCACAGTTGGAGTCACAGTCAGAGTCTGGAGTCCTGATCAGAGTCTGAAGTCTGAGTCGGAGTCTGATCGGAGTCTGAACAGAGTCACAGTGGGAGTCCTGATCAGGAGTCACAGAGTCTGAAGTCACAGTCGGAGTCATGATCTGAAGTCACAGGTCGAAGTCACAGAGTCACGATCGGAGTCTGGTCGCAAGTCACAGTCTGATCACAGTCTCAAGTCACAGTTGGAGTCTGAAGTCACAGTCGGAGTCTCAGAGTCACAGTCGGTCACGGTCTGAGGTCTCAGAGTGCAGTCGGAGTCACAGTCGCAGTCTCAGAGTCACAGTCGGAGTCTGAGGAGTCACAGTCGAGATACAAGTCTACAGAGTCTCAGAGTCACAGAGTCACAGTCACGGTCAGTCACAGGTTGGAGTCACAGTCAGAGTCACAGAGTCACAGTCCCTGGAGTCACAGTCGGAGTCACAGTCAGAGTCTGAGGTCACAGTCAGAGTCACAGGAGTCAGTGCAGTTGGAGTCACAGTCAAGTCTGGGAAGTCACAGTCGGAGTCACAGTCGGAGTCCTGGTCGGAGTCTGATCAGAGTCGTCGGAGTCACAGAGTCTGATCGAGTCACAAGTATGAGTCGGAGTCTGATCAGAGTCTCAAGTCTGATCGGAGTCTGATCCCGGAAGTCTCAGAGTCACAGATCTCAGAGTCTGACAGTCTGATCACAAGTCTGATCAAGTCTTAGAGTCACAGTCGGATTCACAGAGTCACAGTCGGAGTCCTGATCCAGTCACAGTCTCAGAGTCACGAGTCTGGAGTCACGGTCACAGTCGGAGTCTGATCAGAGTCTGGGAAGTCTGATCAGTCCACAGTCTCAGAGTCTGATCAGAAGTCCACAGAGTCACAGTCTGAGTCACCAAGTCACGATCGGAGTCACAGTCAGGTCTGATCAGGGTTCTCAGAGTCGATACAGTCACAGAGTCACAATCAGAGAAGTCTGGACAGTCTGATCGGAGTCACAGAGTCAAGTCTGGAGTCACAGATCGGAGTCACAGTCATCGGGTCTGAGTCACAAGAGTCACAGTCGGAGGGGTCAGAGAGGGAGCCATGCTTTAACACACAAACTGAACTGGAGTCCTAGGTCTGATCAGGAGTCACAAGTCTGATCGTCCCATGGAGTCACTGGTCGGAGTCTCAGAGTCACAGGGTCGAATCACCGTCTGATCAGTCTGATCGCAGTCAGAGTCACAGTCGGAGTCACAGTCGGAGTCTGCAGTCAATCGAGTCTGAGAAGTCACAGTCGGAAGTCCTGATCGATCCTGGAGTCTGACAGTCGGAGTCTGGTCGCAGTCACAGTCCAGTCTGATCGAGTCTCAGAGTCACAGTCGGAGTCACAGTCTGGTCAGTCTCAAGTCTGGTCCAGATCACAGTCAGTCACAGTCGAGTCTCAGAGTCACAGTCGGAGTCTGATCAGAGTCACAGTCACAGTCACAGAGTCACAGTCGGAGTCCTGTCGGAGTCCTGATCAGAGTCTGAGAGTCTGGATCAGAGTCACAGTCAAGTCACAGAGTCACAGTCGGAGTCTGGTCAGAGTCCACTGAAGTCTGAGTCACGGAGTCTGAAGTCTGACAGTCGGAGTCCCAGTCGAATCACAGTGTCTGGTCTGAGTCACAGTGTCTGATCAGTCTGAAGTCTGATCACGGGTCAAGTCTCAGAGTCTGGTCGGAGTCTGATCCAGTCAGATCAGAGTCTGGTCGGGTCACAGTCGGAGTCTGATCGCAGTCACAGTGTCTGATCGGAGTCTGATCGGAGTCTGGTCGAGAGTCTCAGAGTCTGATCGGAGTCTCAAGTCTGATCGGAGTCTCAGAGTCTACAGTCCCGGAGTCTCAGAGTCTGATCGAAGTCCTGGATCAGTCACAGTCGGAGTCTGATCCAAGTCTCAGTCACAGTCAGAGTCACAGAGTCACAGTTGGAGTCTACAGTCCAAGTCTGGAAGTCACAGTGGATCGGAGTCACAGTCGGAGTCACCCGAGTCTGAAGTCACAGTCGGAGTCACAGTCGGAGTCTGGAGTCACAGTCTCAGAGTCACGGAGTTATGAGTCACGGTGATCGGAGTCACAGAGTCTGGTCCCGGAGTCGCAGTCACAGAGATCATCGGTCAGTCACAGTCCAGAGTCTCAAGAGTCACAGATTAGGAGTCACAGAGTCTTGATCCCGGAGTCACAGTGTCTGATCGGAGTCACAGTCAGGAGTCACAGTCACAGTCCAGAGTCACAGAGTCACAGTCGGAGTCTGATCAGAGTCACAGTCAAGTCACAGAGTCACAGTCGGAGTCTGGGGTCACAGTCAGTCAAGTGCAGTCAGAGTCACAGTCAAAGTCTCAGAGTCTGGTCAGAGTCACCAGAGTCACAGTCAGGAGTCACAGTCGGAGTCACAGTCCCAAGTCTGGATGGAGTCCTGCAGTCAGAGTCACTGAAGTCCTGAGTCGAGTCTGATCACGAGTCACAGAGTCTGATCACAGTCCTGGAAGTCTGATCGGAGTCACAGTCACAGTCTGGAAGTCACAGTCGGAGTTCAGTCACAGTCAGTGTCTGATCAGTCTGATCAGAGTCTGCAGTCAGAGTCACAGTCTGATTGAGTCTGAAGTCACAGTCCCGGAGTCTCAAGTCCCAGTGAATTTACCAGAGTCTGAGTCTGGAAGTCACAGTCGGAGTCACAGATCACAGTCGAGTCTACAGTCAGAGTCACAGTCAAGTCGGAGTCCTGAAGTCTCAGTCCTGATCGGAGTCACAGAGTCACAGTCAAGTCACAGTCGAGTCACAGTCGGAGTCTGATCGAGAGTCACAGTCGGAGTCACAGTCAGAGTCACAGAGTCTGATCGAGTCGGTCGGAGTCTGGATCAGTCAGTCTGATCAGAGTCACAGTCAAGTCACCAGAGTCTGGTCGGATCGGAGTCACAGTCAGAGTCTACAGAGTCACAGTCTGAGTCTGAGGTCTGATCGGAGTCACAGTCAGAGTCAGTCAGAGTCACAGTCGGAGTCACAGTCGGAGTCACAGTCAGAGTCACAGTCGGAGTCACAGAGTCACAGCCGAGTCAGAGTCTCAGAGTCACAGTCCGGAGCCGCGGAGCCAGAGTCACAGTCGGAGTCACAGTCACAGAGTCACAGTCGGAGTCACAGTCAGAGTCACAGAGTCACAGTCAGAGTCACAGACTCACAGTCGGAGTCACAGTGTCACAGTCGGAGTCTCAGTGTCACAGTCGGAGTCACAGTCACGGAGTCACAAAGTCACAGTCGGAGTCACAGTCAGAGTCACAGAGTCACAGAGTCACAGTCAGAGTCACAGAGTCACAGTCGCCGGAGTCACAGCAGAGCTGAGTCACAGAGTCACAGTCGGAGTCAGTCACAGTCGGAGTCACAGTGGAGTCACAGAGTCACAGTCAGAGTCACAGAGTCACAGCCGGAGTCACAGAGTCTGAGTCACAGTCAGAGTCACAGAGTCACAGCCGGAGTCACAGCAGAGTCACAGAGTCACAGTCAGTCACAGAGCCAGTCACAGAGTCACAGTCGGAGTCAGAGCTCGGAGTCACAGTCAGTCCGAGTCAGTCAGAGTCAGAGTCACAGCCGGAGTCACAGAGTCACAGTCGAGAGTCAGTCAGCCAGTCACAGAGTCACAGTCAGGAGTCAGTCTGAGTCACAGAGTCACAGACCGGAGTCACAGACCAGAGTCACAGAGTCTGATCAGAGAGCCGGAGTCACAGTCCACAGTCGGAGTCCGCAGTCAGAGTCACAGAGTCACAGTCGGAGTCACAGTCAGAGTCACAGAGTCTGATCGGAGTCACAGACCGGAGTCACAGACCGGAGTCACAGACCGGAGTCACAGACCGGAGTCACAGACCGGAGTCACAGACCAGAGTCACAGACCAGTCACAGAGTCACAGTCAGAGTCACAGAGTCACAGTCGGAGTCACAGTCTGAGTCACAGAGTCACAGTTGGAGTCACAGAGTCACAGCTGGAGGAGTCACAGTCGGAGTCACAGTCAGAGTCTCAGAGTCACAGTCGGAGTCACAGTCAGAGTCTCAGAGTCAGTTGGAGTCACAGAGTCACAGTCGGAGCCAGAGTCACAGCCGGAGTCACAGAGTCACAGTCGGAGTCACAGAGTCTGGTCAGAGCCGGAGTCACAGTCAGAGTCACAGAGTCACAGAGTCACAGACAGAGTCACAGAGTCACAGAGTCACAGACAGAGTCACAGAGTCACAGTCGGAGTCACGGAGTCACAGAGTCACAGTCGGAGTCACAGAGTCACAGTCGGAGTCACAGTCGGAGTCTCAGAGTCACAGTCGGAGTCACAGAGTCACAGTTGGAGTCACAGAGTCACAGTCGGAGTCACAGAGTCACAGTCGGAGTCACAGTCAGAGTCTCAGAGTCACAGTCGGAGTCACAGTCAGAGTCTCAGAGTCACAGTCGGAGTCACAGAGTCACAGTCAGAGTCACAGAGTCACAGTCGGAGTCACAGAGTCAGTCGGAGTCACAAAGTCACAGTCAGAGTCACGGAGTCACAGTCGGAGTCACAGAGTCACAGTCGGAGTCACAGTCAGAGTCACAGAGTCACAGTCGGAGTCACAGTCAGAGTCACAGTCAGAGTCACAGAGTCACAGTCGGAGTCAGAGTCACAGTTGGAGTCACAGAGTCACAGTCGGATTCACAGAGTCAGTCGGAGTCACAGAGTCACAATCAGAGTCGCAGAGTCACAGTCGGATTCACAGAGTCAGTCGGATTCACAGAGTCACAGTCAGAGTCATGGAGTCACAGAGTCACATTCGGAGAGGGGTCAGAGAGGGGCCATGCTTTAACACACAAACTGAACTGGAGCCAGAGCCTGTGGAGCCTAATCACGCCCATGAACACTTCCTGTTTGAAGCGCGGTGTCCAGAGAGATGGACCGAACTTCAGACTTTAGACTTTAGAGTCACAGTCGGAGTCACAGTTGGAGTCACATTCGGAGTCACAGTGTCACAGTCGGAGTCACAGTTGGAGTCACATTCGGAGTCACAGTGTCACAGTCGGAGTCACAGTCGGAGTCTTGGAGTCACATTCGGAGTCACAGTGTCACAGTCGGAGTCGGAGTCACAGTCGGAGTCTCGGAGTCACAGTCGGTGTCTCGGCGTCACAGTCGGAGTCACAGTGTCACAGTCGGAGTCACATTCGGAGTCACAGTGTCACAGTCGGAGTCTTGGAGTCACAGTCGGTGTCACAGTGTCACAGTCGGAGTCACAGTCTGAGTCACAGTCGGAGTCTCGGAGTTACAGTCGGTGTCTCGGAGTCACAGTCGGAGTCACAGTGTCACAGTCGGAGTCACAGTCGGAGTCACAGTCGGAGTCACAGTCGGAGTCTCGGAGTCACAGTCGGAGTCTCGGAGTCACAGTCAGAGTCTCGGAGTCACAGTCGGAGTCTCAGAGTCACAGTTGGAGTCACAGTCGGAGTCACAGTCGGAGTCTCAGAGTCACAGACGGAGTCACAGACGGAGTCACAGTCGGAGTCACAGTCGGAGTCACAGTCGGAGTCACAGTCGGAGTCTCAGAGTCACAGTCGGAGTCACAGTCGGAGTCTCGGAGTCACAGTCGGAGTCTCAGAGTCACAGTTGGAGTCACAGTTGGAGTCACAGTCGGAGTCACAGTCGGAGTCACAGTCGGAGTCTCAGAGTCACAGTCGGAGTCACAGTTGGAGTCACAGTCGGAGTCACAGTCAGTCTTAGCCTTCATCTCAGCTGCTTTTCTCGCATGAATCGATGTGGGTGTGATATTTTATTTTAAACTGTATTTAAATCTGGAGTTCAGAGAAGAGATGTTTGAGGCAGAGGAAATCAGGCTGGAGCATTAGCTGTGCTTCAGAAACGCAGAGGAGCACCACCTGGTGAGATCACCAGGTGGAGCTCCTCTGCATTTCTGAGCATGTGGTGTCCCCGCAGCTTCATCGTGGCAGACCTGGCGCGGCTCCACGTGACCTCGGAGCTGGTCTGGGTCAAGGGTTCGACTCCGGTCGCCTGCTGCATTGTGTGTCCGCCCAACGGCACCCGGACCGTGGTGCTGTACGACACGTAAGCCCCGCCCTCAGCGCCAGACACAGCCAATCAGGGAAGAGCACCTGGGCCAATTGGGGAGACCCGCGTCACCTGGGCCAATCGGGGGAGAGCAGGGTCACCTGGGCCAATCAGAGCTCAGTAAATTGAACGGGGCTTAATCCACTGTCCAATCACGATGCAGCGTCTGTTGATAATTCTGTGATGTCATTCGTCCTGTTTGTCCCAAAATCTGAGAGAAAATTCCAGATTCAAACTTTAAATATAATGCTAACGGGGCTACGCTAACGTGCCTATGCTAATGATGCTACACTAATGTGGTTTTGTTAATGTGGCTATGATAACGATGACCTCTCTGTCCTGGGCGCATCTTTATGACATCACAGAAACCTCCCGGACGTTTCTCTGGAGGATTTCTCCAAAGTCGACCTGCGACAGTTCCACTGGGTCCACTTTGAGGTAAAGACCCAGACCGGGACTAAACCAGGACTAAACCAGGACTAAACCAGGACTAAACCAGGACTAAACCAGGACTAAACCAGGTCTCAACCAGGACTAAACCAGGTCTCAACCAGGTCTCAACCAGGTCTCAACCAGGACTAAGCCAGGTCTAAACCAGGTCTAAACCAGGTGTAAACCAGGTGTAAACCAGGACTAAACCAGGACTAAACCAGGACTAAACCAGGACTCTTGTGTCTCTGTTTTTCTTCAGGGCAGAAATGCTTCTGAACAGGCCCTGATGATCCAGCAGGTGGCGCTGTGGAACGCCTCTGTCCCTGAGGAGGAGCGCATCACCGTCTCCGTGGAGATCGAGAAAACCAGAGAGGAGCTTTATGTGCTCTTCAACATGGCCGACGTGGTTAGTGCCCTCTAGAGTTTTACTCTCACTGTGTCTCTGGCTGTACCTGTCCAACATGGCCGACCTGTGTGCGCTTTTATAAAACCTGTCCAACATGGCCGACCTGTGTGCACTTTTATAAAACCTGTCCAACATGGCTGACCTGTGTGCACTTTTATAAAACCTGTCCAACATGGCCGACCTGTGTGCGCTTTTATAAAACCTGTCCAACATGGCCGACCTGTGTGCGCTTTTATAAAACCTGTCCAACATGGCCGACATGTGCGCTTTTGTAAAACCTGTCCAACATGGCCGACATGCGCTTTTATGAAACCTGTCCAACATGGCCGACGTGCGCTTTTATAAAACCTGTCCAACATGGCCGACATGTGCGCTTTTATAAAACCTGTCCAACATGGCCAACGTGTGTGCGCTTTTATAAAACCTGTCCAACATGGCCAACGTGTGTGCACTTTTATAAAACCTGTCCAACATAGCCGACATGTGCGCTTTTATAAAACCTGTCCAACATGGCCAACGTGTGTGCACTTTTATAAAACCTGTCCAACATGGCCGACATGTGCGCTTTTATAAAACCTGTCCAACATGGCCGATGTGTGTGTGCTTTTATAAAACTTGTCCAACATGGCCAACGTGTGTGCACTTTTATAAAACCTGTCCAACATAGCCGACATGTGCGCTTTTATAAAACCTGTCCAACATGGCCGATGTGTGTGTGCTTTTATAAAACTTGTCCAACATGGCCAACGTGTGTGCACTTTTATAAAACCTGTCCAACATGGCCGACATGTGCGCTTTTATAAAACCTGTCCAACATGGCCAACGTGTGTGCGCTTTTATAAAACCTGTCCAACATGGCCAACGTGTGTGCACTTTTATAAAACCTGTCCAACATAGCCGACATGTGCGCTTTTATAAAACCTGTCCAACATGGCCGACGTGTGTGCGCTTTTATAAAACCTGTCCAACATAGCCGACATGTGCGCTTTTATAAAACCTGTCCAACATGGCCAACGTGTGTGCGCTTTTATAAAACCTGTCCAACATGGCCAACGTGTGTGCACTTTTATAAAACCTGTCCAACATAGCCGACATGTGCGCTTTTATAAAACCTGTCCAACATGGCCGACGTGTGTGCGCTTTTATAAAACTTGTCCAACATAGCCGACATGTGCGCTTTTATAAAACCTGTCCAACATGGCCGACGTGTGTGCGCTTTTATAAAACCTGTCCAACATGGCCGACGTGTGTGCGCTTTTATAAAACTTGTCCAACATGGCCGACGTGTGAACATGGATGGTGTTTGTAGCAGCTGCTGTCGTTGTTGTTATTGATTGGCTGTGGACTTCAGCCGCGCTCTGATTGGCTGTGGACTCCGGCTGTGCTCTGATTGGCTGTGGACTTTGGCCGTGCTCTGATTGGCTGTGGACATCGGCCGCGCTCTGATTGGCTGTGGACTCCGGTCGCGCTCTGATTGGCTGTGGACTTCAGCCGTGCTCTGATTGGCTGTGGACATCGGCCGTGCTCTGATTGGCTGTGGACATCGGCCGTGCTCTGATTGGCTGCGGACTCCGGCCGCGCTCTGATTGGCTGTGGACTTCGGCCGCGCTCTGATTGGCTCTGGACTTCGGCCGCGCTCTGATTGGCTGTGGACTCCGGTCGCGCTCTGATTGGCTGTGGACTTCGGCCGCGCTCTGATTGGCTGTGGACTTCGGCCGCGCTCTGATTGGCTGTGGACTTCGGCTGCGCTCTGATTGGCTGGGGACTCCGGTCGCGCTCTGATTGGCTGCGGACTCTGGCCGCGCTCTGATTGGCTGCGGACTCCGGCCGCGCTCTGATTGGCTGCGGACTCCGGCCGCGCTCTGATTGGCTGCGGACTCCGGCCGCGCTCTGATTGGCTGTGGACTCCGGCCGCGCTCTGATTGGCTGTGGACTCCGGTCGCGCTCTGATTGGCTGCGGACTCCGGTCACGCTCTGATTGGCTGTTTGTGTTTCAGGTGTTTGTGAGTAAAGACGTGGCCCGAAGTCTGGGGTTCGAGTCTGCGAGATCTGCAGTGACCGGACTGTATCCCCGAGTGAGACCCGGGTAAGTCCAGGACCGGACCAGACCAGGACCAGGGTTAGACCCGGGTAAGTCCAGGACCAGACCAGGCCCAGGGTTAGACCCGGGTAAGTCCAGGACCAGACCAGGCCCAGGGTTAGACCCGGGTAAGTCCAGGACCAGACCAGGCCCAGGGTTAGACCCGGGTAAGTCCAGGACCAGACCAGAGGGGGAGGGTCTTATCCAGAGGGGGAGGGTCTTATCCAGAGGGGGAGGGGCTTATCCAGAGGGGAAGGATCTTATCCATGGGGGAGGGGCTTGTCCATGGGGGAGGGGCTTGTCCAGAGAGGTAAGGGCTTGACCAGAGGGGCAGGGGCTTATCCATGGAGGAGGGTCTTATCCAGAGGGGGAAGGTCTTGTCCATGGGGGAGGGGCTTGTCCATGGGGGAGGGGCTTGTCCAGAGGGGGAGGGGCTTGTCCATGGGGAAGGGGCTTGTCCATGGGGGAGGGGCTTGTCCAGAGGGGGAGGGGCTCATCCATAGGGGGAGGGGCTTAGAATGATGATGTCACTGTGTGCGGAGCGTGTGGGTCATATGATCTGAGCCGTTGCCATGGTGACCTTGTTTGTTTATTTGTTTGTGTAGCTCCGCCCTCATCTGTGCGTGGGCGGAGCTCGGCGCTGATGCAAACAAAGATGGCGTCCTGTTCCACTCGCCGGCGTTTCCCCCCGAGAACCTGGTGGACACGTTAGGAGCTGGAGACACGTTCAACGCCGCCGTCATCCACACGCTCGCCAACGGTACGAGTACTGCGAGTACTGCGAGTACTACGAGTACTGCGAGTACTACTACTACTACTACTACTACTACTACTACTACTACTGCATCCACACGCTCGCCAACGGTACGAGTACTGCGAGTACTACTACTACTACTACTACTACTACTGCATCCACACGCTCGCCAACGGTACGAGTACTGCGAGTACTGCGAGTACTACGAGTACTGCGAGTACTACTACTACTACTACTGCATCCACACGCTCGCCAACGGTACGAGTACTGCGAGTACTGCGAGTACTGAGAGTACTACAAGTACTACTACTACTACTACTACTACTACTACTACTACTGCATCCACACGCTCGCCAACGGTACGAGTACTGCGAGTACTACGAGTACTACTACTACTACTACTACTACTACTACTGCATCCACACGCTCGCCAACGGTACGAGTACTGCGAGTACTACGAGTACTACTACTACTACTACTACTACTGCATCCACACGCTCGCCAACGGTACGAGTACTGCGAGTACTGCGAGTACTACTACTACTACTACTACTACTACTACTACTACTGCATCCACACGCTCGCCAACAGTACGAGTACTGCGAGTACTACGAGTACTACTACTACTACTACTACTACTACTACTACTGCATCCACACGCTCGCCAACGGTACGAGTACTGCGAATACTACGAGTACTACTACTACTACTACTACTGCATCCACACGCTCGCTAACGGTATTTAGTACTGCGTAGTACTGCTAGTACTACTACTACTACTACTACTACTCCTACTACTACTACTACTACTACTGCATCCACACGCCGCTAACGGTATTTAGTACTGCGTAGTATCATAGTACTACTACTACTACTACTACTACTGCATCCACACGCCGCTAACGGTACAAGTACTGCGAGTAATAAGTAGTATCAAGTAGTACTACTACTACTACTACTACTGCATTCACACGCCGCTAACGGTATTTAGTATCAAGTAGTACTACGAGTACTACTACTACTACTACTACTACTACTGCAACTACTGCATCCACACGCCGCTAACGGTATTTAGTATCATAGTACTACGAGTACTACTACTACTACTACTGCATCCACACGCCGCTAACGGTATTTAGTACTGCGTAGTATGCATAGTACTGCGAGTACTACTACTACTACTACTACTACTACTACTGCATCCACACGCTCGCCAACGGTACGAGTACTGCGAGTACTGCGAGTACTACTACTACTACTACTACTACTACTGCATCCACACGCTCGCCAACGGTACGAGTACTGCGAGTACTACGAGTACTACTACTACTACTACTGCATCCACACGCTCGCCAACGGTACGAGTACTGCGAATACTACGAGTACTACTACTACTACTACTACTACTGCATCCACACGCTCTCCAACGGTACGAGTACTGCGAGTACTACGAGTACTACTACTACTACTACTACTACTACTACTGCATCCACACGCTCGCCAACGGTACGAGTACTGCGAGTACTGCGAGTACTACTACTACTACTACTACTACTACTACTGCATCCACACACTCGCCAACGGTACGAGTACTGCGAGTACTGCGAGTACTACGAGTACTACTACTACTACTACTACTACTACTGCATCCACATGCTCGCCAACGGTACGAGTACTGCGAGTGCTACGAGTACTACTACTACTACTACTACTACTACTACTACTGCATCCACACGCTCGCCAACGGTACGAGTACTGCGAGTACTACGAGTACTACTACTACTACTACTACTACTGCATCCACACGCCGCTAACGGTATTTAGTACTGCGTAGTACTGCTAGTACTAGAGTACTACTACTACTACTACTACTACTACTGCATCCACACGCCGCCAACGGTATTTAGTACTGCGTAGTACTACGAGTACTACTACTACTACTGCATCCACACGCCGCTAACGGTATTTAGTACTGCGTAGTACTACTAGTACTACTACTACTACTACTACTGCATCCACACACTCGCCAACGGTATTTAGTACTGCGTAGTACTGCAAGTACTACGAGTACTACTACTACTACTACTACTACTGCATCCACACGCCGCTAACGGTATTTAGTACTGCGTAGTACTGCGTAGTACTACTACTACGAGTACTACTACTACTACTACTACTGCATCCACATCGCCGCTAACGGTATTTAGTACTGCGTAGTACTACTTAGTACTACTACTACTACTACTACTACTACTACTGCATCCACGCTGGCCGCTAACGGTATTTAGTACTGCGTAGTACTGCGTAGTACTAGAGTACTACTACTACTACTACTACTACTACTGCATCCACACGCCGCCAACGGTATTTAGTACTGCGTAGTACTACGTAGTACTACTACTACTACTGCATCCACACGCCGCTAACGGTATTTAGTACTGTAGTACTACTAGTACTACTACTACTACTACTACTGCATCTACACGCCGCTAACGGTATTTAGTATCATAGTACTGCAAGTACTACGAGTACTACTACTACTACTACTACTACTGCATCCACACGCCGCTAACGGTATTTAGTATCATGTAGTACTGCGTAGTACTACTACTACGAGTACTACTACTACTACTACTACTACTACTGCATCCACACGCCGCCAACGGTATTTAGTACTGCGTAGTACTGCGTAGTACTATGAGTACTACTACTACTACTACTACTACTACTGCATCCACACGCCGCTAACGGTATTTAGTATCATAGTACTGCGTAGTACTACGTAGTACTACTACTACTACTACTACTGCATCCACACGCCGCCAACGGTATTTAGTATCATAGTACTATGAGTACTACTACTACTACTCCTACTACTACTACTGCATCCACACGCTCGCCAACGGTACGAGTACTGCGAGTACTACGAGTACTACTACTACTACTACTACTACTACTACTACTACTGCTACTACTACTACTGCATCCACACACTCGCCAACGGTACGAGTACTGCGAGTACTACTACTACTACTATTACTACTACTACTGCATCCACACGCCGCTAACGGTACGAGTATCAAGTAGTACTACTACTACTACTATTACTACTACTACTGCATCCACACGCTCGCCAACGGTACGAGTACTGCGAGTACTGCGAGTACTACGAGTACTACTACTACTACTACTACTACTCCTCCTCCTACTCCTACTGCATCCACACGCTCGCCAACGGTACGAGTACTGCGAGTACTGCGAGTACTACGAGTACTACTACTACTGCATCCACACGCTCGCCAACGGTATTTAGTATCATAGTACTGCTAGTACTACAGTACTACTACTACTACTACTACTACTACTACTGCATCCACACGCCGCTAATGGTATTTAGTACTGCGTAGTACTACGAGTACTACTACTACTACTACTACTACTACTACTGCATCCACACGCCGCTAACGGTATTTAGTACTACGAGTACTACTACTACTACTACTACTACTACTACTGCATCCACACGCCGCTAACGGTATTTAGTATCAAGTAGTACTGCGTAGTACTACGAGTACTACTACTACTACTACTACTACTACTACTGCATCCACACGCCGCTAACGGTATTTAGTACTGCGTAGTACTACTAGTACTACTATTACTACTACTACTACTACTACTACTACTACTGCAACTACTGCATCCACATCGCCGCTAACGGTATTTAGTACTGCATAGTACTATGAGTACTACTACTACTACTACTACTGCATCCACACGCCGCTAACGGTATTTAGTACTCATAGTACTGCGTAGTACTACGATTACTACTACTACTACTACTACTACTACTACTACTGCATCCACATCGCCGCTAACGGTATTTAGTACTGCGAATACTACGTAGTACTACTACTACTACTACTACTACTGCATCCACACGCTCTCCAACGGTATTTAGTACTGCGTAGTACTACTAGTACTACTACTACTACTACTACTACTACTACTGCATCCACATCGCCGCTAACGGTACCAGTACTGCGAGTACTGCGATTACTACGAATACTACTACTACTACTACTACTACTACTGCATCCACACGCTCGCCAACGGTACGAGTACTGCGAGTACTACGAGTACTACTACTACTACTACTACTACTACTACTACTGCATCCACACGCTCGCCAACGGTACGAGTACTGCGAGTACTACGAGTACTACTACTACTACTACTACTACTACTGCATCCACACGCTCGCCAACGGTACGAGTACTGCGAGTACTACGAGTACTACTACTACTACTACTACTACTACTACTGCATCCACACGCTCGCCAACGGTACGAGTACTGCGAGTACTACGAGTACTACTACTACTACTGCATCCACACGCTCGCCAACGGTACGAGTACTGCGAGTACTACTAGTACTACTACTACTACTACTACTGCATCCACACGCTCGCCAACGGTACGAGTACTGCGAGTACTGCGAGTACTACGAGTACTACTACTACTACTACTACTGCATCCACACGCTCGCCAACGGTACGAGTACTGCGAGTACTGCGAGTACTACGAGTACTACTACTACTACTACTACTACTACTGCATCCACACGCTCGCCAACGGTACGAGTACTGCGAGTACTACGAGTACTACTACTACTACTACTACTGCATCCACACGCTCGCCAACGGTACGAGTACTGCGAGTACCACGAGTACTACTACTACTACTACTACTACTACTACTGCATCCACACGCTCGCCAACGGTACGAGTACTGCGAGTACTACTACTACTACTACTACTACTACTACTACTACTACTACTACTACTACTACTGCATCCACACGCTCGCCAACGGTACGAGTACTGCGAGTACTACTACTACTACTACTACTACTACTACTGCATCCACACGCTCGCCAACGGTACGAGTACTGCGAGTACTACTACTACTACTACTACTACTACTACTGCATCCACACGCTCGCCAACGGTACGAGTACTGCAAGTACTACAAGTACTACGAGTACTACTACTACTACTACTACTACTACTACTACTACTACTACTGCATCCACACGCTCGCCAACGGTACGAGTACTGCGAGTACTACGAGTACTACTACTACTACTACTACTACTACTACTACTACTGCATCCACACGCTCGCCAACGGTACGAGTACTACGAGTACTACGAGTACTACTACTACTACTATTACTACTACTACTGCATCCACACGCTCGCCAACGGTACGAGTACTGCGAGTACTGCAAGTACTGCGAGTACTGCGAGTACTACGAGTACTACTACTACTACTACTACTACTACTGCATCCACACGCTCGCCAACGGTACGAGTACTGCGAGTACTACTACTACTACTACTACTACTACTGCATCCACACGCTCGCCAACGGTACGAGTACTGCGAGTACTACGAGTACTACTACTACTACTACTACTACTACTACTACTACTGCATCCACACGCTCGCCAACGGTACGAGTACTGCGAGTACTGCGAGTACTACGAGTACTACTACTACTACTACTACTACTGCATCCACACGCTCGCCAACGGTACGAGTACTGCGAGTACTGCGAGTACTACGAGTACTACTACTACTACTACTACTACTGCATCCACACGCTCGCCAACGGTACGAGTACTGCGAGTACTACGAGTACTACTACTACTACTACTACTGCATCCACACGCTCGCCAACGGTACGAGTACTGTGTGTTGCAGGAGTCGCTCTCCTTCGGGTTTCATGCTGTAGTACTACAGTAGTTCTGTGTGTTACAGGAGTAGTAGTAGTAGTAGTAGTACTGCAGTACTTCTGTAGTACTACAGTAGTTCTGTGTGTTACAGGAGTAGTAGTAGTACTTCTGTAGTACTACAGTAGTTCTGTGTGTTACAGGAGTAGTAGTAGTAGTAGTAGTACTGCAGTACTTCTGTAGTACTACAGTAGTTCTGTGTGTTACAGGAGTAGTAGTAGTACTTCTGTAGTACTACAGTAGTTCTGTGTGTTACAGGAGTAGTAGTAGTAGTAGTAGTACTGCAGTACTTCTGTAGTACTACAGTAGTTCTGTGTGTTACAGGAGTAGTAGTAGTACTTCTGTAGTACTACAGTAGTTCTGTGTGTTACAGGAGTAGTAGTAGTAGTAGTAGTACTGCAGTACTTCTGTAGTACTACAGTAGTTCTGTGTGTTACAGGAGTAGTAGTAGTACTTCTGTAGTACTGCAGTACTTCTGTAGTACTACAGTAGTTCTGTGTGTTACAGGAGTAGTAGTAGTAGTAGTAGTACTGCAGTACTTCTGTAGTACTACAGTAGTTCTGTGTGTTACAGGAGTAGTAGTAGTACTTCTGTAGTACTACAGCACTCTGTAGTACCACAGTAGTTCTGTGTGTTACAGGAGTAGTAGTAGTAGTAGTAGTACTTCTGTAGCACTGCAGCACTTCTGCAGTACCACAGTAGTTCCGTGTGTTATGAGCAGTAGTAGTAGTAGTAGCACCGCAGCACTTCTGTAGTACCACAGTAGTTCTGTGTGTTACAGGAGTAGTAGTAGTAGTAGTAGCACTGCAGCACTTCTGCAGCACCACAGTAGTTCTGTGTGTTACAGGGTAGTAGTAGCACTTCTGCAGCACCACAGCAGTTCTGTGTGTTACAGGAGTAGTAGTAGTAGTAGTAGTACTGCAGTACTTCTGCAGTACTACAGTAGTTCTGTGTGTTACAGGAGTAGTAGTAGTACTGCAGTAGTACTACAGTAGTTCTGTGTGTTACAGGAGTAACAGTATACAGTATGTACAATAGTACAGTATGCAGTAGTACTGCAGTACTGCAGTAGTACTGCAGTTCTGTGTGTTACAGGAGTAGTAGTAGTAGTAGTACTGTAGTACTGCAGTAGTACAGTAGTTCTGTGTGTTACAGGAGTAGTAGTAGTAGTAGTAGTAGTACTGCAGTAGTACTACAGTAGCTCTGTGTGTTACAGGAGTAGTAGTAGTAGTAGTAGTAGTAGTAGTAGTAGCAGCAGCAGTAGCACTGCAGCACTGCAGCAGTACTACAGCAGTTCTGTGTGTTACAGGGTAGTAGTAGCAGTAGCAGCAGCAGCAGCAGTAGTAGCAGCAGTAGTAGCAGTAGTAGCAGCAGCAGCACTGCAGCACTGCAGCAGTACCACAGTAGTTCTGTGTGTTACAGGGTAGTAGTAGCAGCAGCAGCAGTAGTAGCAGTAGCACTGCAGCACTGCAGCAGCACCACAGCAGTTCTGTGTGTTACAGGGTAGTAGTAGTAGCACTGCAGCACTGCAGCAGTACTACAGTAGTTCTGTGTGTTTCAGGCGTAGTAGTAGTAGTACTATTAGTAGTAGTAGTAGTAGTAGTAGTACTGCAGTACTGCAGTAGTACTACAGTAGTTCTGTGTGTTACAGGAGTAGTAGTAGTAGTAGTAGTAGTAGTAGTAGTAGTAGTAGTAGTACTGCAGTACTGCAGTAGTACTACAGTAGTTCTGTGTGTTACAGGAGTAGTAGTAGTAGTAGTAGTAGTAGTAGTAGTAGTAGTACTGCAGTACTGCAGTAGTACTACAGTAGTTCTGTGTGTTACAGGAGTAGTAGTAGTAGTAGTACTGCAGTACTGCAGTAGTACTACAGTAGTTCTGTGTGTTACAGGAGTAGTAGTAGTAGTAGTAGTAGTAGTAGTAGTAGTAGTAGTAGTAGTAGTACTGCAGTACTGCAGTAGTACTACAGTAGTTCTGTGTGTTACAGGAGTAGTAGTAGTAGTAGTACTGTAGTTCTTCTGTAGTACTGCAGTACTTCTGTAGTACAGTAGTTCTGTGTGTTACAGGAGTAGTAGTAGTAGTAGTACTGTAGTTCTTCTGTAGTACTGTAGTACTTCTGTAGTACAGTAGTTCTGTGTGTTACAGGAGTAGTAGTAGTAGTAGTACTGTAGTTCTTCTGTAGTACTGCAGTACTTCTGTAGTACAGTAGTTCTGTGTGTTACAGGAGTAGTAGTAGTAGTAGTACTGCAGTACTTCTGTAGTACTACTGTAGTACAGTAGTTCTGTGTGTTACAGGAGTAGTAGTAGTAGTAGTACTGTAGTTCTTCTGTAGTACTGCAGTACTTCTGTAGTACAGTAGTTCTGTGTGTTACAGGAGTAGTAGTAGTAGTAGTACTGTAGTTCTTCTGTAGTACTGCAGTACTTCTGTAGTACAGTAGTTCTGTGTGTTACAGGAGTAGTAGTAGTAGTAGTACTGTAGTTCTTCTGTAGTACTGTAGTACTTCTGTAGTACAGTAGTTCTGTGTGTTACAGGAGTAGTAGTAGTAGTAGTACTGCAGTACTTCTGTAGTACTACTGTAGTACAGTAGTTCTGTGTGTTACAGGAGTAGTAGTAGTAGTAGTAGTAGTAGTAGTAGTACTGCAGTACTGCAGTAGTACTACAGTAGTTCTGTGTGTTACAGGAGTAGTAGTAGTAGTAGTAGTAGTAGTAGTAGTACTGCAGTACTGCAGTAGTACTGCAGTACTTCTGTGTGTTACAGGAGGCCTCCTGCAGGAGTCGCTCTCGTTCGGGTGTCGTGTCGCTGGAGCAAAGTGCGGTTTCCACGGATACGACCAGATCAGACCAACGTTTGGACCAGAACCGGACCAGGACCAGACCTGAGACCAGGACCAGACCTGAGACCAGGACCAGACCTGAGACCACGACCAGGACCAGGACCAGGACCAGGACCAGGACCAGGACCAGACCTGAGACCAGGAGCAGACCTGAGACCAGGACCAGACCTGAGACCAGGACCAGACCTGAGACCAGGACCAGGACCAGGACCAGGACCAGGACCAGGACCAGGACCAGGGTCTGGATTTGCACCAATGAAAATGTGAAATGAAATAAAGTTTATTCAGAATCGCACTTTAAACAAATCAAACCCTGAAGAGTCAGATGCCCTCCCCTGTGTCAGATGCCCTCCCCCTGTGTCAGATGCCCTCCCCCTGTGTCAGATGCCCTCCCCTTGTGTCAGATGCCCTCCCCTTGTGTCAGATGCCCTCCCCCTGTGTCAGATGCCCTCCCCTTGTGTCAGATGCCCTCCCCCTGTGTCAGATGCCCTCCCCCTGTGTCAGATGCCCTCCCCCTGTGTCAGATGCCCTCCTGTGTGTCAGATGCCCTCCCCGTGTGTCAGATGCCCTCCCCTGTGTCAGATGCCCTCCCCCTGTGTCAGATGCCCTCCCCATGTGTCAGATGCCCTCCCCTTGTGTCAGATGCCCTCCCCTTGTGTCAGATGCCCTCCCCATGTGTCAGATGCCCTCCCCATGTGTCAGATGCCCTCCCCTTGTGTCAGATGCCCTCCCCATGTGTCAGATGCCCTCCCCGTGTCTCAGATGCCCTCCCCTGTGTCAGATGCCCTCCCCGTGTGTCAGATGCCCTCCCCTGTGTCAGATGCCCTCCCCCTGTGTCAGATGCCCTCCCCTGTGTCAGATGCCCTCCCCCTGTGTCAGATGCCCTCCCCCTGTGTCAGATGCCCTCCCCTGTGTCAGATGCCCTCTCCCTGTGTCAGATGCCCTCCGGTGTGTCAGATGCCCTCCCGTGTGTCAGATGCCCTCCCTGTGTGTCAGATGCCCTCCCCCTGTGTCAGATGCCCTCCCGTGTTCTTTGTTTTCATGGTTTTGCTTTAATCTGGACGACTGTTTGTTTGTTAAAT
This sequence comes from Odontamblyopus rebecca, assembly GCA_030686955.1. Lineage (NCBI taxonomy): Eukaryota > Metazoa > Chordata > Actinopteri > Gobiiformes > Gobiidae > Odontamblyopus > Odontamblyopus rebecca. The sequence goes on along the minus strand of CM060663.1, from coordinate 729,110 downwards.
CTTCATTAAACTGAGACTCAAAACCTGATTTTGGAATCAATCATTTTAATCAAACCAGTTTGTGTCAAACGTATTTTATTTATATATTCAAACAGGAAACAAACAGGAAATGAACAGGAAAACAACAAGAAACGAACAGGAAATGAACAGGAAAACAACAGGAAACAAACAGGAAATGAACAGGAAAACAACAGGAAATGAACAGGAAAACAACAGGAAATGAACAGGAAACAAACAAGAAAAACACAAAACAAACAGGAAACAAACAAGAAATGAACACAAAAACAGGAAATAAAGAGAAAACGAGCAGGAAACGAACAAGAAACAAACAGAAAACAAACAAGAAACAAACAGGAATGAACAGGAAACAAACAGGAAATCAACAGGAAACGAACAAGAAACAAACAAAATAAACGGGAAATGAAGAGGAAACAAACAGGAAATAAACAGGAAACAAACAAGAAACAAACAAAATAAACAGGAAATGAAGAGGAAACAAACAGGAAATAAACAGGAAACAAACAAACAAACGCTAAAACTGGAAACAAACAGGAAACCCTCAAACACAGCTCTGCCCATGTCCTCCTCCCACAGTCAGGGAATCATTTTGCTGCAAGAAAATGAGACCAATGCAAATCACTCGTCCACTGTACTGTCCTGGTCCTCCTGCTCCTCCTCGTCCTCCTCCTCCTATTCCTCCTTCTCCTCCTCGTCCTCCTCCCCTTTCTCCTCCTCTTCCTCTTTCTCCTCCTCCTCTTTCTCCTCCTCCTCTTTCTCCTCCTCCTCCTCTTTCTCATCCTCCTCCTCGTCCTCTTTCTCCTCCTCTTTCTCCTCCTCCTCTTTCTCCTCCTCCTCCTCCTCATCCTCCTCCTGCTCCTCCTCGTCCTCCTGCTCCTCCTCGTCCTCTTTCTCCTCTTTCTCCTCCTCCTCCTCTTTCTCCTCCTCCTCCTCTTTCTCCTCCTCCTCCTCCTCTTTCTCCTCCTCCTCGTCCTCTTTCTCCTCCTCCTCCTCTTTCTCCTCCTCCTCGTCCTCCTGCTCATCCTCATCCTCCTCATCCTCCTGCTCCTCCTCATCCTCCTCCTCGTCCTCCTCCTCCTGGTCCTCCTGCTCCTCGTCCTCCTCCTCCTCGTCCTCCTCCTCCTCCTCCTGCTCCTGCTTTTCATCCTCCTCGTCCTCCTGCTCCTCCTCATCCTCCTCATCCTCCTGCTCCTCCTCGCTCGGGTTCACGGTGAGCTCAGTATGTGCACACCACCAGAGGATTGTGGGGCGTGTTTCCCAAACCGAAGTGTGCGGACACGGGGAAACTGGTGGAGGCTAAGCTGGCGGTGTGCATGTGTGTCATGGTGTCAGCGTTGTAGAAGGAGAGCTCTTCTCTGGGGCAGTTCAGGTAAAGTCCCACTTTCCGAGGTTTTTCCTGAACATTTAGAGACGTGTTGCGTCCTGAGGAGCAGATCTGATAGGATCCAGAAGTGTATTTTAAGTATGTTTGAGACACTCCCAGCTCCCAGTCGCACTGTGCTCCCACATAAACCTCCCAGTAATGCCGTCCTGCAAGGGTGTTGGTGCTCTGGGTGGAGGTGGGCAAAGGAGTTTGGCTGCGGTAGTTATCTTTATACTTCGTCTGACAGAATACGGCCGCGCTCTGGTCCTGGGACACAGACAGGCTGGTTTGGTCAGATTTCAGAGACAGACATTCTTCTTGAAGCTTCAACACCTGAACCATCTCCTTCCACACAAACATCTGCAGGTGGCTCTCGTATGGGCCCAGGTACAGCTCAATCTTCTCCACACGGAAGTTTCCCCGTTTAGGCCTGAAGGACCCTTGAGCTGCTTTGGCTTCACTCTGTCCAGACCACATCTTCAGAAAACCTTCAGGATCTGTGATGTTTATCGCCGCTGTCACTGTTTCCTGGAGCTTTTGGTTCTCAGCTTTAGCGGCTTTAACTTCAGCCACACTCTTGGTCATCTTCTGCAGAGCTTCCGCCTCCTCGTGCGTCACCTTCTCCGTGAGCTCCTTCTCTTTCTTCTGCAGGAACGTGTACATGTTCTCAAAGCCAGAGCTGATGAGGGCCTGAAGCTCTTTGGAGCGCTGCTTTGTCGTGCGGATCTCTCCTTGTTGACTCTTGGCCAGTGTTTCAAGAGCTTTGGTGTCTTCAGAGATGTTTTTGGCCAGACTCTCCAGCTGGGTCTTCACCAACACTGCAGCTTCACTCACAGGTTTGAAGCTGTGCCTCTCATGTTTGTGGGAATCTCTGCAGATCACACAGATCAGCTGCTGGTCTGTGATGCAGAACAACTTCATCTTCTCCTCATGTTCGGGGCACAGGAACTCCGCTCTCTGAAGGTGAGACCAAAGAGCGTGAGAACATCAGGAGACCAAAGAGCATCAAGAAACCAAAGAGCATCAAGAGAGCAAAGAGCATCAAGAAACCAAAGAGCATCAAGAGACCAAAGAGCATCAAGAGACCAAAGAGCATCAAGAGAGCAAAGAGCATCAAGAAACCAAAGAGCATCAAGAAACCAAAGAGCATCAAGAGAGCAAAGAGCATCAAGAAACCAAAGAGCATCAAGAGAGCAAAGAGCATCAAGAGACCAAAGAGCATCAAGAAACCAAAGAGCATCAAGAGACCAAAGAGCATCAAGAGAGCAAAGAGCATCAAGAGAGCAAAGAGCATCAAGAGAGCAAAGAGCATCAAGAGAGCAAAGAGCATCAGGAGAGCAAAGAGCATCAAGAAACCAAAGAGCATCAAGAAACCAAAGAGCATCAAGAGACCAAAGAGCATCAAGAAACCAAAGAGCATCAAGAGACCAAAGAGCATCAAGAGACCAAAGAGCATCAAGAAACCAAAGAGCATCAAGAGACCAAAGAGCATCAAGAAACCAAAGAGCATCAAGAGAGCAAAGAGCATCAAGAGAGCAAAGAGCATCAGGAGAGCATCAAGAGAGCAAAGAGCATCAGGAGAGTATCAAGAGAGCAAAGAGCATCAGGAGAGCATCAAGAGAGCAAAGAGCATCAGGAGAGCATCAAGAGAGCAAAGAGCATCAGGAGAGCATCAAGAGAGCAAAGAGCATCAAGAGAGCATCAAGAGAGCAAAGAGCATCAGGAGAGCAAAGAGCATCAGGAGAGCAAAGAGCATCAGGAGAGCATTAAGAAACCAAAGAGCATCAGGAGACCAAAGAGCATCAGGAGAGTAAAGAGCATCAAGAGAGCAAAGAGCATCAGGAGAGCATCAAGAGAGCAAAGAGCATCAGGAGAGCATCAAGAGAGCAAAGAGCATCAGGAGAGCATCAAGAGAGCAAAGAGCATCAGGAGAGCATCAAGAGAGCAAAGAGCATCAGGAGAGCATCAAGAGAGCAAAGAGCATCAGGAGAGCATCAAGAGAGCAAAGAGCATCAAGAGAGCATCAAGAGAGCAAAGAGCATCAGGAGAGCAAAGAGCATCAGGAGAGCATTAAGAAACCAAAGAGCATCAGGAGACCAAAGAGCATCAGGAGAGTAAAGAGCATCAAGAGAGCAAAGAGCATCAGGAGAGCATCAAGAGAGCAAAGAGCATCAGGAGAGCATCAAGAGAGCAAAGAGCATCAGGAGAGCATCAAGAGAGCAAAGAGCATCAGGAGAGCATCAAGAGAGCAAAGAGCATCAGGAGAGCATCAAGAGAGCAAAGAGCATCAGGAGAGCATCAAGAGAGCAAAGAGCATCAAGAGAGCATCAAGAGAGCAAAGAGCATCAAGAGAGCATCAAGAGAGCAAAGAGCATCAGGAGAGCAAAGAGCATCAAGAGAGCAAAGAGCATCAAGAGAGCAAAGAGCATCAAGAGAGCAAAGAGCATCAAGAGAGCAAAGAGCATCAAGAGACCAAAGAGCATCAGGAGACCAAAGAGCATCAAGAGAGCAAAGAGCATCAGGAGACCAAAGAGCATCAGGAGAGCAGAGAGCATCAGGAGAGCAAAGAGCATCAGGAGAGCAAAGAGCATCAGGAGAGCAAAGAGCATCAGGAGAGCAAAGAGCATCAGGAAACCAAAGAGCATCAGGAAACCAAAGAGCATCAAGAGAGCAAAGAGCATCAAGAGACCATCAAGAAACCAAAGAGCATCAAGAGAGTAAAGAGCATCAGGAGAGCAAAGAGCATCAGGAGAGCAGAGAGCATCAGGAGAGCAAAGAGCATCAGGAAACCAAAGAGCATCAGGAAACCAAAGAGCATCAGGAAACCAAAGAGCATCAAGAGAGCAAAGAGCATCAAGAAACCAAAGAGCATCAAGAGAGCAAAGAGCATCAGGAAACCAAAGAGCATCAAGAGACCATCAAGAAACCAAAGAGCATCAAGAGAGTAAAGAGCATCAGGAGAGCAAAGAGCATCAGGAGACCAAAGAGCATCAGGAGAGCAAAGAGCATCAGGAGAGCATCAAGAAACCAAAGAGCATCAATATGTAAATCAGTCCTTTGTTCAGAAAAAATCATTTGTCTCTTTAAAATAAAAAGGTTTCAGAACTCTGAAAAAGTGTCGCATCTACCCGGGGAGTACGATTTTTATTTTTTTTTCATCGGTGCACAAGATCTTAGCTTAATCCAGCTGCATTATGATGAGCGCCAGATCAACCATAGAGACGTTAAAGCATCCAGCGCCTCCTCAGGTCCTGGATCCAGCGACACCAGCCTCACACACTGTAATAACCCCCTTCTGTTTCTGTAAAGAAGTTCTCATCTGTACATAGTTTCACATTTTCTCCAGTTGTTTTTTTCTGTTCTCAGAATCATGTCAAAATAATGTTCAACGTATCATGAAATCAAAGTCAGTGTAAAAGTAAGATGAAGCTAGCATACCACAGCCAACCCACAGCAAATATGTAGAAACAACTTTTTGGACATAAAAATGCTTAATTTAGGGCCTGAGCTACAAAAATGCAAAATCTCAAGTCTGTAAGTAAATTAAAAATCTCCTTATTGCCCTAAAAACAAAAAAAGTGCAGTGGCTCCATGACTTTCCTGGTCCAGTCCTGGAAACAGCTCCTGTCAGGACCACGGCCAGAGCCACAGCACTTCTGCATTTCCAGGGTGGAAATTACATTTGGATTTGTTCATTTGGACTGAAATAAACCTTTAAATAAAAATAGAAAGAGATGCACAATTACACACACCAAGATGTGTCATTTTCCATGTGTGTGAGAATTAACTCCACTTAGAGCGACTTTTTCCCTCGTTCTAAACACACACAGTCAGAGGAGTCGACCATCTTGACTCACTTCACTCTTTGGCAAAGTTTGGCTCCATCAAAATGGACGGAGCGCATGAGTTTGGGGAAAACAAAGTTCCTATTGGACACTCGTTTTGCTCCCGTCATCACACAGCGTGAGTGTGACGTAGGATAAAGCCGCAGAAATGTACGGAAACCTCTATGTCTGCACTTTCAGAGGGGAAAAGGACGTTTCTGTCTTTTACCGTTAAAGTTCTGCGCGGTTTTATAAAACATTTTCCTCGGTATTGTAGACGGTCGTGGGTCTTCGAAGGTTAAAAACCTAAATCCGTTCGAATGTTTCAGAAGTTTGGATGTTTTCTTTAAATGGGTTGCTCTGAATATATCAAAGGGGAAATTAGCCCAGTTAATTAATTTATAAAAACATTTTGCATCCTTGAACACCATCTGTCTCCATCAGGAAAACTGAAGCATTCAGGTTCAGTGGGACACTAAAAATACAACAATTTATTAACAAGGTCATGTCAGCAAGTAACAAATGCAAGTGTAGCTCACCCAAGTTTTCCTCATTACTTTGGGAGTGTTTCTTTAAATTTAATTTAACTGCGACGTACCATGTGCCCAGGAGATGGTTCTGTAGGTTCTGTTACAAATGCACCGCCATCTTGGAAAAAAATGTACAGCACATAGAAAGAAAGAAATATGGTGTAAAATGTGGTCAAATATAACCATACATCCATCCATCTTCTTCCTCTTACCCGGGGCCGGGTCTCGGGGGCCTCAGTCTAAGAAGGGGCTCCCAAGCTTCCCTCTCCCCAGACACTTCCTCCAGCTCCTCCTGGACCCTGAGGTTCCCAGGCCCAGAGACATAGTACCTCCAGCGTGTCCTGGGTCTTCCCCGACCCCTTCCAGTGGGACATGAACACCTCCTGAGGAGGCGTCCAGGAGGCATCTGGACCAGATGCCCTCCCCTCAGCTGCTCCTCTCGACGTGGAGGAGCAGCGACTCTACTCCGAGCTCCTCCCGTGTGACCGAGCTCCTCACCCTCTCTCTAAGGGAGCGCCCGGCCACTCTGCGGAGGAAACTCATTTCGGCCGCTTGTATCCGCGATCTCGTTCTTTCGGTCATTACCCAGAGCTCATGACCATAGGTGAGGGGAGGAACGTGACTGAGGTAAATCGAGAGCTTCGCCTTTCGGCTCAGCTCCTCTTCACCACAACGGTCCGATACAGCGACCGCATCACTGCCGACGCTGCACCGATCCGCCTGTCAATCTCACGCTCCATCCTCCCCTCACTGTGAACAAGACCCCGAGATACTTGAACTCCTCCACTTGAGGCAGAGACTCCCCACCCACCCGGAGAGGGCAATCCACCTTTTTCCAGTCCAGAACCATGGCCTCGGATTTGGAACAGCTGATTCTCATCCCGGCCGCTTCACACTCGGCTGCAAACCGCCCCAGTGCTGCAGGTCCTGGCTCGATGGATCCAACAGGACAACATCATCCGCAAAAAGCAGCGATGAAATCCTGTGGTCCCCGAACTGGACCCCCTCCGGCCCCTGGCTGCGCCTAGAAATTCTGTCCATAAATACAATGAACAGAACCGGTGACAAAGGGCAGCCCTGGAGTCCAACATGCACCAGGAACAGGTCTGACTTACTGCTGAAACCACAGCTCCTGCTCCGGTCATACAGGGACCGGACAGCCCTTAGCAAAGGGCCCCGGACCCCATACTCCCGGAGCACCCCCCACAGGGCACCACGAGGGACACGGTCAAATGCCTTCTCCAGGTCCACAAAGCACATGTGGACTGGTTGGGCAAACTCCCATGAACCCTCGAGCACCCGATGGAGGGTGTAGAGCTGGTCCAGTGTTCCACGACCAGGCCGAAAACCACACTGCTCCTCTTGGATCCGAGGTTCGACTATCGGCCGAACTCTCCTCTCCAGTACACTGGCATAGACTTTACCGGGGAGGCTGAGGAGTGTGATTCCCCTGTAGTTGGAACACACCCTCCGGTCCCCCTTTTTATACAGAGGGACCACCACCCCGGTCTGCCAGTCCAGAGGTACTGTTCCCGACCGCCACGCGATGTTGCAGAGGCGTGTCAGCCAAGACCCACAACACCCAGAGACTTAAGGTACTCAGGACGGATCTCATCCACCCCCGGAGCCCGAGGAGCTTTAACCACCTCAGTGACTTCAGCCAGAGTGATGGGTGAGTCCACCTCTGGGTCCCCAGCCTCGGCCTCCTCTTCGGAGGACGTGACGGTGGGATTGAGGAGATCCCCAAAGTTTTCCTTCCACCGCCCGACAACATCCCCAGTCGAGGTCAGCAGCTCTCCCCCCGCACTGTAAACAGTGTTGGTGAAGAACTGCTTCCCCTTCCTGAGGCGCCGGACGGTTTGCCAGAATTTCCTTGGGGCCTTCCGATAGTCCTCCTCCATGGCCTCCCCGAACTCCTCCCAGACCCGAGTTTTTGCCTCTGCTCCGCCCGAGCTGCAGCTTGGCCCGACGGTACCCGTCAGCTGCCTCAGGAGTCCCCCGAGCCAGTAAGGCCCGGTAGGACTCCTTCTTCAGCTTGACGGCATCCCTTACTTCCGGTGTCCACCACCGGGTTCGGGGATTGCTGCCGCGACAGGCACCACAGACCTTACGGCCACAGCTACGAGCGGCCGCATCGACAACAGAGGCCGAGAACGAAGCCCACTCGGGCTCCATGTCCCCAGCCTCCCCCGGGATCTGGGAGAAGCTCTCCCGGAGGTGTGAGTTGAAGGCCACACTGACAGAAGGTTCCGCCAGACGTTCCCAACAGACCCTCACGATACGCTTGGGCCTGCCAGGTCTTTCCGGCTTCCTCCTCTGCCAGCGGACCCAACTCACCACCAGGTGGTGCTCTACAGCTCTGCCCCTCTCTTCACCCGAGTGTCCAAGACACACGGCCGGAGGACAGATGACACGACAACAAAGTCGATCATCGACCTCCGGCCTAGGGAGTCCTGGTGCCACGTGCACCGATGGACCCCCTTGTGCTCGAACATGGTGTTCGTTATGGACAAACTGTGACTAGCACAGAAGTCCAATAACAGAACACCGCTCGGGTTCAGATCAGGGAGGCCGTTCCTCCCAATCACCCCTCTCCAAGTGTCACTGTCATTGCCCACGTGGGCGTTGAAGTCCCCAGTAGAACAACGGAGTCCCCGGTCGGTGCACTGTCCAGTACCCCTCCCAGAGACTCCAAGAAGGCCGGGTACTCTGCACTGCTGTTCGGCCCGTAGGCCAGACAGTGAGAGACCTGTCCCCGACCCGAAGGCGCAGGTGTGAACTCCAACACGCAGCGGCTGAGCTGTGGGGCGATGAGCCCACACCAGCTCCAATGCCAGAGAAATGGAGAGTCCAACCCCTCTCAAGGAGTTGGGTTCCAGAGCCCAAGCTGTGCAGGAGGTGAGGCCGACTATATCCAGCCGGTAACGCTCGACCTCCCGCACAAGCTCAGGCTCCTTCCCCCCAGCGAGGTGACTCCATATCCCCAGAGCTAGTCTCCATGTCCGGAGATCTGGTCGCCGAGGCCCCCGCCTTCGACTGCCACCCAGATCTCTCTGCACTCGGCCCCTATGGCTCCTCCCGCAGATGGTGGGTCCAGGGGAGGGCGGTCCCACGTCGCTCCTTCGGGCTGGGCCCGGCCGGGCCCTGTGGGGAAAGGCCCGGCCACCAGGCACTCGCCCACGTGCACCCACCCCAGGCCTGGCTCCAGGGTGGGGCCCCGGTGTCGCCATTCCGGGCGACGTAACTGACCTTTGCATATTCATCATCATAAGGGTCTTCAAATATAACCCAGAATATTAAATAACAACTTGTCTTTGGTTCTTAGAGATGAATCCGTTTGCAGAGGTTACTGGAGAAGAAGATTTATCCAAGTTTTGTTTGTTCTTGTTCTTGGTGAGTGTGTTAACCCTTGAAAACCCACGACCGTCTACAATACCGAGGAAAATGTTTCTATAACCGCAGAACTTTAACCTTAAAGACAGAAACGTCCTTTTCCCCTCTGAAAGTGCAGACACAGAGGTTTCCGTACATTTCTGCGGCTTTATCCTACGTCACACTCACGCTGTGTGATGACGGGAGCAAAACGAGTGTCCAATAGGAACTTTGTTTTCCCCAAACTCATGCGCTCCGTCCATTTTGATGGAGCCAAACTTTGCCAAAGAGTGAAGTGAGTCAAGATGGTCGACTCCTCTGACTGTGTGTGTTTATAACGAGGGAAAAAGTCGCTCTAAGTGGAGTTAATTCTCACACACATGGAAAATGACACATCTTGGTGTGTGTAATTGTGCATCTCTTTCTATTTTTATTTAAAGGTTTATTTCAGTCCAAATGAACAAATCCAAATGTAATTTCCACCCTGGAAATGCAGAAGTGCTGTGGCTCTGGCCGTGGTCCTGACAGGAGCTGTTTCCAGGACTGGACCAGGAAAGTCATGGAGCCACTGCACTTTTTTTGTTTTTAGGGCAATAAGGAGATTTTTAATTTACTTACAGACTTGAGATTTTGCATTTTTGTAGCTCAGGCCCTAAATTAAGCATTTTTATGTCCAAAAAGTTGTTTCTACATGTTTGCTGTGGGTTTTGTATAAAAGAGTGTGAATTTTATTTTTCATCTCTATTTCTGGTCCTGTAGCTTTTCTCACAGCCTCATGACACAACTACAGCAGCAGATTGTGAAATAACAGGTTGGACTGAACAAAAGGAGGTAGAACACTTCATTAGGGGTAAAAGGGGCAGTTTTAAAAGCAACATTAAGAACAAAAATCCAGGTGAGGAGAAATGTACTGAAACTGCCCTGAGGTCTTCTGGGTTAAATGGTATTTGAGTAAACCGTGTCCCACTTCACCTGTTGTTCTCTAACCCTGTCCCTGCGCCTCCATGAGCTCATCTGAGGCTCTTCACTCACCTCCTTGTCCCTCAGGTACTCTTGCTTCTGCTGGGCCGCCTCCCGGACCTTGTCCACCACAGTCCGGAGCATGTGGTTGGAGGTCAGCGTGAGCGTGTCCGTGGGCTGGCGGCAGTGTGGACACTGGGGCTGTTTGTCCAGAGCCGCGGTGACGCAGTCCCGGCAGAACGAGTGACCGCAGGGCAGCATCACCGGCTCCGTGAACAGGCTCAGGCAGATGGAGCAGCTCAGGTCCTCGGACAAACGCGCAGACGCCATGACGGATGAACTGAAGCAGCACGAACTCTCGTTTTACTGGAAATGCCACACCCGGCCAATGTGCAGCTGCACCGCAGCGTCATGAAGTTGGCGCAACGTTTGACGTTCCTCGATTTTCGTTAGGGACCGTCAACAAATAGTCACCAAAGTATTGAAAGGAGTCACTTGTAAATTAGTGGAGCAAAAATAAACCAAAGTACTTTTTCCAAATCTGTTGGGTGTAGTAGTTCCCATAAAAATGTTTTTATTCACTACAGGTCACAATTTGACCCTAGGTCACATTACTGTGAATAGGGACACACTGAACTAATGGTCCGAGACGGGTTTCTCTAAATGCAAACACAAATTTCACAAGAGTAATGTTTGTTTGTTTGTTTGTTTTTTATTTTATTTTTTTTTATTTTTTTACAATTCTCTCTCCAGCAGGTATAAATCTCACATGTCACAAAGGTCACTTGATTGTGGCCAGTGTTACACCTGCATGTTTCAGTCAGGCTGAGGAAACATGTCTTTGTTATGGTCTCTGGTGAAGCTCCTCCCTCTGGACACAGGTAACACTTTAGGAGTGAATATTCAAATGTTACAGGGGCAGAGGACACACTCAGGACACAGGTAACACTTTAGGAGTGAATATTCAAATGTTACAGGGGCAGAGGACACACTCAGGACACAGGTAACACTTTAGGAGTGAATATTCAAATGTTACAGGGGCAGAGGACACACTCAGGACACAGGTAACACTTTAGGAGTGAATATTCAAATGTTACAGGAGCAGAGGACACACTCAGGACACAGGTAACACTTTAGGAGTGAATATTCAAATGTTACAGGGGCAGAGGACACACTCAGGACACAGGTAACACTTTAGGAGTGAATATTCAAATGTTACAGGGGCAGAGGACACACTCAGGACACAGGTAACACTTTAGGAGTGAATATTCAAATGTTACAGGAGCAGAGGACACACTCAGGACACAGGTAACACTTTAGGAGTGAATATTCAAATGTTACAGGGGCAGAGGACACACTCAGGACACAGGTAACACTTTAGGAGTGAATATTCAAATGTTACAGGAGCAGAGGACACACTCAGGACACAGGTAACACTTTAGGAGTGAATATTCAAATGTTACAGGAGCAGAGGACACACTCAGGACACAGGTAACACTTTAGGAGTGAATATTCAAATGTTACAGGGGCAGAGGACACACTCAGGACACAGGTAACACTTTAGGAGTGAATATTCAAATGTTACAGGAGCAGAGGACACACTCAGGACACAGGTAACACTTTAGGAGTGAATATTCAAATGTTACAGGAGCAGAGGACACACTCAGGACACAGGTAACACTTTAGGAGTGAATATTCAAATGTTACAGGAGCAGAGGACACACTCAGGACACAGGTAACACTTTAGGAGTGAATATTCAAATGTTACAGGAGCAGAGGACACACTCAGGACACAGGTAACACTTTAGGAGTGAATATTCAAATGTTACAGGAGCAGAGGACACACTCAGGACACAGGTAACACTTTAGGAGTGAATATTCAAATGTTACAGGAGCAGAGGACACACTCAGGACACAGGTAACACTTTAGGAGTGAATATTCAAATGTTACAGGAGCAGAGGACACACTCAGGACACAGGTAACACTTTAGGAGTGAATATTCAAATGTTACAGGAGCAGAGGACACACTCAGGACACAGGTAACACTTTAGGAGTGAATATTCAAATGTTACAGGAGCAGAGGACACACTCAGGACACAGGTAACACTTTAGGAGTGAATATTCAAATGTTACAGGGGCAGAGGACACACTCAGGACACAGGTAACACTTTAGGAGTGAATATTCAAATGTTACAGGAGCAGAGGACACACTCAGGACACAGGTAACACTTTAGGAGTGAATATTCAAATGTTACAGGAGCAGAGGACACACTCAGGACACAGGTAACACTTTAGGAGTGAATATTCAAATGTTACAGGAGCAGAGGACACACTCAGGACACAGGTAACACTTTAGGAGTGAATATTCAAATGTTACAGGAGCAGAGGACACACTCAGGACACAGGTAACACTTTAGGAGTGAATATTCAAATGTTACAGGAGCAGAGGACACACTCAGGACACAGGTAACACTTTAGGAGTGAATATTCAAATGTTACAGGAGCAGAGGACACACTCAGGACACAGGTAACACTTTAGGAGTGAATATTCAAATGTTACAGGAGCAGAGGACACACTCAGGACACAGGTAACACTTTAGGAGTGAATATTCAAATGTTACAGGAGCAGAGGACACACTCAGGACACAGGTAACACTTTAGGAGTGAATATTCAAATGTTACAGGAGCAGAGGACACACTCAGGACACAGGTAACACTTTAGGAGTGAATATTCAAATGTTACAGGAGCAGAGGACACACTCAGGACACAGGTAACACTTTAGGAGTGAATATTCAAATGTTACAGGAGCAGAGGACACACTCAGGACACAGGTAACACTTTAGGAGTGAATATTCAAATGTTACAGGGGCAGAGGACACACTCAGGACACAGGTAACACTTTAGGAGTGAATATTCAAATGTTACAGGAGCAGAGGACACACTCAGGACACAGGTAACACTTTAGGAGTGAATATTCAAATGTTACAGGAGCAGAGGACACACTCAGGACACAGGTAACACTTTAGGAGTGAATATTCAAATGTTACAGGGGCAGAGGACACACTCAGGACACAGGTAACACTTTAGGAGTGAATATTCAAATGTTACAGGAGCAGAGGACACACTCAGGACACAGGTAACACTTTAGGAGTGAATATTCAAATGTTACAGGGGCAGAGGACACACTCAGGACACAGGTAACACTTTAGGAGTGAATATTCAAATGTTACAGGAGCAGAGGACACACTCAGGACACAGGTAACACTTTAGGAGTGAATATTCAAATGTTACAGGAGCAGAGGACACACTCAGGACACAGGTAACACTTTAGGAGTGAATATTCAAATGTTACAGGGGCAGAGGACACACTCAGGACACAGGTAACACTTTAGGAGTGAATATTCAAATGTTACAGGGGCAGAGGACACACTCAGGACACAGGTAACACTTTAGGAGTGAATATTCAAATGTTACAGGAGCAGAGGACACACTCAGGACACAGGTAACACTTTAGGAGTGAATATTCAAATGTTACAGGAGCAGAGGACACACTCAGGACACAGGTAACACTTTAGGAGTGAATATTCAAATGTTACAGGAGCAGAGGACACACTCAGGACACAGGTAACACTTTAGGAGTGAATATTCAAATGTTACAGGAGCAGAGGACACACTCAGGACACAGGTAACACTTTAGGAGTGAATATTCAAATGTTACAGGAGCAGAGGACACACTCAGGACACAGGTAACACTTTAGGAGTGAATATTCAAATGTTACAGGGGCAGAGGACACACTCAGGACACAGGTAACACTTTAGGAGTGAATATTCAAATGTTACAGGGGCAGAGGACACACTCAGGACACAGGTAACACTTTAGGAGTGAATATTCAAATGTTACAGGAGCAGAGGACACACTCAGGACACAGGTAACACTTTAGGAGTGAATATTCAAATGTTACAGGAGCAGAGGACACACTCAGGACACAGGTAACACTTTAGGAGTGAATATTCAAATGTTACATGTCAGAGGACACACTCAGGACACAGGTAACACTTTAGGAGTGAATATTCAAATGTTACAGGAGCAGAGGACACACTCAGGACACAGGTAACACTTTAGGAGTGAATATTCAAATGTTACAGGGGCAGAGGACACACTCAGGACACAGGTAACACTTTAGGAGTGAATATTCAAATGTTACAGGGCAGAGGACACACTCAGGACACAGGTAACACTTTAGGAGTGAATATTCAAATGTTACAGGAGCAGAGGACACACTCAGGACACAGGTAACACTTTAGGAGTGAATATTCAAATGTTACAGGAGCAGAGGACACACTCAGGACACAGGTAACACTTTAGGAGTGAATATTCAAATGTTACAGGAGCAGAGGACACACTCAGGACACAGGTAACACTTTAGGAGTGAATATTCAAATGTTACAGGAGCAGAGGACACACTCAGGACACAGGTAACACTTTAGGAGTGAATATTCAAATGTTACAGGAGCAGAGGACACACTCAGGACACAGGTAACACTTTAGGAGTGAATATTCAAATGTTACATGTCTCAGAGGACACACTCAGGACACAGGTAACACTTTAGGAGTGAATATTCAAATGTTACAGGAGCAGAGGACACACTCAGGACACAGGTAACACTTTAGGAGTGAATATTCAAATGTTACAGGAGCAGAGGACACACTCAGGACACAGGTAACACTTTAGGAGTGAATATTCAAATGTTACAGGGGCAGAGGACACACTCAGGACACAGGTAACACTTTAGGAGTGAATATTCAAATGTTACAGGAGCAGAGGACACACTCAGGACACAGGTAACACTTTAGGAGTGAATATTCAAATGTTACAGGGCAGAGGACACACTCAGGACACAGGTAACACTTTAGGAGTGAATATTCAAATGTTACAGGGGCAGAGGACACACTCAGGACACAGGTAACACTTTAGGAGTGAATATTCAAATGTTACAGGAGCAGAGGACACACTCAGGACACAGGTAACACTTTAGGAGTGAATATTCAAATGTTACAGGAGCAGAGGACACACTCAGGACACAGGTAACACTTTAGGAGTGAATATTCAAATGTTACAGGAGCAGAGGACACACTCAGGACACAGGTAACACTTTAGGAGTGAATATTCAAATGTTACAGGGCAGAGGACACACTCAGGACACAGGTAACACTTTAGGAGTGAATATTCAAATGTTACAGGAGCAGAGGACACACTCAGGACACAGGTAACACTTTAGGAGTGAATATTCAAATGTTACAGGGGCAGAGGACACACTCAGGACACAGGTAACACTTTAGGAGTGAATATTCAAATGTTACAGGGGCAGAGGACACACTCAGGACACAGGTAACACTTTAGGAGTGAATATTCAAATGTTACAGGAGCAGAGGACACACTCAGGACACAGGTAACACTTTAGGAGTGAATATTCAAATGTTACAGGAGCAGAGGACACACTCAGGACACAGGTAACACTTTAGGAGTGAATATTCAAATGTTACAGGAGCAGAGGACACACTCAGGACACAGGTAACACTTTAGGAGTGAATATTCAAATGTTACAGGGGCAGAGGACACACTCAGGACACAGGTAACACTTTAGGAGTGAATATTCAAATGTTACAGGGGCAGAGGACACACTCAGGACACAGGTAACACTTTAGGAGTGAATATTCAAATGTTACAGGAGCAGAGGACACACTCAGGACACAGGTAACACTTTAGGAGTGAATATTCAAATGTTACAGGGGCAGAGGACACACTCAGGACACAGGTAACACTTTAGGAGTGAATATTCAAATGTTACAGGAGCAGAGGACACACTCAGGACACAGGTAACACTTTAGGAGTGAATATTCAAATGTTACAGGAGCAGAGGACACACTCAGGACACAGGTAACACTTTAGGAGTGAATATTCAAATGTTACAGGAGCAGAGGACACACTCAGGACACAGGTAACACTTTAGGAGTGAATATTCAAATGTTACAGGGGCAGAGGACACACTCAGGACACAGGTAACACTTTAGGAGTGAATATTCAAATGTTACAGGAGCAGAGGACACACTCAGGACACAGGTAACACTTTAGGAGTGAATATTCAAATGTTACAGGAGCAGAGGACACACTCAGGACACAGGTAACACTTTAGGAGTGAATATTCAAATGTTACAGGAGCAGAGGACACACTCAGGACACAGGTAACACTTTAGGAGTGAATATTCAAATGTTACAGGAGCAGAGGACACACTCAGGACACAGGTAACACTTTAGGAGTGAATATTCAAATGTTACAGGAGCAGAGGACACACTCAGGACACAGGTAACACTTTAGGAGTGAATATTCAAATGTTACAGGAGCAGAGGACACACTCAGGACACAGGTAACACTTTAGGAGTGAATATTCAAATGTTACAGGGGCAGAGGACACACTCAGGACACAGGTAACACTTTAGGAGTGAATATTCAAATGTTACAGGAGCAGAGGACACACTCAGGACACAGGTAACACTTTAGGAGTGAATATTCAAATGTTACAGGGGCAGAGGACACACTCAGGACACAGGTAACACTTTAGGAGTGAATATTCAAATGTTACAGGGGCAGAGGACACACTCAGGACACAGGTAACACTTTAGGAGTGAATATTCAAATGTTACAGGAGCAGAGGACACACTCAGGACACAGGTAACACTTTAGGAGTGAATATTCAAATGTTACAGGAGCAGAGGACACACTCAGGACACAGGTAACACTTTAGGAGTGAATATTCAAATGTTACAGGAGCAGAGGACACACTCAGGACACAGGTAACACTTTAGGAGTGAATATTCAAATGTTACAGGAGCAGAGGACACACTCAGGACACAGGTAACACTTTAGGAGTGAATATTCAAATGTTACAGGAGCAGAGGACACACTCAGGACACAGGTAACACTTTAGGAGTGAATATTCAAATGTTACAGGAGCAGAGGACACACTCAGGACACAGGTAACACTTTAGGAGTGAATATTCAAATGTTACAGGGGCAGAGGACACACTCAGGACACAGGTAACACTTTAGGAGTGAATATTCAAATGTTACAGGGGCAGAGGACACACTCAGGACACAGGTAACACTTTAGGAGTGAATATTCAAATGTTACAGGAGCAGAGGACACACTCAGGACACAGGTAACACTTTAGGAGTGAATATTCAAATGTTACAGGGGCAGAGGACACACTCAGGACACAGGTAACACTTTAGGAGTGAATATTCAAATGTTACAGGAGCAGAGGACACACTCAGGACACAGGTAACACTTTAGGAGTGAATATTCAAATGTTACAGGAGCAGAGGACACACTCAGGACACAGGTAACACTTTAGGAGTGAATATTCAAATGTTACAGGAGCAGAGGACACACTCAGGACACAGGTAACACTTTAGGAGTGAATATTCAAATGTTACAGGGGCAGAGGACACACTCAGGACACAGGTAACACTTTAGGAGTGAATATTCAAATGTTACAGGAGCAGAGGACACACTCAGGACACAGGTAACACTTTAGGAGTGAATATTCAAATGTTACAGGAGCAGAGGACACACTCAGGACACAGGTAACACTTTAGGAGTGAATATTCAAATGTTACAGGGGCAGAGGACACACTCAGGACACAGGTAACACTTTAGGAGTGAATATTCAAATGTTACAGGAGCAGAGGACACACTCAGGACACAGGTAACACTTTAGGAGTGAATATTCAAATGTTACAGGAGCAGAGGACACACTCAGGACACAGGTAACACTTTAGGAGTGAATATTCAAATGTTACAGGAGCAGAGGACACACTCAGGACACAGGTAACACTTTAGGAGTGAATATTCAAATGTTACAGGGGCAGAGGACACACTCAGGACACAGGTAACACTTTAGGAGTGAATATTCAAATGTTACAGGAGCAGAGGACACACTCAGGACACAGGTAACACTTTAGGAGTGAATATTCAAATGTTACAGGAGCAGAGGACACACTCAGGACACAGGTAACACTTTAGGAGTGAATATTCAATTGTTACAGGCGCAGAGGACACACTCAGGACACAGGTAACACTTTAGGAGTGAATATTCAAATGTTACAGGAGCAGAGGACACACTCAGGACACAGGTAACACTTTAGGAGTGAATATTCAAATGTTACAGGAGCAGAGGACACACTCAGGACACAGGTAACACTTTAGGAGTGAATATTCAAATGTTACAGGGGCAGAGGACACACTCAGGACACAGGTAACACTTTAGGAGTGAATATTCAAATGTTACAGGAGCAGAGGACACACTCAGGACACAGGTAACACTTTAGGAGTGAATATTCAAATGTTACAGGGGCAGAGGACACACTCAGGACACAGGTAACACTTTAGGAGTGAATATTCAAATGTTACAGGAGCAGAGGACACACTCAGGACACAGGTAACACTTTAGGAGTGAATATTCAAATGTTACAGGGGCAGAGGACACACTCAGGACACAGGTAACACTTTAGGAGTGAATATTCAAATGTTACAGGAGCAGAGGACACACTCAGGACACAGGTAACACTTTAGGAGTGAATATTCAAATGTTACAGGAGCAGAGGACACACTCAGGACACAGGTAACACTTTAGGAGTGAATATTCAAATGTTACAGGGGCAGAGGACACACTCAGGACACAGGTAACACTTTAGGAGTGAATATTCAAATGTTACAGGAGCAGAGGACACACTCAGGACACAGGTAACACTTTAGGAGTGAATATTCAAATGTTACAGGAGCAGAGGACACACTCAGGACACAGGTAACACTTTAGGAGTGAATATTCAAATGTTACAGGGGCAGAGGACACACTCAGGACACAGGTAACACTTTAGGAGTGAATATTCAAATGTTACAGGAGCAGAGGACACACTCAGGACACAGGTAACACTTTAGGAGTGAATATTCAAATGTTACAGGGGCAGAGGACACACTCAGGACACAGGTAACACTTTAGGAGTGAATATTCAAATGTTACAGGAGCAGAGGACACACTCAGGACACAGGTAACACTTTAGGAGTGAATATTCAAATGTTACAGGGGCAGAGGACACACTCAGGACACAGGTAACACTTTAGGAGTGAATATTCAAATGTTACAGGAGCAGAGGACACACTCAGGACACAGGTAACACTTTAGGAGTGAATATTCAAATGTTACAGGAGCAGAGGACACACTCAGGACACAGGTAACACTTTAGGAGTGAATATTCAAATGTTACAGGAGCAGAGGACACACTCAGGACACAGGTAACACTTTAGGAGTGAATATTCAAATGTTACAGGGGCAGAGGACACACTCAGGACACAGGTAACACTTTAGGAGTGAATATTCAAATGTTACAGGAGCAGAGGACACACTCAGGACACAGGTAACACTTTAGGAGTGAATATTCAAATGTTACAGGAGCAGAGGACACACTCAGGACACAGGTAACACTTTAGGAGTGAATATTCAAATGTTACAGGGGCAGAGGACACACTCAGGACACAGGTAACACTTTAGGAGTGAATATTCAAATGTTACAGGGGCAGAGGACACACTCAGGACACAGGTAACACTTTAGGAGTGAATATTCAAATGTTACAGGGGCAGAGGACACACTCAGGACACAGGTAACACTTTAGGAGTGAATATTCAAATGTTACAGGGGCAGAGGACACACTCAGGACACAGGTAACACTTTAGGAGTGAATATTCAAATGTTACAGGGGCAGAGGACACACTCAGGACACAGGTAACACTTTAGGAGTGAATATTCAAATGTTACAGGAGCAGAGGACACACTCAGGACACAGGTAACACTTTAGGAGTGAATATTCAAATGTTACAGGGGCAGAGGACACACTCAGGACACAGGTAACACTTTAGGAGTGAATATTCAAATGTTACAGGGGCAGAGGACACACTCAGGACACAGGTAACACTTTAGGAGTGAATATTCAAATGTTACAGGAGCAGAGGACACACTCAGGACACAGGTAACACTTTAGGAGTGAATATTCAAATGTTACAGGAGCAGAGGACACACTCAGGACACAGGTAACACTTTAGGAGTGAATATTCAAATGTTACAGGGGCAGAGGACACACTCAGGACACAGGTAACACTTTAGGAGTGAATATTCAAATGTTACAGGGGCAGAGGACACACTCAGGACACAGGTAACACTTTAGGAGTGAATATTCAAATGTTACAGGAGCAGAGGACACACTCAGGACACAGGTAACACTTTAGGAGTGAATATTCAAATGTTACAGGAGCAGAGGACACACTCAGGACACAGGTAACACTTTAGGAGTGAATATTCAAATGTTACAGGAGCAGAGGACACACTCAGGACACAGGTAACACTTTAGGAGTGAATATTCAAATGTTACAGGGGCAGAGGACACACTCAGGACACAGGTAACACTTTAGGAGTGAATATTCAAATGTTACAGGGGCAGAGGACACACTCAGGACACAGGTAACACTTTAGGAGTGAATATTCAAATGTTACAGGGGCAGAGGACACACTCAGGACACAGGTAACACTTTAGGAGTGAATATTCAAATGTTACAGGAGCAGAGGACACACTCAGGACACAGGTAACACTTTAGGAGTGAATATTCAAATGTTACAGGAGCAGAGGACACACTCAGGACACAGGTAACACTTTAGGAGTGAATATTCAAATGTTACAGGGGCAGAGGACACACTCAGGACACAGGTAACACTTTAGGAGTGAATATTCAAATGTTACAGGAGCAGAGGACACACTCAGGACACAGGTAACACTTTAGGAGTGAATATTCAAATGTTACAGGGGCAGAGGACACACTCAGGACACAGGTAACACTTTAGGAGTGAATATTCAAATGTTACAGGTGCAGAGGACACACTCAGGACACAGGTAACACTTTAGGAGTGAATATTCAAATGTTACAGGAGCAGAGGACACACTCAGGACACAGGTAACACTTTAGGAGTGAATATTCAAATGTTACAGGAGCAGAGGACACACTCAGGACACAGGTAACACTTTAGGAGTGAATATTCAAATGTTACAGGAGCAGAGGACACACTCAGGACACAGGTAACACTTTAGGAGTGAATATTCAAATGTTACAGGGGCAGAGGACACACTCAGGACACAGGTAACACTTTAGGAGTGAATATTCAAATGTTACAGGGGCAGAGGACACACTCAGGACACAGGTAACACTTTAGGAGTGAATATTCAAATGTTACAGGAGCAGAGGACACACTCAGGACACAGGTAACACTTTAGGAGTGAATATTCAAATGTTACAGGAGCAGAGGACACACTCAGGACACAGGTAACACTTTAGGAGTGAATATTCAAATGTTACAGGAGCAGAGGACACACTCAGGACACAGGTAACACTTTAGGAGTGAATATTCAAATGTTACAGGGGCAGAGGACACACTCAGGACACAGGTAACACTTTAGGAGTGAATATTCAAATGTTACAGGGCAGAGGACAGAGGACACACTCAGGACACAGGTAACACTTTAGGAGTGAATATTCAAATGTTACAGGAGCAGAGGACACACTCAGGACACAGGTAACACTTTAGGAGTGAATATTCAAATGTTACAGGAGCAGAGGACACACTCAGGACACAGGTAACACTTTAGGAGTGAATATTCAAATGTTACAGGAGCAGAGGACACACTCAGGACACAGGTAACACTTTAGGAGTGAATATTCAAATGTTACAGGAGCAGAGGACACACTCAGGACACAGGTAACACTTTAGGAGTGAATATTCAAATGTTACAGGAGCAGAGGACACACTCAGGACACAGGTAACACTTTAGGAGTGAATATTCAAATGTTACAGGAGCAGAGGACACACTCAGGACACAGGTAACACTTTAGGAGTGAATATTCAAATGTTACAGGAGCAGAGGACACACTCAGGACACAGGTAACACTTTAGGAGTGAATATTCAAATGTTACAGGAGCAGAGGACACACTCAGGACACAGGTAACACTTTAGGAGTGAATATTCAAATGTTACAGGGGCAGAGGACACACTCAGGACACAGGTAACACTTTAGGAGTGAATATTCAAATGTTACAGGAGCAGAGGACACACTCAGGACACAGGTAACACTTTAGGAGTGAATATTCAAATGTTACAGGAGCAGAGGACACACTCAGGACACAGGTAACACTTTAGGAGTGAATATTCAAATGTTACAGGAGCAGAGGACACACTCAGGACACAGGTAACACTTTAGGAGTGAATATTCAAATGTTACAGGAGCAGAGGACACACTCAGGACACAGGTAACACTTTAGGAGTGAATATTCAAATGTTACAGGAGCAGAGGACACACTCAGGACACAGGTAACACTTTAGGAGTGAATATTCAAATGTTACAGGAGCAGAGGACACACTCAGGACACAGGTAACACTTTAGGAGTGAATATTCAAATGTTACAGGAGCAGAGGACACACTCAGGACACAGGTAACACTTTAGGAGTGAATATTCAAATGTTACAGGAGCAGAGGACACACTCAGGACACAGGTAACACTTTAGGAGTGAATATTCAAATGTTACAGGGGCAGAGGACACACTCAGGACACAGGTAACACTTTAGGAGTGAATATTCAAATGTTACAGGAGCAGAGGACACACTCAGGACACAGGTAACACTTTAGGAGTGAATATTCAAATGTTACAGGAGCAGAGGACACACTCAGGACACAGGTAACACTTTAGGAGTGAATATTCAAATGTTACAGGAGCAGAGGACACACTCAGGACACAGGTAACACTTTAGGAGTGAATATTCAAATGTTACAGGAGCAGAGGACACACTCAGGACACAGGTAACACTTTAGGAGTGAATATTCAAATGTTACAGGAGCAGAGGACACACTCAGGACACAGGTAACACTTTAGGAGTGAATATTCAAATGTTACAGGAGCAGAGGACACACTCAGGACACAGGTAACACTTTAGGAGTGAATATTCAAATGTTACAGGAGCAGAGGACACACTCAGGACACAGGTAACACTTTAGGAGTGAATATTCAAATGTTACAGGAGCAGAGGACACACTCAGGACACAGGTAACACTTTAGGAGTGAATATTCAAATGTTACAGGAGCAGAGGACACACTCAGGACACAGGTAACACTTTAGGAGTGAATATTCAAATGTTACAGGAGCAGAGGACACACTCAGGACACAGGTAACACTTTAGGAGTGAATATTCAAATGTTACAGGGGCAGAGGACACACTCAGGACACAGGTAACACTTTAGGAGTGAATATTCAAATGTTACAGGAGCAGAGGACACACTCAGGACACAGGTAACACTTTAGGAGTGAATATTCAAATGTTACAGGGGCAGAGGACACACTCAGGACACAGGTAACACTTTAGGAGTGAATATTCAAATGTTACAGGGGCAGAGGACACACTCAGGACACAGGTAACACTTTAGGAGTGAATATTCAAATGTTACAGGAGCAGAGGACACACTCAGGACACAGGTAACACTTTAGGAGTGAATATTCAAATGTTACAGGAGCAGAGGACACACTCAGGACACAGGTAACACTTTAGGAGTGAATATTCAAATGTTACAGGGGCAGAGGACACACTCAGGACACAGGTAACACTTTAGGAGTGAATATTCAAATGTTACAGGAGCAGAGGACACACTCAGGACACAGGTAACACTTTAGGAGTGAATATTCAAATGTTACAGGAGCAGAGGACACACTCAGGACACAGGTAACACTTTAGGAGTGAATATTCAAATGTTACAGGGGCAGAGGACACACTCAGGACACAGGTAACACTTTAGGAGTGAATATTCAAATGTTACAGGAGCAGAGGACACACTCAGGACACAGGTAACACTTTAGGAGTGAATATTCAAATGTTACAGGAGCAGAGGACACACTCAGGACACAGGTAACACTTTAGGAGTGAATATTCAAATGTTACAGGAGCAGAGGACACACTCAGGACACAGGT
Organism: Odontamblyopus rebecca; assembly: GCA_030686955.1. Taxonomy (NCBI): domain Eukaryota; kingdom Metazoa; phylum Chordata; class Actinopteri; order Gobiiformes; family Gobiidae; genus Odontamblyopus; species Odontamblyopus rebecca. Next base: position 704,920 of record CM060663.1, on the reverse strand, counting down.
AACACTTTAGGAGTGAATATTCAAATGTTACAGGAGCAGAGGACACACTCAGGACACAGGTAACACTTTAGGAGTGAATATTCAAATGTTACAGGAGCAGAGGACACACTCAGGACACAGGTAACACTTTAGGAGTGAATATTCAAATGTTACAGGAGCAGAGGACACACTCAGGACACAGGTAACACTTTAGGAGTGAATATTCAAATGTTACAGGGGCAGAGGACACACTCAGGACACAGGTAACACTTTAGGAGTGAATATTCAAATGTTACAGGAGCAGAGGACACACTCAGGACACAGGTAACACTTTAGGAGTGAATATTCAAATGTTACAGGAGCAGAGGACACACTCAGGACACAGGTAACACTTTAGGAGTGAATATTCAAATGTTACAGGGGCAGAGGACACACTCAGGACACAGGTAACACTTTAGGAGTGAATATTCAAATGTTACAGGAGCAGAGGACACACTCAGGACACAGGTAACACTTTAGGAGTGAATATTCAAATGTTACAGGGGCAGAGGACACACTCAGGACACAGGTAACACTTTAGGAGTGAATATTCAAATGTTACAGGAGCAGAGGACACACTCAGGACACAGGTAACACTTTAGGAGTGAATATTCAAATGTTACAGGGGCAGAGGACACACTCAGGACACAGGTAACACTTTAGGAGTGAATATTCAAATGTTACAGGAGCAGAGGACACACTCAGGACACAGGTAACACTTTAGGAGTGAATATTCAAATGTTACAGGGGCAGAGGACACACTCAGGACACAGGTAACACTTTAGGAGTGAATATTCAAATGTTACAGGGGCAGAGGACACACTCAGGACACAGGTAACACTTTAGGAGTGAATATTCAAATGTTACAGGGGCAGAGGACACACTCAGGACACAGGTAACACTTTAGGAGTGAATATTCAAATGTTACAGGGGCAGAGGACACACTCAGGACACAGGTAACACTTTAGGAGTGAATATTCAAATGTTACAGGGGCAGAGGACACACTCAGGACACAGGTAACACTTTAGGAGTGAATATTCAAATGTTACAGGAGCAGAGGACACACTCAGGACACAGGTAACACTTTAGGAGTGAATATTCAAATGTTACAGGAGCAGAGGACACACTCAGGACACAGGTAACACTTTAGGAGTGAATATTCAAATGTTACAGGAGCAGAGGACACACTCAGGACACAGGTAACACTTTAGGAGTGAATATTCAAATGTTACAGGGGCAGAGGACACACTCAGGACACAGGTAACACTTTAGGAGTGAATATTCAAATGTTACAGGAGCAGAGGACACACTCAGGACACAGGTAACACTTTAGGAGTGAATATTCAAATGTTACAGGGGCAGAGGACACACTCAGGACACAGGTAACACTTTAGGAGTGAATATTCAAATGTTACAGGGGCAGAGGACACACTCAGGACACAGGTAACACTTTAGGAGTGAATATTCAAATGTTACAGGAGCAGAGGACACACTCAGGACACAGGTAACACTTTAGGAGTGAATATTCAAATGTTACAGGAGCAGAGGACACACTCAGGACACAGGTAACACTTTAGGAGTGAATATTCAAATGTTACAGGAGCAGAGGACACACTCAGGACACAGGTAACACTTTAGGAGTGAATATTCAAATGTTACAGGGGCAGAGGACACACTCAGGACACAGGTAACACTTTAGGAGTGAATATTCAAATGTTACAGGGGCAGAGGACACACTCAGGACACAGGTAACACTTTAGGAGTGAATATTCAAATGTTACAGGGGCAGAGGACACACTCAGGACACAGGTAACACTTTAGGAGTGAATATTCAAATGTTACAGGGGCAGAGGACACACTCAGGACACAGGTAACACTTTAGGAGTGAATATTCAAATGTTACAGGAGCAGAGGACACACTCAGGACACAGGTAACACTTTAGGAGTGAATATTCAAATGTTACAGGAGCAGAGGACACACTCAGGACACAGGTAACACTTTAGGAGTGAATATTCAAATGTTACAGGAGCAGAGGACACACTCAGGACACAGGTAACACTTTAGGAGTGAATATTCAAATGTTACAGGGGCAGAGGACACACTCAGGACACAGGTAACACTTTAGGAGTGAATATTCAAATGTTACAGGAGCAGAGGACACACTCAGGACACAGGTAACACTTTAGGAGTGAATATTCAAATGTTACAGGGGCAGAGGACACACTCAGGACACAGGTAACACTTTAGGAGTGAATATTCAAATGTTACAGGGGCAGAGGACACACTCAGGACACAGGTAACACTTTAGGAGTGAATATTCAAATGTTACAGGAGCAGAGGACACACTCAGGACACAGGTAACACTTTAGGAGTGAATATTCAAATGTCACAGGGGCAGAGGACACACTCAGGACACAGGTAACACTTTAGGAGTGAATATTCAAATGTTACAGGGGCAGAGGACACACTCAGGACACAGGTAACACTTTAGGAGTGAATATTCAAATGTTACAGGAGCAGAGGACACACTCAGGACACAGGTAACACTTTAGGAGTGAATATTCAAATGTTACAGGAGCAGAGGACACACTCAGGACACAGGTAACACTTTAGGAGTGAATATTCAAATGTTACAGGGGCAGAGGACACACTCAGGACACAGGTAACACTTTAGGAGTGAATATTCAAATGTTACAGGAGCAGAGGACACACTCAGGACACAGGTAACACTTTAGGAGTGAATATTCAAATGTTACAGGAGCAGAGGACACACTCAGGACACAGGTAACACTTTAGGAGTGAATATTCAAATGTTACAGGAGCAGAGGACACACTCAGGACACAGGTAACACTTTAGGAGTGAATATTCAAATGTTACAGGAGCAGAGGACACACTCAGGACACAGGTAACACTTTAGGAGTGAATATTCAAATGTTACAGGAGCAGAGGACACACTCAGGACACAGGTAACACTTTAGGAGTGAATATTCAAATGTTACAGGAGCAGAGGACACACTCAGGACACAGGTAACACTTTAGGAGTGAATATTCAAATGTTACAGGGGCAGAGGACACACTCAGGACACAGGTAACACTTTAGGAGTGAATATTCAAATGTTACAGGAGCAGAGGACACACTCAGGACACAGGTAACACTTTAGGAGTGAATATTCAAATGTTACAGGGGCAGAGGACACACTCAGGACACAGGTAACACTTTAGGAGTGAATATTCAAATGTTACAGGGGCAGAGGACACACTCAGGACACAGGTAACACTTTAGGAGTGAATATTCAAATGTTACAGGGGCAGAGGACACACTCAGGACACAGGTAACACTTTAGGAGTGAATATTCAAATGTTACAGGGGCAGAGGACACACTCAGGACACAGGTAACACTTTAGGAGTGAATATTCAAATGTTACAGGAGCAGAGGACACACTCAGGACACAGGTAACACTTTAGGAGTGAATATTCAAATGTTACAGGAGCAGAGGACACACTCAGGACACAGGTAACACTTTAGGAGTGAATATTCAAATGTTACAGGTGCAGAGGACACACTCAGGACACAGGTAAAATGCTCTGTGTTTCAATGATGTTGATGATGTTTGAGAACCAACAAAACACAGACCAGAGACGAACAAAGTAAGTAATATTTATGTTATATTTTTTCAGCTTATACTTCCAAGTGAACATTGATGGTGTGTTTCTCCAGGGTGATGTGGCACTAGGAGGATTTCATACCTGATGCCCTCCCTGTTACTGCATTTGAGGAAGAAAAGCAGCACATGGAGAGTGCTGTTTATGAATGTACAATTCTAATGTTCACTGTGATTCTGTTCTGGTCCTTATTGTATTAGAGAATAATAAGTACTTGAAGTATGTTGAAACATGTACACACAGAGTAGATCATCATCAGGTGTTATTCCTGTGTCCACAGACCAGAGGATCTTCATTAAAATAATTCCTCAAACTGTCATTTGTGTGTGTGTTTGATTCTGTTTCAGACAATACAGACGTATGGAAAACTAAAGACTGTTCTTGCATTATTTTACTTTAAAACTCTTTAAGGGCAGAGATAAATTATGCATCAAAAGTAAAGCCATAAAAAGGCACATGTTCATGATAAGGTAACATAAGATATGCATATTCAGCACGATTTGATCAAATTTCATCAACAGGAAAAGTAACATTCACTTCTTACAAAAGTATGTGTAGCGGGGATCGAAATAAGTTTCAAAGCGTAAACATAATTTTATTGCATACCACCGCTTTCCTTTTTTTTTAACGCAAATCCAGTGACTTTTTTCAATTAATAATTACGTGACAAAAAATCACCCAAAATCACTTCAAGTACTTTTTCAGAATCTGTTGGACGTCGTAGTTCCCAAATCAGTCTCTCTACATACTACAGGTCACATTTTACACCAAAGTCCCGTAACATCTATCAAAGCTGTCATCAGTACCACCAGGAACAACTCTTCCCAGATGTGTCACCACTGCTTGTATTGTTTATATTGCAAACAGTCTGGTGTCAGATTCTACTGTTCAAACAATTGTTATGGGATTTTGATTCAATATTATTATGCAATTATCACCCTGTAGATGACAGTAACATCCACACCTGGACAGGGTCAGAGGACAGTTTCTGGTGTTGCATTGGTCTTGTACCTGAAAAAAGCTGTAACTGATATATAGTTTTTCACTCATGTTACATAAGAAGGAAGAAATATGTGACAACAACAAATGCGAGGAAAACCAACAAAACATGTCATTTCCATAACTTTAATACTTTTAATAATACTTTAATCATTTCACCCACACAACCAGAACAGGGAACAATAGTTAACAGAAAATCTCTTAATAAAAAGGCCAATAAATAAAGATAAATAGATAAGTAAATAGATAAATAACACAAAGAACACAACCCAATTATAATATTTTTTGGATGTGACATTTTATCAAGTAGTTGTCAAGTTGAATTATTTCTTCAATCAGTGTACAATCAGGGTAAATACAACGTAGTGTTTTCTCACCTGTGTGACTTTTCCAAAAAAACAAAAAACTGAAATAAAATGTGTTGTAAAATGTATAATATTATGTTTTATATTCCATTAATATTTTTTGCAAAGATATATGGATATATTTCAAGTGCTTTCAGCCACATCTCAAAACAGTGGAAACATCTAAACAGTAAACAGTAAAAGTAAACATCTAAAGCAGGCATGTCCAAACTGTGGCCCGGGGGCCAAATGTGGCCCTCAGACCAGTTGTTTTTGGCCCTCAGGCTCAAGGTGAATTGGCCCATATTACCACAAGTCGTACTTTTTACTACTTTTTACGTCTATGGAGACTACAGACGACTTACAGTGTAAATGTTCTTTTGTACAGATAATAGTTTAAATGTGAGTAGTTTGTGTTAAACAGTGTAAATGTTCTTTTGTACACAGATAATAGTTTAAATGTGAGTAGTTTGTGTTAAACAGTGTAAATGTTCTTTTGCACAGATAATAGTTTAAATGTGAGTAGTTTGTGTTAAACAGTGTAAATGTTCTTTTGTACAGATAATAGTTTAAATGTGAGTAGTTTGTGTTAAACAGTGTAAATGTTCTTTTGTACAGATAATAGTTTAAATGTGAGTAGTTTGTGTTAAACAGTGTAAATGTTCTTTTGTACAGATAATAGTTTAAATGTGAGTAGTTTGTGTTAAACAGTGTAAATGTTCTTTTGTACAGATAATAGTTTAAATGTGAGTAGTTTGTGTTAAACAGTGTAAATGTTCTTTTGCACAGATAATAGTTTAAATGTGAGTAGTTTGTGTTAAACAGTGTAAATGTTCTTTTGTACAGATAATAGTTTAAATGTGAGTAGTTTGTGTTAAACAGTGTAAATGTTCTTTTGTACAGATAATAGTTTAAATGTGAGTAGTTTGTGTTAAACAGTGTAAATGTTCTTTTGTACAGATAATAGTTTAAATGTGAGTAGTTTGTGTTAAACAGTGTAAATGTTCTTTTGTACACAGATAATAGTTTAAATGTGAGTAGTTTGTGTTAAACAGTGTAAATGTTCTTTTGTACAGATAATAGTTTAAATGTGAGTAGTTTGTGTTAAACAGTGTAAATGTTCTTTTGTACAGATAATAGTTTAAATGTGAGTAGTTTGTGTTAAACAGTGTAAATGTTCTTTTGTACACAGACAATAGTTTAAATGTGAGTAGTTTGTGTTAAACAGTGTAAATGTTCTTTTGTACAGATAATAGTTTAAATGTGAGTAGTTTGTGTTAAACAGTGTAAATGTTCTTTTGTGCAGATAATAGTTTAAATGTGAGTAGTTTGTGTTAAACAGTGTAAATGTTCTTTTGTACAGATAATAGTTTAAATGTGAGTAGTTTGTGTTAAACAGTGTAAATGTTCTTTTGTACAGATAATAGTTTAAATGTGAGTAGTTTGTGTTAAACAGTGTAAATGTTCTTTTGTACACAGATAATAGTTTAAATGTGAGTAGTTTGTGTTAAACAGTGTAAATGTTCTTTTGTACAGATAATAGTTTAAATGTGAGTAGTTTGTGTTAAACAGTGTAAATGTTCTTTTGTACAGATAATAGTTTAAATGTGAGTAGTTTGTGTTAAACAGTGTAAATGTTCTTTTGTACAGATAATAGTTTAAATGTGAGTAGTTTGTGTTAAACAGTGTAAATGTTCTTTTGTACACAGATAATAGTTTAAATGTGAGTAGTTTGTGTTAAACAGTGTAAATGTTCTTTTGTACACAGATAATAGTTTAAATGTGAGTAGTTTGTGTTAAACAGTGTAAATGTTCTTTTGTACAGATAATAGTTTAAATGTGAGTAGTTTGTGTTAAACAGTGTAAATGTTCTTTTGTACAGATAATAGTTTAAATGTGAGTAGTTTGTGTTAAACAGTGTAAATGTTCTTTTGTACAGATAATAGTTTAAATGTGAGTAGTTTGTGTTAAACAGTGTAAATGTTCTTTTGTACAGATAATAGTTTAAATGTGAGTAGTTTGTGTTAAACAGTGTAAATGTTCTTTTGTACACAGATAATAGTTTAAATGTGAGTAGTTTGTGTTAAACAGTGTAAATGTTCTTTTGTACACAGATAATAGTTTAAATGTGAGTAGTTTGTGTTAAACAGTGTAAATGTTCTTTTGTACAGATAATAGTTTAAATGTGAGTAGTTTGTGTTAAACAGTGTAAATGTTCTTTTGTACAGATAATAGTTTAAATGTGAGTAGTTTGTGTTAAACAGTGTAAATGTTCTTTTGTACACAGATAATAGTTTAAATGTGAGTAGTTTGTGTTAAACAGTGTAAATGTTCTTTTGTACAGATAATAGTTTAAATGTGAGTAGTTTGTGTTAAACAGTGTAAATGTTCTTTTGTACAGATAATAGTTTAAATGTGAGTAGTTTGTGTTAAACAGTGTAAATGTTCTTTTGTACACAGATAATAGTTTAAATGTGAGTAGTTTGTGTTAAACAGTGTAAATGTTCTTTTGTGCAGATAATAGTTTAAATGTGAGTAGTTTGTGTTAAACAGTGTAAATGTTCTTTTGTACAGATAATAGTTTAAATGTGAGTAGTTTGTGTTAAACAGTGTAAATGTTCTTTTGTACAGATAATAGTTTAAATGTGAGTAGTTTGTGTTAAACAGTGTAAATGTTCTTTTGTACAGATAATAGTTTAAATGTGAGTAGTTTGTGTTAAACAGTGTAAATGTTCTTTTGTACAGATAATAGTTTAAATGTGAGTAGTTTGTGTTAAACAGTGTAAATGTTCTTTTGTACAGATAATAGTTTAAATGTGAGTAGTTTGTGTTAAACAGTGTAAATGTTCTTTTGTACACAGATAATAGTTTAAATGTGAGTAGTTTGTGTTAAACAGTGTAAATGTTCTTTTGTACAGATAATAGTTTAAATGTGAGTAGTTTGTGTTAAACAGTGTAAATGTTCTTTTGTACAGATAATAGTTTAAATGTGAGTAGTTTGTGTTAAACAGTGTAAATGTTCTTTTGTGCAGATAATAGTTTAAATGTGAGTAGTTTGTGTTAAACAGTGTAAATGTTCTTTTGTACACAGATAATAGTTTAAATGTGAGTAGTTTGTGTTAAACAGTGTAAATGTTCTTTTGTACAGATAATAGTTTAAATGTGAGTAGTTTGTGTTAAACAGTGTAAATGTTCTTTTGTACAGATAATAGTTTAAATGTGAGTAGTTTGTGTTAAACAGTGTAAATGTTCTTTTGTGCAGATAATAGTTTAAATGTGAGTAGTTTGTGTTAAACAGTGTAAATGTTCTTTTGTACACAGATAATAGTTTAAATGTGAGTAGTTTGTGTTAAACAGTGTAAATGTTCTTTTGTACACAGATAATAGTTTAAATGTGAGTAGTTTGTGTTAAACAGTGTAAATGTTCTTTTGTACAGATAATAGTTTAAATGTGAGTAGTTTGTGTTAAACAGTGTAAATGTTCTTTTGTACAGATAATAGTTTAAATGTGAGTAGTTTGTGTTAAACAGTGTAAATGTTCTTTTGTACAGATAATAGTTTAAATGTGAGTAGTTTGTGTTAAACAGTGTAAATGTTCTTTTGTACAGATAATAGTTTAAATGTGAGTAGTTTGTGTTAAACAGTGTAAATGTTCTTTTGTACAGATAATAGTTTAAATGTGAGTAGTTTGTGTTAAACAGTGTAAATGTTCTTTTGTGCACAGATAATAGTTTAAATGTGAGTAGTTTGTGTTAAACAGTGTAAATGTTCTTTTGTACAGATAATAGTTTAAATGTGAGTAGTTTGTGTTAAACAGTGTAAATGTTCTTTTGTACAGATAATAGTTTAAATGTGAGTAGTTTGTGTTAAACAGTGTAAATGTTCTTTTGTACAGATAATAGTTTAAATGTGAGTAGTTTGTGTTAAACAGTGTAAATGTTCTTTTGTGCAGATAATAGTTTAAATGTGAGTAGTTTGTGTTAAACAGTGTAAATGTTCTTTTGTACACAGATAATAGTTTAAATGTGAGTAGTTTGTGTTAAACAGTGTAAATGTTCTTTTGTACAGATAATAGTTTAAATGTGAGTAGTTTGTGTTAAACAGTGTAAATGTTCTTTTGTACAGATAATAGTTTAAATGTGAGTAGTTTGTGTTAAACAGTGTAAATGTTCTTTTGTACAGATAATAGTTTAAATGTGAGTAGTTTGTGTTAAACAGTGTAAATGTTCTTTTGTGCAGATAATAGTTTAAATGTGAGTAGTTTGTGTTAAACAGTGTAAATGTTCTTTTGTACAGATAATAGTTTAAATGTGAGTAGTTTGTGTTAAACAGTGTAAATGTTCTTTTGTACAGATAATAGTTTAAATGTGAGTAGTTTGTGTTAAACAGTGTAAATGTTCTTTTGTACACAGATAATAGTTTAAATGTGAGTAGTTTGTGTTAAACAGTGTAAATGTTCTTTTGTACAGATAATAGTTTAAATGTGAGTAGTTTGTGTTAAACAGTGTAAATGTTCTTTTGTGCAGATAATAGTTTAAATGTGAGTAGTTTGTGTTAAACAGTGTAAATGTTCTTTTGTACAGATAATAGTTTAAATGTGAGTAGTTTGTGTTAAACAGTGTAAATGTTCTTTTGTACAGATAATAGTTTAAATGTGAGTAGTTTGTGTTAAACAGTGTAAATGTTCTTTTGTACAGATAATAGTTTAAATGTGAGTAGTTTGTGTTAAACAGTGTAAATGTTCTTTTGTACAGATAATAGTTTAAATGTGAGTAGTTTGTGTTAAACAGTGTAAATGTTCTTTTGTGCAGATAATAGTTTAAATGTGAGTAGTTTGTGTTAAACAGTGTAAATGTTCTTTTGTACACAGATAATAGTTTAAATGTGAGTAGTTTGTGTTAAACAGTGTAAATGTTCTTTTGTGCAGATAATAGTTTAAATGTGAGTAGTTTGTGTTAAACAGTGTAAATGTTCTTTTGTACAGATAATAGTTTAAATGTGAGTAGTTTGTGTTAAACAGTGTAAATGTTCTTTTGTACAGATAATAGTTTAAATGTGAGTAGTTTGTGTTAAACAGTGTAAATGTTCTTTTGTACAGATAATAGTTTAAATGTGAGTAGTTTGTGTTAAACAGTGTAAATGTTCTTTTGTACAGATAATAGTTTAAATGTGAGTAGTTTGTGTTAAACAGTGTAAATGTTCTTTTGTACAGATAATAGTTTAAATGTGAGTAGTTTGTGTTAAACAGTGTAAATGTTCTTTTGTACAGATAATAGTTTAAATGTGAGTAGTTTGTGTTAAACAGTGTAAATGTTCTTTTGTACAGATAATAGTTTAAATGTGAGTAGTTTGTGTTAAACAGTGTAAATGTTCTTTTGTACAGATAATAGTTTAAATGTGAGTAGTTTGTGTTAAACAGTGTAAATGTTCTTTTGTACAGATAATAGTTTAAATGTGAGTAGTTTGTGTTAAACAGTGTAAATGTTCTTTTGTACACAGATAATAGTTTAAATGTGAGTAGTTTGTGTTAAACAGTGTAAATGTTCTTTTGTACAGATAATAGTTTAAATGTGAGTAGTTTGTGTTAAACAGTGTAAATGTTCTTTTGTACAGATAATAGTTTAAATGTGAGTAGTTTGTGTTAAACAGTGTAAATGTTCTTTTGTACAGATAATAGTTTAAATGTGAGTAGTTTGTGTTAAACAGTGTAAATGTTCTTTTGTACAGATAATAGTTTAAATGTGAGTAGTTTGTGTTAAACAGTGTAAATGTTCTTTTGTACAGATAATAGTTTAAATGTGAGTAGTTTGTGTTAAACAGTGTAAATGTTCTTTTGTACAGATAATAGTTTAAATGTGAGTAGTTTGTGTTAAACAGTGTAAATGTTCTTTTGTACAGATAATAGTTTAAATGTGAGTAGTTTGTGTTAAACAGTGTAAATGTTCTTTTGTACAGATAATAGTTTAAATGTGAGTAGTTTGTGTTAAACAGTGTAAATGTTCTTTTGTACAGATAATAGTTTAAATGTGAGTAGTTTGTGTTAAACAGTGTAAATGTTCTTTTGTACAGATAATAGTTTAAATGTGAGTAGTTTGTGTTAAACAGTGTAAATGTTCTTTTGTACAGATAATAGTTTAAATGTGAGTAGTTTGTGTTAAACAGTGTAAATGTTCTTTTGTACAGATAATAGTTTAAATGTGAGTAGTTTGTGTTAAACAGTGTAAATGTTCTTTTGTACAGATAATAGTTTAAATGTGAGTAGTTTGTGTTAAACAGTGTAAATGTTCTTTTGTACAGATAATAGTTTAAATGTGAGTAGTTTGTGTTAAACAGTGTAAATGTTCTTTTGTACAGATAATAGTTTAAATGTGAGTAGTTTGTGTTAAACAGTGTAAATGTTCTTTTGTACAGATAATAGTTTAAATGTGAGTAGTTTGTGTTAAACAGTGTAAATGTTCTTTTGTACACAGATAATAGTTTAAATGTGAGTAGTTTGTGTTAAACAGTGTAAATGTTCTTTTGTACAGATAATAGTTTAAATGTGAGTAGTTTGTGTTAAACAGTGTAAATGTTCTTTTGTACAGATAATAGTTTAAATGTGAGTAGTTTGTGTTAAACAGTGTAAATGTTCTTTTGTACAGATAATAGTTTAAATGTGAGTAGTTTGTGTTAAACAGTGTAAATGTTCTTTTGTACAGATAATAGTTTAAATGTGAGTAGTTTGTGTTAAACAGTGTAAATGTTCTTTTGTACAGATAATAGTTTAAATGTGAGTAGTTTGTGTTAAACAGTGTAAATGTTCTTTTGTACACAGATAATAGTTTAAATGTGAGTAGTTTGTGTTAAACAGTGTAAATGTTCTTTTGTACAGATAATAGTTTAAATGTGAGTAGTTTGTGTTAAACAGTGTAAATGTTCTTTTGTACAGATAATAGTTTAAATGTGAGTAGTTTGTGTTAAACAGTGTAAATGTTCTTTTGTACAGATAATAGTTTAAATGTGAGTAGTTTGTGTTAAACAGTGTAAATGTTCTTTTGTACAGATAATAGTTTAAATGTGAGTAGTTTGTGTTAAACAGTGTAAATGTTCTTTTGTACAGATAATAGTTTAAATGTGAGTAGTTTGTGTTAAACAGTGTAAATGTTCTTTTGTACAGATAATAGTTTAAATGTGAGTAGTTTGTGTTAAACAGTGTAAATGTTCTTTTGTACAGATAATAGTTTAAATGTGAGTAGTTTGTGTTAAACAGTGTAAATGTTCTTTTGTACAGATAATAGTTTAAATGTGAGTAGTTTGTGTTAAACAGTGTAAATGTTCTTTTGTACAGATAATAGTTTAAATGTGAGTAGTTTGTGTTAAACAGTGTAAATGTTCTTTTGTACAGATAATAGTTTAAATGTGAGTAGTTTGTGTTAAACAGTGTAAATGTTCTTTTGTGCAGATAATAGTTTAAATGTGAGTAGTTTGTGTTAAACAGTGTAAATGTTCTTTTGTACACAGATAATAGTTTAAATGTGAGTAGTTTGTGTTAAACAGTGTAAATGTTCTTTTGTACAGATAATAGTTTAAATGTGAGTAGTTTGTGTTAAACAGTGTAAATGTTCTTTTGTACAGATAATAGTTTAAATGTGAGTAGTTTGTGTTAAACAGTGTAAATGTTCTTTTGTACACAGATAATAGTTTAAATGTGAGTAGTTTGTGTTAAACAGTGTAAATGTTCTTTTGTACAGATAATAGTTTAAATGTGAGTAGTTTGTGTTAAACAGTGTAAATGTTCTTTTGTGCAGATAATAGTTTAAATGTGAGTAGTTTGTGTTAAACAGTGTAAATGTTCTTTTGTACACAGATAATAGTTTAAATGTGAGTAGTTTGTGTTAAACAGTGTAAATGTTCTTTTGTACAGATAATAGTTTAAATGTGAGTAGTTTGTGTTAAACAGTGTAAATGTTCTTTTGTACAGATAATAGTTTAAATGTGAGTAGTTTGTGTTAAACAGTGTAAATGTTCTTTTGTACAGATAATAGTTTAAATGTGAGTAGTTTGTGTTAAACAGTGTAAATGTTCTTTTGTACAGATAATAGTTTAAATGTGAGTAGTTTGTGTTAAACAGTGTAAATGTTCTTTTGTACAGATAATAGTTTAAATGTGAGTAGTTTGTGTTAAACAGTGTAAATGTTCTTTTGTACAGATAATAGTTTAAATGTGAGTAGTTTGTGTTAAACAGTGTAAATGTTCTTTTGTACAGATAATAGTTTAAATGTGAGTAGTTTGTGTTAAACAGTGTAAATGTTCTTTTGTACACAGATAATAGTTTAAATGTGAGTAGTTTGTGTTAAACAGTGTAAATGTTCTTTTGTACAGATAATAGTTTAAATGTGAGTAGTTTGTGTTAAACAGTGTAAATGTTCTTTTGTGCAGATAATAGTTTAAATGTGAGTAGTTTGTGTTAAACAGTGTAAATGTTCTTTTGTACAGATAATAGTTTAAATGTGAGTAGTTTGTGTTAAACAGTGTAAATGTTCTTTTGTACAGATAATAGTTTAAATGTGAGTAGTTTGTGTTAAACAGTGTAAATGTTCTTTTGTACACAGATAATAGTTTAAATGTGAGTAGTTTGTGTTAAACAGTGTAAATGTTCTTTTGTACAGATAATAGTTTAAATGTGAGTAGTTTGTGTTAAACAGTGTAAATGTTCTTTTGTACAGATAATAGTTTAAATGTGAGTAGTTTGTGTTAAACAGTGTAAATGTTCTTTTGTACACAGATAATAGTTTAAATGTGAGTAGTTTGTGTTAAACAGTGTAAATGTTCTTTTGTACAGATAATAGTTTAAATGTGAGTAGTTTGTGTTAAACAGTGTAAATGTTCTTTTGTGCAGATAATAGTTTAAATGTGAGTAGTTTGTGTTAAACAGTGTAAATGTTCTTTTGTACAGATAATAGTTTAAATGTGAGTAGTTTGTGTTAAACAGTGTAAATGTTCTTTTGTACAGATAATAGTTTAAATGTGAGTAGTTTGTGTTAAACAGTGTAAATGTTCTTTTGTACAGATAATAGTTTAAATGTGAGTAGTTTGTGTTAAACAGTGTAAATGTTCTTTTGTACAGATAATAGTTTAAATGTGAGTAGTTTGTGTTAAACAGTGTAAATGTTCTTTTGTACAGATAATAGTTTAAATGTGAGTAGTTTGTGTTAAACAGTGTAAATGTTCTTTTGTACAGATAATAGTTTAAATGTGAGTAGTTTGTGTTAAACAGTGTAAATGTTCTTTTGTACAGATAATAGTTTAAATGTGAGTAGTTTGTGTTAAACAGTGTAAATGTTCTTTTGTACAGATAATAGTTTAAATGTGAGTAGTTTGTGTTAAACAGTGTAAATGTTCTTTTGTACAGATAATAGTTTAAATGTGAGTAGTTTGTGTTAAACAGTGTAAATGTTCTTTTGTACAGATAATAGTTTAAATGTGAGTAGTTTGTGTTAAACAGTGTAAATGTTCTTTTGTACAGATAATAGTTTAAATGTGAGTAGTTTGTGTTAAACAGTGTAAATGTTCTTTTGTACAGATAATAGTTTAAATGTGAGTAGTTTGTGTTAAACAGTGTAAATGTTCTTTTGTACAGATAATAGTTTAAATGTGAGTAGTTTGTGTTAAACAGTGTAAATGTTCTTTTGTACAGATAATAGTTTAAATGTGAGTAGTTTGTGTTAAACAGTGTAAATGTTCTTTTGTACAGATAATAGTTTAAATGTGAGTAGTTTGTGTTAAACAGTGTAAATGTTCTTTTGTACAGATAATAGTTTAAATGTGAGTAGTTTGTGTTAAACAGTGTAAATGTTCTTTTGTACAGATAATAGTTTAAATGTGAGTAGTTTGTGTTAAACAGTGTAAATGTTCTTTTGTACAGATAATAGTTTAAATGTGAGTAGTTTGTGTTAAACAGTGTAAATGTTCTTTTGTACAGATAATAGTTTAAATGTGAGTAGTTTGTGTTAAACAGTGTAAATGTTCTTTTGTACACAGATAATAGTTTAAATGTGAGTAGTTTGTGTTAAACAGTGTAAATGTTCTTTTGTACAGATAATAGTTTAAATGTGAGTAGTTTGTGTTAAACAGTGTAAATGTTCTTTTGTACAGATAATAGTTTAAATGTGAGTAGTTTGTGTTAAACAGTGTAAATGTTCTTTTGTACAGATAATAGTTTAAATGTGAGTAGTTTGTGTTAAACAGTGTAAATGTTCTTTTGTGCAGATAATAGTTTAAATGTGAGTAGTTTGTGTTAAACAGTGTAAATGTTCTTTTGTACAGATAATAGTTTAAATGTGAGTAGTTTGTGTTAAACAGTGTAAATGTTCTTTTGTACACAGATAATAGTTTAAATGTGAGTAGTTTGTGTTAAACAGTGTAAATGTTCTTTTGTACAGATAATAGTTTAAATGTGAGTAGTTTGTGTTAAACAGTGTAAATGTTCTTTTGTACAGATAATAGTTTAAATGTGAGT
Source organism: Odontamblyopus rebecca (assembly GCA_030686955.1). Lineage (NCBI taxonomy): Eukaryota > Metazoa > Chordata > Actinopteri > Gobiiformes > Gobiidae > Odontamblyopus > Odontamblyopus rebecca. The sequence continues at coordinate 689,394 of CM060663.1, read as the reverse complement.
AGTTTGTGTTAAACAGTGTAAATGTTCTTTTGTACAGATAATAGTTTAAATGTGAGTAGTTTGTGTTAAACAGTGTAAATGTTCTTTTGTACAGATAATAGTTTAAATGTGAGTAGTTTGTGTTAAACAGTGTAAATGTTCTTTTGTACAGATAATAGTTTAAATGTGAGTAGTTTGTGTTAAACAGTGTAAATGTTCTTTTGTACACAGATAATAGTTTAAATGTGAGTAGTTTGTGTTAAACAGTGTAAATGTTCTTTTGTACAGATAATAGTTTAAATGTGAGTAGTTTGTGTTAAACAGTGTAAATGTTCTTTTGTACAGATAATAGTTTAAATGTGAGTAGTTTGTGTTAAACAGTGTAAATGTTCTTTTGTACACAGATAATAGTTTAAATGTGAGTAGTTTGTGTTAAACAGTGTAAATGTTCTTTTGTACAGATAATAGTTTAAATGTGAGTAGTTTGTGTTAAACAGTGTAAATGTTCTTTTGTACAGATAATAGTTTAAATGTGAGTAGTTTGTGTTAAACAGTGTAAATGTTCTTTTGTACAGATAATAGTTTAAATGTGAGTAGTTTGTGTTAAACAGTGTAAATGTTCTTTTGTACAGATAATAGTTTAAATGTGAGTAGTTTGTGTTAAACAGTGTAAATGTTCTTTTGTACAGATAATAGTTTAAATGTGAGTAGTTTGTGTTAAACAGTGTAAATGTTCTTTTGTACAGATAATAGTTTAAATGTGAGTAGTTTGTGTTAAACAGTGTAAATGTTCTTTTGTACACAGATAATAGTTTAAATGTGAGTAGTTTGTGTTAAACAGTGTAAATGTTCTTTTGTACAGATAATAGTTTAAATGTGAGTAGTTTGTGTTAAACAGTGTAAATGTTCTTTTGTACAGATAATAGTTTAAATGTGAGTAGTTTGTGTTAAACAGTGTAAATGTTCTTTTGTGCAGATAATAGTTTAAATGTGAGTAGTTTGTGTTAAACAGTGTAAATGTTCTTTTGTACAGAAAATAGTTTAAATGTGAGTAGTTTGTGTTAAACAGTGTAAATGTTCTTTTGTACAGATAATAGTTTAAATGTGAGTAGTTTGTGTTAAACAGTGTAAATGTTCTTTTGTACAGATAATAGTTTAAATGTGAGTAGTTTGTGTTAAACAGTGTAAATGTTCTTTTGTACAGATAATAGTTTAAATGTGAGTAGTTTGTGTTAAACAGTGTAAATGTTCTTTTGTACAGATAATAGTTTAAATGTGAGTAGTTTGTGTTAAACAGTGTAAATGTTCTTTTGTACAGATAATAGTTTAAATGTGAGTAGTTTGTGTTAAACAGTGTAAATGTTCTTTTGTACACAGATAATAGTTTAAATGTGAGTAGTTTGTGTTAAACAGTGTAAATGTTCTTTTGTACAGATAATAGTTTAAATGTGAGTAGTTTGTGTTAAACAGTGTAAATGTTCTTTTGTACAGATAATAGTTTAAATGTGAGTAGTTTGTGTTAAACAGTGTAAATGTTCTTTTGTACAGATAATAGTTTAAATGTGAGTAGTTTGTGTTAAACAGTGTAAATGTTCTTTTGTACAGATAATAGTTTAAATGTGAGTAGTTTGTGTTAAACAGTGTAAATGTTCTTTTGTACAGATAATAGTTTAAATGTGAGTAGTTTGTGTTAAACAGTGTAAATGTTCTTTTGTACAGATAATAGTTTAAATGTGAGAGGTTAAAATGGCGGACCCTCTTCTTCTCCCGGAGCGTTTCCCGCCGCTGCGGCCGTTGCTACGGTAACCAGGCTCCTTCCCGCCGCGGAGGGTCGCGCGCCGCAGAGACGGAGGAGAAGGTGACTCAAGATGGAGGAGCCCCGAGTACCTGCGCCTCCTAATGCTCCTCCTGCTGCTCCTCCTGCGTCTGCGCCTCCTCTGTACGCTCCTCTGTACGTGTCCGCTCCTCCGCTGTCTCCTCCGGGACCGTGAGACCCGTGTCCCCGTGTCTCCTCCTCCGCTCCTCCGCTGTCTCCTCCGGGACCGTGAGACCCGTGTCCCCGTGTCTCCTCCTCCGCTCCTCCGCTGTCTCCTCCGGGACCGTGAGACCCGTGTCTCCGTGTCTCCTCCTCCGCTCCTCCGCTGTCTCCTCCGGGACCGTGAGACCCGTGTCCCCGTGTCTCCGCGTCCGTCAGCGGCCCCTCAGCCCGCGGTGAGGCCGGGGAAGGTGCTCGTATCCTGCGGACACACGGAGCGGCCATCGGCAACCTGCAGCTGCGAACAGGTGAGTCACTCATCCCGGACCTGCTTTAGTCCTGGTTTAGTCCCGGTTTAGTCCTGGTTTAGTCCCGGTTTAGTCCCGGTTTAGTCCTGGTTTAGTCCCGGTTTAGTCCCGGTTTAGTCCTGCTTTTGTCCCGGTTTAGTCCCGGTTTAGTCCTGGTTTAGTCCTGCTTTTGTCCCGGTTTAGACCTGGTTTAGTCCTGCTTTAGTCCCGGTTTATTCCCGGTTTAGTCCTGGTTTAGTCCTGCTTTAGTCCCGGTTTATTCCCGGTTTAGTCCTGGTTTAGCCCTGCTTTAGTCCCAGTTTAGTCCTGCTTTAGTCCTGGTTTAGTCCTGGTTTAGTCCTGGTTTAGTCCCGGTTTAGTCCTGGTTTAGACCTGGTTTAGTCTTGATTTAGTCCTGGTTTAGTCCTGGTTTAGTTCTTACTTAATCCTGTTTTAGTCCTGCTTCAGTCCTGGTTTAGTCCTTGTTCAGTCCTGGTTTAGTACTGGTTCAGTCCTGGTTCAGTCCTGGTTTAGTACTGGTTCAGTCCTGGTTCAGTCCTGGTTTAGTCCTGGTTTAGTCCCGGTTTAGTCCCGGTTTAGTCCCGGTTTAGTCCTGCTTCAGTCCCAGTTTAGTCCTGCTTTAGTCCCGGTTTAGTCCTGCTTTAGTCCCGGTTTAGTCCCGGTTTAGTCCTGGTTTAGTCCTTCTTTAGTCCTGGTTTAGTCCTGGTTCAGTCCTGCTTTAGTTCTGGTTTAGTCCTGGTTTAGTCCTGGTTTAATCCTGGTTTAGTCCCGGTTTAGTCCTGGTTTAGTCCTCGTTTTGTCCTGCTTTAGTCCTGGTTTAGTCCTGGTTCACTCCTGGTTTTGTCCTGCTTTAGTCCTGGTTTAGTCCTGGTTTAGACATGGTTTAGTCCTGGTTTTGTCCTGGTTTAGTCCTGGTTTAGTCCTGGTTTAGTCCTAGTTTAGTCCTGGTTTAGTCCCGCTTTAGTCCCGGTTTATTCCTGCTTTAGTCCTGCTTTAGTCCTGCTTTAGTCCTGCTTTAGTCCTGGTTTAGTCCTGGTTTAGTCCTGCTTTAGTCCTGCTTTAGTCCTGGTTTAGTCCTGCTTTAGTCTTGGTTTAGTCCTGCTTTAGTCCTGGTTTAGTCCTGGTTTAGTCCTGCTTTAGTCCTAGTTTAGTCCTGCTTTAGTCCCGCTTTAGTCCCGCTTTAGTCCTGGTTTAGTCCTGCTTTAGTCCTAGTTTAGTCCCGCTTTAGTCCCGCTTTAGTTCTGATTTAGTCCTGGTTTAGTCCTGGTTTAGTCCTAGTTTAGTCCTGCTTTAGTCCTGGTTTAGTCCTGCTTTAGTCTTGGTTTAGGTCCTGCTTTAGTCCTGCTTTAGTCCTGGTTTAGTCCTGCTTTAGTCCTGGTTTAGTCCTGGTTTAGTCCTGGTTTAGTCCTGGTTCAGTCCTGCTTTAGTCCTGCTTTAGTCCTTCTTTAGTCCTTCTTTAGTCCTGGTTTAGTCCTGGTTTAGTCCTTCTTTAGTCCTGGTTTAGTCCTGGTTTAGTCCTTCTTTAGTCCTGGTTTAGTCCTGCTTTAGTCCTGGTTTAGTCCTGCTTTAGTCCTGGTTTAGTCCTGCTTTTGTCCTGCTTTAGTCCTGGTTTAGTCCTGCTTTTGTCCTGGTTTAGTCCTGGTTTAGTCCTGGTTTAGCCCTGGTTTAGTCCTGGTTTAGTCCTGGTTTAGTCCTGCTTTAGTTCTGCTTTAGTTCTGCTTTAGTCCTGGTTTCGTCCTGCTTTAGTCCTGCTTTAGTCCTGGCTTAGTCCTGGTTTAGTCCTGCTTTAGTCTTGGTTTAGTCCTGGTTTAGTCCTTCTTTAGTCCTGGTTTAGTCCTTCTTTAGTCCTGCTTTAGTCCTGGTTTAGTCCTTCTTTAGTCCTGGTTTAGTCCTTCTTTAGTCCTGGTTTAGTCCTGGTTTAGTCCTGGTTTAGTCCTTCTTTAGTCCTGCTTTAGTCCTGGTTTAGTCCTTCTTTAGTCCTGGTTTAGTCCTTCTTTAGTCCTGCTTTAGTCCTGGTTTAGTCCTGGTTTAGTCCTGCTTTAGTCCCGGTTTAGTCCTGCTTCAGTCCCAGTTTAGTCCTGGTTTAGTCCTGGTTTAGTCCTGGTTTAGTCCTGATTTAGTCCTGCTTTTGTCCTGCTTTAGTCCTGGTTTAGTCCTGCTTTTGTCCTGGTTTAGTCCTGGTTTAGTCCTGGTTTAGTCCTGGTTTAGTCCCGGTTTAGTCCTGGTTTAGACCTGGTTTAGTCTTGATTTAGTCCTGGTTTAGTCCTGGTTTAGTCCTGGTTCACTCCTGGTTTAGTCCTGGTTTTGTCCTGGTTTAGTCCTGGTTCTGTCCTGGTTTAGTACTGGTTCAGTCCTGGTTTAGTCCTGGTTTAGTCCTGGTTTAGTCCTGGTTTAATCCCGGTTTAGTCCCGGTTTAGTCCCGGTTTTGTCCCGGTTTAGTCCTGCTTTAGTCCTGGTTTAGTCCCGGTTTAGTCCTGCTTCAGTCCTGCTTCAGTCCTGGTTTAGACCTGCTTTAGTCCTGCTTTAGACCTGTTTTAGTCCTGGATTAGTCCTGCTTTAATCCTAGTTTAGTCCTGCTTTAGTCCTGCTTTAGTCCTGGTTTAGTCCTAGTTTAGTCCTGCTTTAGTCCTGCTTTAGTCCTGCTTTAGTCCTGCTTTAATCCTAGTTTAGTCCTAGTTTAGTCCTGCTTTAGTCCTGCTTTAGTCCTGCTTTAATCCTAGTTTAGTCCTAGTTTAGTCCTGCTTTAGTCCTGGTTTAGTCCTGCTTTAGTCCTGCTTTAGTCCCGGTTTAGTCCCGGTTTAGTCCTGCTTTAGTCCTGCTTTAGTCCTGCTTTAGTCCTGCTTTAGTCCTGGTTTAGTCCTGGTTTAGTCCTGGTTTAGTCCTGCTTTAGTCCTGCTTTAGTCCTGGTTTAGTCCTGGTTTAGTCCTGGTTTAGTCCTGCTTTAGTCCTGCTTTAGTCCTGGTTTAGTCCTGGTTGAGTCCTGCTTTAGTCCTGCTTTAGTCCCTCTTTAGTCCCGCTTTAGTCCCGGTTTAGTCCTGCTTTAGTCCTGGTTTAGTCCTGGTTTAGTCCTGCTTTAGTCCTGGTTTAGTCCTGGTTTAGTCCTGGTTTAGTCCTGGTTTAGTCCTGCTTTAGTCCTGCTTTAGTCCTGGTTTAGTCCTGCTTTAGTCCTGGTTTAGTCCTGGTTTAGTCCTTCTTTAGTCCTGGTTTAGTCCTTCTTTAGTCCTGGTTTAGTCCTGGTTTAGTCCTTCTTTAGTCCTTCTTTAGTCCTGGTTTAGTCCTGGTTTAGTCCTAGTTTAGTCCTTCTTTAGTCCTGGTTTAGTCCTTCTTTTGTCCTGGTTTAGTCCTGGTTTAGTCCTGGTTTAGTCCTGGTTTAGTCCTTCTTTAGTCCTGCTTTAGTCCTGCTTTAGTCCTGGTTTAGTCCTGGTTTAGTCCTGCTTTTGTCCTGCTTTAGTCCTGCTTTAGTCCTGGTTTAATCCCGGTTTAGTCTCGCTTTAGTCCTGCTTTAGTCCTGGTTTAGTCCTGGTTTAGTCCTGCTTTAGTCCTGATTTAGTGCGAGTTTAGTCCTGGTTTACTCTTGGTTTAGTCCTGGTTTAGTCCTGGTTTAGTCCTGCTTTTGTCCTGGTTTAGTCCTGCTTTAGTCCTGCTTTAGTCCTGCTTTAGTCCTGGTTTAGTCCTGCTTTAGTCCTGCTTTAGTCCTGCTTTAGTCCTGCTTTAATCCAAGATTAGTCCTGGGTTAGACCTCGATTAGACATGTTTTAGTTCTGGTTTAGTCCTGCTTTAGTCCTGCTTTAGTCCCGCTTTAGTCCCACTTTAGTCCCGGTTTAGTCCCGGTTTAGTCCTGCTTTAGTCCTGCTTTAGTCCTGCTTTAGTCCTGGTTTAGTCCTGGTTTAGTCCTGCTTTAGTCCTGCTTTAGTCCTGGTTTAGTCCTGGTTTAGTCCTGGTTTAGTCCTGGTTTAGTCCTGGTTTAGTCCTGATTTAGTCCTGGTTCAGTCTTGCTTTAGTCCTGGTTTAGTCCCGCTTTAGTCCCGCTTTAGTCCTGCTTTAGTCCTGCTTTAGTCCTGCTTTAGTCCTGGTTTAGTCTCTGCTTTAGTCCTGGTTTAGTCCTGCTTTTGTCCTGGTTTAGTCTCTGCTTTAGTCCTGTTTAGTCCTGGTTTAGTCCTGCTTTAGTCCTGGTTTAGTCCTGATTTAGTCCTGGTTTAGTCCTGCTTTAGTCCTGGTTTAGTCCTAGTTTAGTCCTGGTTTAGTCCTGCTTTAGTCCTGGTTTAGTCCTGGTTTAGTCCTGCTTTAGTCCTGCTTTAGTCCTGCTTTAGTCCTGGTTTAGTCCTGGTTTAGTCCTGCTTTAGTACTGGTTTAGTCCTGCTTTAGTCCTGCTTTAGTCCTGGTTTAGTCCTTCTTTAGTCCTGGTTTAGTCCTTCTTTAGTCCTGGTTTAGTCCTGCTTTAGTCCTGCTTTAGTCCTTCTTTAGTCCTGGTTTAGTCCTTCTTTAGTCCTGCTTTAGTCCTTCTTTAGTCCTGGTTTAGTCCTTCTTTAGTCCTTCTTTAGTCCTGGTTTATTCATGCTTTAGTCATGGTTTAGTCCTGGTTTAGTCCTGGTTTAGTCCTGGTTTAGTCCTGATTTAGTCCTGCTTTTGTCCTGCTTCAGTCCTGGTTTAGTCCTGCTTTAGTCCTGCTTTAGTCCTGGTTTAGCCCTGGTTTAGTCCTGGTTTAGTCCTGCTTTAGCCCTGGTTTAGTCCTGGTTTAGTCCTGCTTTAGTTCTGCTTTAGTCCTGGTTTTGTCCTGCTTTAGTCCTGCTTTAGTCCTGGCTTAGTCCTGGTTTAGTCCTGCTTTAGTCCTGCTTTAGTCCTGCTTTAGTCCTGGTTTAGTCCTGCTTTAGTCCTGGTTTAGTCCTGGTTTAGTCCTTCTTTAGTCCTGGTTTAGTCCTTCTTTAGTCCTGCTTTAGTCCTGGTTTAGTCCTTCTTTAGTCCTGGTTTAGTCCTTCTTTAGTCCTGGTTTAGTCCTGGTTTAGTCCTTCTTTAGTCCTGCTTTAGTCCTGGTTTAGTCCTTCTTTAGTCCTGGTTTAGTCCTTCTTTAGACCTGCTTTAGTCCTGGTTTAGTCCTGGATTAGTCCTGGATTAGTCCTGGATTAGTCCTGGTTTAGTCCTGGTTTAGTCTTGCTTTTGTCATGGTTTAGTCCTGGATTAGTCCTGGTTTAGTCCTGGTTTAGTCCTGCTTTTGTCATGGTTTAGTCCTGGTTTAGTCCTGCTTTTGTCCTGGTTTAGTCCTGGTTTAGTCCTGGTTTAGTCCTGGTTTAGTCCCGGTTTAGTCCTGGTTTAGACCTGGTTTAGTCTTGATTTAGTCCTGGTTTAGTCCTGGTTTAGTTCTTACTTAATCCTGTTTTAGTCCTGCTTCAGTCCTGGTTTAGTCCTTGTTCAGTCCTGGTTTAGTACTGGTTCAGTCCTGGTTCAGTCCTGGTTTAGTCCTGGTTTAGTCCTGGTTTAGTCCTGGTTTAGTCCCGGTTTCGTCCCGGTTTAGTCCCGGTTTAGTCCCGGTTTAGTCCCGGTTTAGTCCTGCTTCAGTCCCAGTTTAGTCCTGCTTTAGTCCCGGTTTAGTCCTGCTTTAGTCCCGGTTTAGTCCCGGTTTAGTCCCGGTTTAGTCCTGGTTTAGTCCTGCTTTAGTCCTGCTTTAGTCCTGGTTTAGTCCTGGTTTAGTCCTGCTTTAGTCCTGATTTAGTCCTGGTTTAGTCCTGGTTTAGTCCCGGTTTAATCCTGGTTTAGTTCTGCTTTTGTCCTGGTTTAGTCCTGGTTTAGTCCTGGTTTAGTCCTGCTTTAGTCCTGGTTTAGTCCTGCTTTAGTCCTGCTTTAGTCCTGGTTTAGTCCTGGTTTAGTCCTGCTTTAGTCCTGCTTTAGTCCTGCTTTAGTCCTGCTTTAGTCCTGGTTTAGTCCTGCTTTAGTCCTGGTTTAGTCCTGGTTTAGTCCCGCTTTAGTCCCGCTTTAGTCCCGCTTTAGTCCCGCTTTAGTCCTGCTTTAGTCCTGCTTTAGTCCTGCTTTAGTCCTGCTTTAGTCCTGCTTTAGTCCTGGTTTAGTCCTGCTTTAGTCCTGCTTTAGTCCTGCTTTAGTCCTGGTTTAGTCCTGGTTTAGTCCTGGTTTAGTCCTGGTTCAGTCCTGCTTTAGTCCTGGTTTAGTCCTGGTTCAGTCCTGCTTTAGTCCTGGTTTAGTCCCGCTTTAATCCCGCTTTAGTCCTGTTTTAGTCCTGCTTTAGTCCTGGTTTAGTCCTGGTTTAGTCCTGCTTTAGTCCTGGTTTAGTCCTGGTTTAGTCCTGGTTTAGTCCTGCTTTAGTCCTGCTTTAGTCCTGGTTTAGTCCTGGTTTAGTCCTGGTTTAGTCCTGCTTTAGTCCCGCTTTAGTCCCGCTTTAGTCCCGGTTTAGTCCTGCTTTAGTCCTGCTTTAGTCCTGCTTTAGTCCTGGTTTAGTCCTGGTTTAGTCCTGCTTTAGTCCTGGTTCAGTCCTGTTTAGTCCTGGTTTAGTCCTAGTTTAGTCCGGCTTCAGTCCTGGTTTAGTTCTGGTTTAGTCCTGTTTAGTCCTGGTTCAGTCCCGCTTTAGTCCTGCTTTAGTCCTGGTTTAGTCCTGGTTTAGTCCTGCTTTAGTCCTGGTTTAGTCCTGGTTTAGTCCTGGTTTAGTCCTGCTTTAGTCCTGCTTTAGTCCTGCTTTAGTCCTGGTTTAGTCCTGCTTTAGTCCTGGTTTAGTCCTGGTTTAGTCCTAGTTTTGTCCTGGTTTAGTCCTTCTTTAGTCCTTCTTTAGTCCTTCTTTAGTCCTGGTTTAGTCCTGGTTTAGTCCTGGTTTAGTCCTTCTTTAGTCCTTCTTTAGTCCTGGTTTAGTCCTGGTTTAGTCCTTCTTTAGTCCTGCTTTAGTCCTGGTTTAGTCCTGGTTTAGTCCTGCTTTACTTCTGGTTTAGTCCTGCTTTAGTCCTGCTTTATTCCTGGTTTAGTCCTGGTTTAGTCCTGCTTTTGTCCTGCTTTAGTCCTGCTTTAGTCCTGCTTTAGTCCTGGTTTAGTCCTGCTCTAGTCCTGGTTTAGTCCTGGTTTAGTCCTGCTTTTGTCCTGCTTTAGTCCTGCTTTAGTCCTGCTTTAGTCCTGGTTTAGTCCTGCTCTAGTCCTGGTTTAGTCCTGGTTTAGGCCTGCTCTAGTCCTGGTTTAGTCCTGGTTTAGTCCTGGTTTAGTCCTTCTTTAGTCCTGGTTTAGTCCTTCTTTAGTCCTTCTTTAGTCCTTCTTTAGTCCTGCTTTAGTCCTGGTTTAGTCCTGGTTTAGTCCTTCTTTAGTCCTGGTTTAGTCCTTCTTTAGTCCTGGTTTAGTCCTGGTTTAGTCCTGGTTTAGTCCTTCTTTAGTCCTGGTTTAGTCCTGGTTTAGTCCTGTTTTAGTCCTGGGTCAGTCCTGCTTTTGTCCTGTTTTAGTCCTGGTTTAGTCTTTCTCTAGTCCTGGTTTAGTCCTACTTTAGTCCTTCTTTAGTCCTGGTTTAGTCCTACTTTAGTCCTTCTTTAGTCCTTCTTTAGTCCTGGTTTAGTCCTTCTTTAGTTCTGTTTTAGTCCAGGTTTAGTCCCAATTTAGTCCTTTACTTTAGTCTTGCTTTAGTCCTGCTTTAGTCCTGCTTTAGTCCAGGTTTTGTCCTGGTCTAGTCTTGGTCTAGTCCTGGTTTAGTCCTGGTCTGTCTAGTCCTTGTTTACTCCTGGTTTAGTCCTGGTTTAGTCCTGCTTTTGTCCTGGTTTAGTCCTGGTTTAGTCCTGCTTTTGTCCTGGTTTAGTCCTGCTTTTGTCCTGGTTTAGTCCTGGTTTATTCCTGGTTTAGTCCAGGTCTAGTCCTGGTTTAGTCCTTGTTTAGTCCTGGTTTAGTCCTGGTTTAGTCCTGCTTTTGTCCTGGTTTAGTCCAGGTCTTGTCCTGGTTTAGTCCTGGTTTAGTCCTGGTTTAGTCCTGCTTTAGTCCTGGTTTAGTCCTGGTTTAGTCCTGCTTTAGTCCTGCTTTAGTCCTGGTTTAGTCCTGCTTTAGTCCTGGTTTAGTCCTGGTTTAGTCCTGGTTTAGTCCTGCTTTACTTCTGGTTTAGTCCTACTTTAGTCCTGCTTTAGTCCTGCTTTTGTCCTGCTTTAGTCCTGGTTTAGTCCTGCTTTAGTCCTGCTTTAGTCCTGGTTTAGTCCTGGTTTAGTCCTGCTTTTGTCCTGCTTTAGTCCTGGTTTAGTCCTGGTTTAGTCCTGCTTTTGTCCTGCTTTAGTCCTGGTTTAGTCCTGGTTTAGTCCTGCTTTAGTCCTGGTTTAGTCCTGGTTTAGTCCTGGTTTAGTCCTGCTTTTGTCCTGTTTTAGTCCTGGTTTAGTCCTGCTCTAGTCCTGGTTTAGTCCTGGTTTAGTCCTGGTTTAGTCCTTCTTTAGTCCTGGTTTAGTCCTTCTTTAGTCCTGCTTTAGTCCTGGTTTAGTCCTGGTTTAGTCCTTCTTTAGTCCTGGTTTAGTCCTTCTTTAGTCCTGGTTTAGTCCTGGTTTAGTCCTGGTTTAGTCCTGGTTTAGTCCTGCTTTAGTCCTGGTTTAGTCCTGGTTTAGCCCTGATTTAGTCCTGCTTTAGTCCTGGTTTAGTCCTGGTTTAGTCCTTCTTTAGTCCTGCTTTAGTCCTGCTTTAGTCCTGGTTTAGTCCTGGTTTAGTCCTTCTTTAGTCCTGCTTTAGTTCTGATTTAGTCCTGCTTTAGTCCTGGTTTAGTCCTGGTTTAGTCCTTCTTTAGTCCTGGTTTAGTCCTGCTTTACGGGTCTTGTCCTTTATAGATTTGACCCAGGTGGTCTGCTGTGACCCCCTGACCCTGTGACCCCCTGACCCTGTGCCCCTCCTGACCCTGTGACCCCCTGACCCTGTGACCCCTGACCCCGTGCCCCTCCTGACCCCCTGACCCCAGAGGGCTCAGTTGTGCAGGTAACTCTCCTGATACTTTTGTCAGTTACAGGAGGTTTTGTTTGTGAGCGATTTTCTATCACATGAAGTTACTGAACCCGGACGGAGCTGCGCCACTGTCGTTTGTGCAGGAACACGGGTTAAACTGAACCCGGACGGAGCTGCGCCACTGTCGTTTGTGCAGAAACACGGGTTAAACTGAACCCGGACGGAGCTGTGCCACTGTCGTTTGTGCAGGAACACGGGTTAAACTGAACCCGGACGGAGCTGTGCCACTGTCGTTTGTGCAGGAACACGGGTTAAACTGAACCCGGACGGAGCTGTGCCACTGTCGTTTGTGCAGGAACACGGGTTCAACTGAACCCGGACGGAGCTGCGCCACTGTCGTTTGTGCAGGAACACGGGTTCAACTGAACCCGGACGGAGCTGCGCCTCTGTCGTTTGTGCAGCAACACGGGATAAACTGCCCCCGGACGGAGCTGCGCCACTGTCGTTTGTGCAGGAACACGGGTTCAACTGAACCCGGACGGAGCTGTGCCACTGTCGTTTGTGCAGGAACACGGGTTCAACTGAACCCGGACGGAGCTGTGCCACTGTCGTTTGTGCAGGAACACGGGTTCAACTGAACCCGGACGGAGCTGTGCCACTGTCGTTTGTGCAGGAACACGGGTTCAACTGAACCCGGACGGAGCTGTGCCACTGTCGTTTGTGCAGGAACACGGGTTCAACTGAACCCGGACGGAGCTGTGCCACTGTCGTTTGTGCAGGAACACGGGTTCAACTGAACCCGGACGGAGCTGTGCCACTGTCGTTTGTGCAGGAACACGGGTTAAACTGAACCCGGACGGAGCTGCGCCACTGTCGTTTGTGCAGGAACACGGGTTCAACTGAACCCGGACGGAGCTGTGCCACTGTCGTTTGTGCAGGAACACGGGTTAAACTGAACCCGGACGGAGCTGTGCCACTGTCGTTTGTGCAGAAACACGGGTTCAACTGAACCCGGACGGAGCTGTGCCACTGTCGTTTGTGCAGGAACACGGGTTCAACTGAACCCGGACGGAGCTGTGCCACTGTCGTTTGTGCAGGAACACGGGTTAAACTGAACCCGGACGGAGCTGAGCCACTGTCGTTTGTGCAGGAACACGGGTTCAACTGAACCCGGACGGAGCTGTGCCACTGTCGTTTGTGCAGGAACACGGGTTCAACTGAACCCGGACGGAGCTGTGCCACTGTCGTTTGTGCAGGAACACGGGTTCAACTGAACCCGGACGGAGCTGTGCCACTGTCGTTTGTGCAGGAACACGGGTTAAACTGAACCCGGACGGAGCTGTGCCACTGTCGTTTGTGCAGGAACACGGGTTAAACTGAACCCGGACGGAGCTGTGCCACTGTCGTTTGTGCAGGAACACGGGTTAAACTGAACCCGGACGGAGCTGTGCCACTGTCGTTTGTGCAGGAACACGGGTTCAACTGAACCCGGACGGAGCTGTGCCACTGTCGTTTGTGCAGGAACACGGGTTAAACTGAACCCGGACGGAGCTGTGCCACTGTCGTTTGTGCAGGAACACGGGTTAAACTGAACCCGGACGGAGCTGTGCCACTGTCGTTTGTGCAGGAACACGGGTTAAACTGAACCCGGACGGAGCTGCGCCACTGTCGTTTGTGCAGGAACACGGGTTCAACTGAACCCGGACGGAGCTGTGCCACTGTCGTTTGTGCAGAAACACGGGTTCAACTCATTTTCACTTCGTTTCATGGGATAAAGATAAATTATAGTTGTGAAGAAATGCTGAAAATGACAGAAGGAAGTAGAGCGAGAGTCCCACACCGATTACATCACGCCGCCGACATCACGCCGCCGACGTCACGCCGCCGACGTCACGCCGCCGACGTCACGCCGCCGACGTCACGCCGCCGACGTCACGCTGCCGACGTCACATTGGGAGAATTCTGTCCAAAACTTCAGCACAATTTACACAAGAAACTCATTTTTAAACCTGATTTGAACCAAACCTGTCACATAATGATGTCATTAGGGTGTGTCCCAGAGAACCACGTGGTTGCTATGGTCACAGTTCAGTGTGATGTGATGATTTCAACCAGGAAGTCAAGATGTAATATCAAAATAATGATTCATTTTCAGCCCAGTCTCAAATATATGCTGCTGGTTTGAAGTCGAATGAGTGAAACTGTCAGAGGCTCATCCAGAAAACTCCAGCAGCTCTTCTGTCTAATTCAGGGGTTCCCAACTGGCGGATCGGGGTGGACCCCGCAACCCTTTTATCCGGACCTCCAAGCATTTTTAATTAAAAAAATATTACGTTCATTTTTTTTACCGGCAGCAATTTTTGAATGGGAGCGCTCAAGACAGCGATGTTTGCCCCGTGGTCCTTACTGTCAGCACTCAGTGGTCACAACAGTGTGCTGTTATTTACGTGGGACATAACGTTACATGTTTTACCATTGGGTGAACGATGGCACTGTCTAAAATTCAAAAAGTGGACTCTGAAAATCGCTGGACTCTGAAAAGATGAGTGGACTGAAGCTTATGCTTTCATTTTGCCAGCAGCGAGTTCTACGAGGCCGGTGTGTCTTATATGTACGGAGTCTGCTGCTCTTGTTAAAAATATCAATATCAATATCAAGCCCAATTCAATTCAATTCAATTTATTTTGTAGCGCCCAAAATCACAACAACAGTTTCCTCTAAGGCCGTTCCAAGATTCTGATGAGTAAAACATACACACAGACATATCAAAACAGGAATAAACAACATTCATGTAAAGCACCAAATGAAACATTGTCCAGTCATCCCCTGTCCTTAGACCCTCCTTCTCAGCAAGGAAAAACTCCAAAAAACCCAGGGTCCTGGGAAAAAGAAGAAACCTCGGGGAGAACTACAGTGAAGGAGGGATCCACTCCCATGGACGGACAGGCTATAGATGTCCAGGCCCGTGGGCCAGTTCAGTATGACCACAGCTACCCAGGTGGGGAGGAGCCGGGGAGGAGGAGGAGGAGCCGGGCGAGGAGGAGGAGCCAGGCGAGCCACTACGAGGGCTCACCGCGAGGGCTCACTACGAGGGCAGCGGATTTTGGGCAAGCACAAAAACCCTTTCACTGACTCCGCAATGGTCAACGAGTGTATGGAGGCAATGGCAGAAATGTTTTCAGAGAGAAAAGAGGGACAGCAGCTTAAACAAAAGGTCCGACAGATTCCCCTGTCATCCACAACAACAACAAGAAGAGCAGAGCTGCTCGCAGATGTGCAGTCCCAGCTTGACAGCGCCACTCGAAGTGCTCTCTGCATCGCATTAGCTGCTGATGAACCAACTGACGTGAGTGACAATGCACAACTTTTGGTGTATGTCAGATTCTATCATAAAGAGAGTAAAACATTTTACAGCTTTGAAAACACATACAAGAGGAGTGGACATATATTTAGCCATAAAGGAAATGCTAACACAGAGGGGAATAAACATAAAAAAAGTTGTCTCCCTCACTACTGATGGGGCACATTCTTTGATGGGACGAGAAAAGGGTGCAGTTACTCGACTGAAACAGGACAATCCAGATCTCTTGTCATCACTGCATTGTCCACATGTCTGTCCTCTGCTCATCACTTTCAGCGCACTATGGAAATGCAATGAACACCGTCACCAAACTAGTAAACTTTCTGAGGGCTTCATCATCTCACCAGCATCATCTGCTGAAGGAATTCCTATCAGAAGTAGATGCACCTGCCAATGACCCACTACTGCACTCCAGTGTCACATGGCCGAGTAAAGGAAAAGTGCTGGAACGTTTTTGGAAGATAAGGTATGAAGTTAAAGATTTCCTGGCACAACAAAAAAGTCCAAAGGCTCAGGTCTTTTTGGACTTTTTGGAAGAGCAAAGTAATTTGGATACACTTGCCTTTCTGGCTGACATCACAGGACACTTGAATGACCTGAATGTGTGTGACTTGGTGGCTGCTGTTCAGTCTTTTCAGAAGAAACTGGTCATTCTGAAGATGGATCTTGAGGAGGACTGTGCACATTTTCCTTCATGTGAAGAATGTTGTAATTTTTTCAAAAGAGGCCACACATGTATACAAATGGGCAAATTCACAGTGCCTCCAAATGGAGCTTTTAGATTTGCAGGC
This sequence comes from Odontamblyopus rebecca, assembly GCA_030686955.1. Lineage (NCBI taxonomy): Eukaryota > Metazoa > Chordata > Actinopteri > Gobiiformes > Gobiidae > Odontamblyopus > Odontamblyopus rebecca. The sequence goes on along the minus strand of CM060663.1, from coordinate 674,103 downwards.
TGATGCAGTGTTATGAGAGCTATGTGAATCATCTGATCCTATCATGTTTTGGCTCCAGACTGTGCCAAAGGAGAAGTTTCTTTCTCTCACCAAAGTGGCATTGTACACATTAACAATGTTTGGTTCTACCTGTAATTGTGAATCAGCCTTCTCCACTGTTAACATCAGTAAGAATAAGTAGCGCTCACAGCATGTATGCCTGAGAATAGCTTTGACGCCATTCCTTCCCAGATTTAAGAGGTTAGCTGCCACTGCTCATGCAAATGTCTCACACTGAGAGAAGCCTATTTGGCAGTTTACCTTGCCTTTATGTTCATAAAGCTTTTGCACTTATCAAGGTTATTATGACTTGAATGTTCAGCATGATTTATTTGCAACCTATTGTTGTTGGGGGTTAAACAAAAAGTTAACATTTGCACAAGAAAGGGGTTCAGTTATCAATGCTTTTTGATGAACATTAATGTTACCTGTTCTACTTTAAGTGAAATACAGCTCAGTGTTAAAGTTTGTGAAAGATCACACATATTACACTTCATTCATCATTTTTTATACTTCAGTGCAGTGTTGTATATTTAAATATATTTGCACGAAAATGAATGAAAGAAATACTTGTTGGAAGAATAAGCTAAAAATGTTTTAGTGCCAATTTAACTACACATTGCATAATAAAAGTCAGAAAAGTAAATTCTGGTCTGAATGTTTTTGCTTGTTCGGCCCCTGGGCTTCCAGGTGGATGGAGAAACTGGGCCTGCCAGTTTAGGGACCCCTGGTCTAATTGTTCCTCTATTAATATTCATTTATTTAAATTCAGGTGAGACGATAAGCACCGCCCACTGTGACCACCTCAACCAATAGGATGAAAGAACCGGAGGAGACGGACGCCCAGGTGAGACGGGTCAGAGGGGCGGGGTCAGGGGGCGTGTCTAACCCCAGGTGTTTGCAGGTGTCAGAGGGGTGGGGTCAGGGGGCGTGTCTAACCCCAGGTGTTTGCAGGTGTCAGAGGGGTGGGGTCAGGGGGCGTGTCTAACCCCAGGTGTTTGCAGGTGTCAGAGGGGTGGGGTCAGAGGGGCGGGGCAGGGGGCGTGTCTAACCCCAGGTGTTTGCAGGTGTCAGAGGGGTGGGGTCAGATGGCGGGGTTAGAGGGGTGGGGTCAGCGGGGTGGGGTCAGGGGGCGTGTCTAACCCCAGGTGTTCGCTGGTGTCAGAGGGGCGGGGTCAGGGGGCGTGTCTAACCCCAGGTGTTCGCAGGTGTCAGAGGGGCAGGGTCAGGGGGCGTGTCTAACCCCAGGTGTTTGCAGGTGTCAGAGGGGTGGGGTCAGAGGGGCGGGGCAGGGGGCGTGTCTAACCCCAGGTGTTTGCAGGTGTCAGAGGGGTGGGGTCAGATGGCGGGGTTAGAGGGGTGGGTCAGAGGGGCGGGGTCAGGGGGCGTGTCTAACCCCAGGTGTTCGCAGGTGTCAGAGGGGCGGGGTCAGGGGGCGTGTCTAACCCCAGGTGTTCGCAGGTGTCAGAGGGGCAGGGTCAGAGGTCAGGGGGCGTATCTAACCCCAGGTGTTCGCAGGTGTCAGAGGGGCGGGGTCAGAGGTCAGGGGGCGTGTCTAACCCCAGGTGTTCGCAGGTGTCAGAGGGGCGGGGTCAGAGGTCAGGGGGCGTGTCTAACCCCAGGTGTTCGCAGGTGTCTGTGCTGAGTGCAGAGCCTCTGGAGCTGGACTGTAAAATCTGCTACAGCCGCTACGACGCCACCAACAGGAGACCCAAAGTACTGCAGTGTCAACACCGAGTGTGCGCCACCTGCCTGCACCGCCTGCTGCTGCAGGCAGGTACTACCGATACTGATACTACCGATACTACTGATACTACGACTACTACAAAGCAATGAAGTAGCACAGTACTTCATGTATTCTGTGTACTTCATGTACTCTGTGTACTTTGTACTTCATGTACTCTGTGTACTTCATATACTCTGTGTACTTCATATACTCTGTGTACTCTGTGTACTTCATGTACTCTGTGTACTTCATATACTCTGTGTACTTCATATACTCTGTGTACTCTGTGTACTTCATGTACTCTGTGTACTTCATATACTCTGTGTACTCTGTGTACTTCATGTACTCTGTGTACTTGTAGGGGACGTGTGGCTCGTGGTCACGTGTCCATTCTGTCGACAGGAAACTCAAGTCCGACACAACGAGGTACTTTTACTCAAACTGCTACTGTTACTATTACTACTCCTGTACTACTACTACTACTGTTACTACTGCTACTGTTACTACTACTACTCTTGTACTACTATTACTACTACTGTTACTACTACTACTACTGCTGTTACTACTACTACTACTGTTACTACTACTACTACTACTAATGTTACTACTCCTGTACTCCTACTAATGTTACTACTACTACTACTACTACTGTTACTACTATTACTACTACTGTTACTACTACTACTACTGTTACTACTACTACTACTGTTACTACTACTACTACTGTTACTGTTACTACTACTACTGCTACTGTTACTATTACTACTCCTGTACTACTACTACTACTGTTACTGTTACTACTACTACTACTACTCCTACTACTGTTACTACTACTACTGTTACTACTACTACTACTACTCCTGTACTACTACTACTACTGTTACTACTTCTACTACTGTTACTGTTACTACTACTACTACTGTTACTACTACTACTGCTACTACTACTACTGTTACTGTTACTACTACTACTACTACTACTACTACTACTACTACTACTGTTACTACTACTACTACAATATAAACTAACACAATCATCCTTCATATAATCCTCTATATATATGATTTATACAACAAGAAAACGGTTCATACTTCTCATGAACAACAATAGCTCAGTTGTAACCAATATGATTATATGCTATGATTTATATATGATTTATGATTTACTAGCTGCTGTTGCTCGTTCTGCTATACTGGACAGCTCCTTTCAACAACATGATTCTGCTGCTTTAATAGCAAGCAAACAAGCGAAACCATCACTAACGGACAACAACAACAAGGCATGGTTTAGCCAGTGTAAATATAACAACTAGGTGTTGTAACAAACAGACAATAACAATGATTTAATGTTTAGCAACAATAACAAACGAAAAAATAAACAATGTTAACAACAACAACAAACAACAACCAGTTGCTGCCAACCAACAACAACTAACAACTTTTCTTGTTTAACCAGTTGTAGACAACAAACATTAACAAACGTTTATAGCTCGCTCATAACAACTTAACCAACTATTGTTTGTAAGCAACATGTAACTAACTTAACCTTGTTGCTGTTTGCTGCTATTCATGACAAATATTGGTTGTAACAACAACAATAGTTATAGCAAACAACAAACAATGGTTATTAATATGTATTAATATTATATCTGTGTTCATGGCTTAACTCAATGGTTTATGGTTATATATATATGGATGCTGCTTCAACAACAATATGATTTATGCATAATATATATTAATGACATAATATTATTAACAACAATAATAATAAAACAATTATGCTGTGTTCAATATGATCATGTAACATGATAATAATATTAAACAATATTAATAATGCTGATGAATAACAATATTTAACCAACTGATAATCATAATAATAACGGTATATATATGATTTATATATATATAAATAGTTATATAATATAACAAACGGTTAACTGGACTGCTCGTTGTACTAATATATAACACCAACAATAGTTTAACAATTTCTCAAACAATATGGTGCTTCAGTTCTGTTTCTGCTGCTGTTCCTGTTCCTTTCTCATGTTCATAGCTCACTCAACTAATATGATTTAACAAATATGCTCTTTTAACAACAATGTTGCTCTTTATAATAATGTTCAGCTGGTTAACAGAGTTCATCACTACTCTCTCTGTTTACCTGCTTCCTGCTAGCAAACAATTTTACTCCTTGGTACTCTTAATAACTCTCAACAACAACAGTTTGAAACAAATTTAGCTTATATGATTTTATGATTTAGCTCACTGCTTTATATATGATTTAGCAAACAAACAAGCAGCAACAGCATAACAACAACAACAGACATATAATATATAACTATACTGATTTAGCTCTTAATATGTTGTATAGCATAATACTATGATTTAACAATATAACAAACAAGCAATTTTATTAATTTGTAACTAACAACTTGTTTAGCAAACAATATATACGTTTATGGTTCATATATGCTTTTAAACGGTTTAATATCATGGTACTAACTGTTAACAGCTATATTTAACAACAACAACAACCTTAGCAACGGATATAATATGATTTAACAACAACAAACAACAATTATATATATGATTAATATATATGGTTGTCATTTCTCTTATGATTATGTAACAACAAACGGACATGGATCGCTGCTGTCATCAACAGTTGCCTGTCTTATGCTATTAGCTCTTCTTGGTTATACTGCTGCTCTTTTGATCATGGAGTTATCTGGTTGGTTTAGGATGATACCAGACCAGCTCATGATCCGTCTGGATCCTCATATGTTATATATATATGGTTCTTCAACTATACTGCTGTAATGCTTATATATATACTGTTGCTGGTGCTATGTTACTTAATACTGTAACAATATGGTGCTATCATGTTATGCTCATACAACTGCTGTTCTAATGATTTATAATATACTAATATCACTATGATTTGTATAGCAAACTGTTGCTCTTTCCTCTTTAATATGTAGTATCATATTAATATTGCTGTAAATACTATAATATTGATTAATATACTACAATAATATATGATTTATAAACATATAATAACAAATATGATTTATGTTGCTGCTCACTGCTCAGTTATGGTTCATATAACAAACAACAACCTTGTTTAGCAACAACTAACAACAACTCTTTCTTTCATAACAATATGATTTAACAAAACAACAACAAACCATAGCAGGTTAATGCTGGATTCAGCAGACAACAACTAACAAACAGTGATTTAATAACAAACAATTTAATACTATGCTGTGTTGAAATAGGTTGTAACATAACAAACAACTAACAACCTAGGTTGAAACAATAACAACAACAATACTTCTTCTTTTCTGTTAACAACAACAATAAACAATGATAACAAGCACCAACATGATTTAACAATGTTGAAACCCAACATATGGTTTGTAACAACCAACAACAACAACATGTTAATAGCATATATATAACTTAACATATTTAATAGCGACAAACCTTCAACTGTATAATATACAACAACAGTTTAACGTTGCTGCCTCGGTGCTCGGACGCTAACAACAACAACAGTTTATGCTGCTGCTAACAATCAACAATATATGATGTTCAACTCTGTTCTTTCTTAATATATATGATTTATATAACAAAACAGTTCATAATATATCGTATTTCTTCAACAGGATTAGCTCGCTCCGTAAATAACAGTTAGCTGCTACTTTCTCTTCCTGTTGTAATAACAAACAACGGTTTGTGGACAGCTCTCTGCTAACGGTTGCTCAATACTATTTCACTAATTCTAATATATATGATTTAACAGAAGCTCAACATAATATGGGATCATCATGGAATCACTCTTGATCCTCTTGGGACTAAATTTGATCCTTTGGATAGACTCGGGTATTAAATCTGATCATTTCCTTTGATCTGTAACTAGCCGTTGCTCCTCCATCTTCATGATTTGCCTAGTTATATGTATGATTTATCTCTACTATAGCAAATATGCTGCTGCTGCATGATTTAAACGGTCGTTTCTCACTACGGTCATGCTGATTTCTTTCTGCTGTTATATACTACTAGTGGTTGCTCATTCTCTGCTATGGTTTGCTACTACTACTTTCCTTGTTTTAGCCTGGTGCTATATTTACTTCTCAACAATACTGATTTATATAGCTGCTGCATAGTGCTGGTTGCTTCTGGACTGAACAGCAACAAACAAATACTATATGATTTAGCTCTCGTTAATAACAAATAAGCTGCTTTCTGTTAGCTCTCCTCTCTGTTGCCTTATATGATTTAGCTGGTGCTACAAACTGATTTATATAAGCAGCTGCACCATGATTTAACAAACATATATATGATTTGCTGGTGCTTAACAGTCATAATAGCAACAAGCAATTTCATATACAACATGACAGCAATTCTGCTGCTTTCCTGTTGCTGCTGCTAACAACGGTGCTGGTGCTGGGTTGCTGCTGCTATGCTCTCTATGCTGTGTTGCTGCTGCTACTATATGGTTATGTAATATGTAACTGCTGCTCTTTCCTGTATGATTGTATGATTCTCTTATATGATTTAACATGTTGCTACTCTCGCTGGTTTAATACTACTTTATAACAACCGGACAGTTCGCACCTTTCATGATTTAGCATACTGAACATAGCAATACTGAAATTACTGCTGATTTAAGCAACAACAACAACAACGTCTTAACAATTATATAATATGATTTAATGTAACAACCATATGATTTAGCTGGTTAATATAACAATATGATTTACTAATCATGTTGTACTACTGTTTAGCTGCTAATATGATTTAACAATACTGCTGCTGCTCATAAACAACTGATTTAATAACAGCAATAACAACCAGTTTAATAGCGAGCTATAACAACCCGATTTATGCTGCTAACAACAACTGATTACTGCTTTCTTAATATGATTTGCTGGAGTAATAACAATAACTGTTACTGTATAACAACAACAACCGTTGCTGGGTTAACAACAACAACAACAGTTCAACAATCATGCTGCTTAGCTTGCTGCTACTAAGCAAATTGCGATTTGCTGCTACTTTATTAACGCTGCTGTTGCTAATACTGGAATAAACAAGGGATCACTCTGAGGGATCCTCTTGAGGGGCCAGTGGTTCACTGAGCACATAGGCCTAGTGGCCTCGCTGATCATTTTCTGCTGATCTCACTGCTGTAAGTTTACTCTTATCTACTTCTTTTGTAACGGTGCTGCTGCTGCTGCAAACATTTATAGTTATACTGCTGTTGCCTAGAATGCTGCTACTGCTATACTGCTTTCTTATAACAACAAGCTCCTTACTGCTGCTGCTGTTGCTTGTTTGCTGCTGGAAATTTGCCTGCTGCTGTTGCACCACTACTGTTGCTGCTGCTGCTGTTGCTGCTGCTGTCAACATATGATTTGCTGCTGCTGCTGCTGCTGCTCAGTTTATATCATATTGCTGCTGTTATGTAACTGCAGGTTGCTGCCAACACTGCTTAGCTACTGCTGTTTATGCCTGCTACTGCTGTATAACTGTTGCCAATGCTGCTAACTGATTTGCTGCTACTTTCACCTACTATTCTGCTGTCACTGCTGCTGCTGTTGCTGCTATTTACTACTGCTACTGTTATATACTGTGGCTACTGCTACTGCTACTGTTTACTAGCTATACTACTGCTGCTTAGCTACTGCTACTGCTGTTACTGGTACTTACTGCTACTACCTGTAACAGCACTATACTGCTACTGCTACTATTACTACTACTGTTGCTACTGCTACTACTCTGGGGCTCAACTGCCAGTGGCTCACTCTTGAACTCCTCTGGTCCTCTGTTGTTTTGGAGCAACAAGCTTAACAAATGCCACCGCTCGCCTGCTGCTGCAGCTACTGTGGTGGCATTATCTAGCTACTGCAATATATGATTTGCTGTTTGCTCTTTCTTGTTCACTGTTACTACTACTCTGCTGGTTCTGTTGCTGCTGTAACAGACATTCTGCTAATCACTGCTACTGCTGCCTTTCCTGCTACTACTGCTGCTGCTACTTTACTGCTGTTGCTACTCAGCTATCACTCACTACTGCCATTTACTACTGCCTACTACTACTGTAATTACTCATGCTACTGCTGTTGCTACTGCTACTACTTGTTCACTGGTACCTCTACTACTACTACCAATTACTTCTCCTGTACTGCTATGCACAAACAATGTTACTACTCTTGCCCTACTGTTCTCACGGGGAAACCACTCACGAGCTCATACGAGGGCTCACCGCGGGCCTCACATGAGGGCCTCACTGCTGAGGGCCTCACTACGAGGACAGCGGCCTTTGGGCCAAGCCTGAAACCCTTTCACTGGCTCATTACTGATACTGCTGCTGAGCTACTACTACTGCCTTGTTGCTGGTACTGCCTGCTGCTACTGTTGCACCACTACTGCTGTTGCTGGTGCTGCTTATTTGCTGTGCGACTACTACTGCTGTGTTGCTGCTACTGGCCTGCTGCTATGCTAGTTTATGATTTGCTCATATTTCTCATATGCTATTCTGCTACTTCTGTTCTTTCTGCTTCATTTGCTGCTGCTAGTGCTAACATGATTTACTATAACACTGCTGTTCTTGGTTCTCACTATTGCAACAACAACAAACCAACAAATTTAATATTTTAACTACCACTGCTGTTGCTGCTGCTTCTGTTACTTTCTGCTGCTGTTGTGGTGCTGCTGTTGCTGCTGCTGCTGCTGCTGTTGCTGTTTCTGCTGCTGTTTGCTGGTGCTGCTGTTGCTACTGCTGCTGCTGTTGCTTCTTTCTGTTGCTAGCTGCTGCTGCTGTTGCTAAACAGCTCCTTCAGTTACTGGTACTGCCGATTGCTTCTGCAACAACAACAACTGCTGATTTGCTGCTGCTGCTGCTACTGATGCTAATGCTACTGCTACTGATGTTGCTATTGCTGCTCACTGTTGCTGTTATACTGCTACTACTATTTAACAACTCATATTCAAACTGCTGATTGCTATAGCAACTGCTGTTACTGCTACTGCTGTAACAACAAACAAACCCTTATTTAGTGCTACTGTTACTATCTGTTATCCTGCTAGACTACTGCTGTTGCTACTGCTACTGCTGTAGCTAGTGATTGTACAATTGCTAAGCTATATATTACGCAGTTACTACTACTGTTACTGCTACTACTGCTTCTCCTACTGTTACTACTACTAGTGTTACTATATACTACTACTACTGTTATCACTACTACTACAGTTCCTGTTAAAACTACTACTGTTTTCTTCTGTTGCTGCTGCTCATGATTTGCTGCTGCTACTGGTGCTACTACTACTATGCTGCTGCTACTATGTACTACTAAAACTACTACGGTTAACAACAACTACAACACTACTGCGGGCTCACTGCAGGGCTCACTACGAGGGCAGCGGATTTTGGGCAAGCACAACCTTTCACTGACTCGCTACTGACTCTACTACTGCTGTTACTACTACTACTACTGTACTACTACAACAATTGTTACCCATTTATATCATTGATATCCTGCTAGTGGTGATGCTACTACTACTCGCTGCTTTCCTACTGATTTCATCATTTACTATGATTCTACTGATTTAACAACTATGGCTCATACTACTACTGTTACTACTATCTACAAACATGTTACTAGTAATTTTACTACTACTGTTACTGCTCATAACTGCTGGTGCTACTGCTGTTACTACTATCATAATATGATTTACTGTATATGATTTTCCTGCTCCTTAACAAACTACTGTTCATAACAACATACTTCAGTGTTATATTTATACTGCTACTATTTACTCACTGCTATATAGTGCTGCTCACCTTACTGTTCTCAGGTGTTGCCTATCATATCCTCTTGAAGTGGTAACATATCTGCTTTCACTTCGATTTTCTTTCCTTTCTTGTTCCTGCTCTTTATCCTATAATGATTTATAACAACAACAACGTTCGCTACTGCGTTTCAGTTACTACTATATATGCTGTTGCTCAATATAACAACTACAGTTGCTCTTTCTGTTATATCATATATATGATTTTTTTAATCATGGTAATATGTTACTATGCTCGTTCAACCAACAACAATATAACAACATATCAATGATTCAACAAATATGATTTAATGTAATAGCTTCTGCTGCTCGCTCGTTGCTACTGCTTCTGTTGCTGTTTCTTGATTGCTACTCTTGTATATATACTGGTGCTTCAGTTAACAAATATATATAATTTAAATATCATATTCTTCAACAATTATGCTGCTGTTCACTACTTCTGCTGCTACTCCTGCTGCTGTTTATGGGGCTCTTCCTACTATATGATTACTTTGCTATATATGATTGCTCTTCTGTTCTCTTATATATAGCGGTCATGACGCATATCATAGTATAAATATTTTCACTTATATAGCTACTGTTTACTGCTGGTTGTTTCTACTGAAGTGTTGCTCATCATAATGTTATCTGCTTCAGTGTTGCTACTTTCTGCTGTAATACTGATTTAATATTTAGCTACCATCATGCTGCTCACTTCTGTTAACAATTTTCTCCTTAACAACAACAATAGTACTAACAATTTATAACATATATTTAAGCTGCTGCTCAACAATATTTATATAAACAATATATACTATATACTAGCTGGTGTTACTATCATCATGATATCACTCTTCAGTCAGTTACATTAAGCAACAAGCAACTAATAACGGTGCTCATTTTACTACTGATTTACTGTTTAGCCTAGTGTTTATAAGCAAATTACTAACTAACAACCGATGTTGCTGCTTAGCAACAAATGATGGTTATCATCATGGTATCATAACAAGTCATTTTAACAACAACAACTACGTTTTGTTTGCTACTACTATACTGATTTGTAGCAGCACTGCTGCTCTTTCTCTTTCTTTCTGCTCGCTGATCGATATTAATATCTGTTATCATCTTCAGTGTTTATGCTAACAACAACAACGTTCAACAATGTTATATATAATGATTTAATATAATATACAAACGTTGCTGCTTCTACTGCTCAAACAACAGGTTATGTTATATATATATATGGTTATGGTATATATAACAGTTAACATAACAACAAATATGTTGCTACTGCTAATATATCTTCAACGTTGGATGATGCTGCTGTGTTATATCATAATTAATATATAATGCTCATATGATTTGCTACTTTCATGATTACTCATATACTACTGTATTTGCTGCTCACTCATGTTGCTACTTAACAACAACAACTAATGATTTAGCTGCTCCTGTTCTCCTACTGATGTTAATGCTAATACTACTTCTACTGTTCTGCTGCTGATTTAGCTCAAGTTAGCTGCAGAATAAACTCGCTGCTGCCTAGTTCTGCTTCAATCATGGTAGCTGCAAAACTCAATTCTAATACTCAAACCAGTTTGCTCAACCAACAACCAACTGCTCATAAACATAAAACACGATTTGCTCAGTTATATATATAACAGTTACTGCTGCTGCTGTAGTTGTAATATAACTATGCTGCTGCTCTTTCTTTCTGCTAGTTGCTCATATCATGTTGCTCTTGTTATCTCTTTAGTGATTTAGCTGCTATAAGGTCATGATTTGCTAGTCATTTATATCATGGTATCATGCCTAGTGTTATATATATGGCTGTATGGTTAAAACAATTGCTCATCATGATAACAAATAACAAGCACTAACCTGCACCAACTAACAACAACTGCTGTTGCACGCAGCAGCAATTACTGCTGCTTCCTTTCTTTCTTAACAAACAAACGCTCCAACAACAACCAACAACAGCAGCAACAACAACAGCACAGTGTTTATGTCTGTCATGCTGATGTTGGTACTGCTGCTGCACCTGCTGCTGTTTGCTGGCTATGCTGATTGCTGTTTGCTGCTGCTGCTGCTGCTGCTGTTTAGCTGCTGCTGGTGCTGCTGCTGTTGCTGCTGCTGCTAGTGTTGCTGCTGCTGCTGTTGCTGCTGCTGCCATAATTTGCTACTGCTGCTGCTGCTGCTGCTGTTGCTGCTGCTAACAATGTTGCTATGGCTGCTGCTGCTGCTGTTGCTTTCTTTCTTAACAACGATTTTACTATGCTACTTTCTTTGCTGTTGCTGCTGCTACTGCTGTTATGGTGCTACTGCTGCTTTGCAATTTACTATCTGTGCTACTTCAGTACTGCTACTGTTCCTACTTTCTTTCTTTTTCTGCTGAGATCACTGCTGGGGGCTCCTCTGAGGGCCTCATCGAGACTAGTAGTTTTGAGCCAGCACAAAACCCTTCATGACTCGCTACTGGCTGCTACTACTTAACATTTTCTACTGCCTGCTGTTACTAGTGCTGCTATAGTACTGCTACTACTACTGCTGCTCACCCTGCTACCTACTTATTTATATTCACATTCCTACTGCTGCCTGCTGTTACTGCTACTGCTTCCTGCTACTACTAGTGTTGCTGTTCATTTACTACTACTATAATTTACTGCTGCTGCTACTCATGTTACTAGTGCTGTATTGCCTGCTACTGCCTACTACTTATTTTCACCTGCACTGCTGTTGCTGGTGCTACTTATTTACTATACTGCTTTCTGCTACTGCTGTTGCCTGCTACTGCTACTTTGCTGTTGCTGCTACTGCTGTTGCTACTGCTGCTGTTGCTAGTGCTGCTGTTGCTACTCACTATACTTTCTCAGTTACTCATGCTTCTGCTACTGCTGTTGCTGGGTGCTACTGTTGCTGCTGCTGCTGCTGTTGCTGCTGCTGTTGCTGGCTATACTGCTGCTGTTGCTGCTGCTGCTGCTGTTGCTGGGTGCTGGGTTCGCTGCTGCTGCACCAATACTTGTTGCTATATGCTACTATGATTTACTGCTGCTCTTTCTGCTGCTGCACCTTTCTCTGCTCGGTATATTTGCTACCACTGCCAGTTGCTGTTGCTGCTGCTGCTGCCAATGTTGCTGCTGTTCCTGCTGCTGCTGCTGTTTATACTTTCTGCTGTATTTACTGCTACTATATGTTGCCTGCCTGCTGCTGTTGCTACTCATTTCTGCGTTGCTCCTTTCTCTTTCTGCTCAGTTACTCATTCTTCTGCTGTTTATAACAACTACTTCTGTTGCTGGATTACTCTTTCTACTGCTCAATTTACTATCACATGGTATAGCAATTTGCTACTACTATTTGCTGCTCCTGCTACTACTGCTGCTGATTTACTACTACTTCTGTTGCTGCTGCTCTTTCTGCTACTTTCTGTTGCTGCTGCTGCTCTTGTTGCTGCTCGCACCTGCTGCTTGATTTTCATTTATATACTATAGTTGCTGCTACTCACTGCTGTTGCTTGGTTACTGCTGCTGCTGTTGCTACTACTCTATATTTTCTATTTATATACTTGAACAATATATATATACCCACTTAGCTCTTGGGATGCTCATCTGGGGGCTCACTCACGGGGGCCAATGGTTTTGGAATGGCCTAGGAGCCAGCTCACCAATCCAGCTGCTGGCTACTGCTGCCAACGGTGCTGCTGCTGCTGCTGTTCACTGCTGCTGCTGCTCGGTACTTCCTGGTGCTATGTTGCTGATGCTGCTGCTGCTTAACCTTCTGCTGCTCTACTGCTCACTGCTGCTGTTGCTGTTACTTTCTCCTGAAACTATACTGCTGCTGTTGCTGCTACTGCTGCTCTTCTGTTGCCTGCTACTGCTGCTGTTTAAGCTGGTGCTGCTGCTCCTTTCTGTTACTATCCTCAGTGCTGCTGTTACTGCTCCTTGATTTGCTGCTGCTGCTGCTTATATACTGCTGCTGTTGCTGGTGCTTCTGATTTACTGCTACTATATATGCTATGCTGCTGCTGTTGCTGTTGCTGCTAAACATTCCCCTTCTGCTGCTTGTTTGCTGCTAACACCAAACAAATATATACTGCTCTTGATTTATAAACTATACTCTTCTTTTTCAGTTACTGCTGCTGCTGCTGTTGCTGGTCCAACCTGCTGTTACTGTTGCTCATCATAATTGCTGCTTCAATTGCTACTGCTGTTGCTACTGCTACTACTACTGAGGGATCTACGGGCCGAAATCATAGCAATCCTCCTGCTGAGTGATCACTCTGGTTATGTGGTTTTGGATGACCCTAGATAGCCTCTGGGCTCCATTTCTGGTATCTCCTACTATGTTGCCTGCTCCTGCTGTTGCCTCTCTGCTATAATTTACTCGTTAGCTATGACACTAAATTACTATACTGCTATAGCTGCTGCCTGCTGCTCTTAAACCTTAGCAATGACATATAGATTTACTAACCATATGGTTAGCTCCTTATATATATATGATGCTGCAAATTTTATATAACAACAGTTGCTACTTCTACTGCTGTTGCTGGATTTTCTTTTCTCAAACAAATGATTGCTATCACTGTGCTGCTGTGCTGCCTTATTTGCTTCTCTGCTACTGCTGAGGGATCTTCTGGTGAAATCCTGAAGGGACTCCTGCTGATTTAAATCCTGCTGAGTTCCTCTGAGGGATCACTCTGGACCAAATTGGTTGAATAGGCCACAAATTCAACTCATGATCCTCTTTGATCTCTGCTGTGGTTAGCCTCTCTGCTCATGATTCATCTACTGTTCTCACTGCTTTCGATTTAACTCAATTGCTCATGATTTAGCTCAGTCTTTCTTAGCTGTAACAACAATATACTATAGCTGCTCTTTCTTGATTTGAAACAGTTCTTTCGCCTCAAGTATATATATATGATTCATATACTCACTCAACAATTTAACAAGTTACTATAATGTTATATATATACTGCTGCTTCTGTTGCTGCTTTCTGCTTTCATATGTTTAACAAGTACTATACTGCTACTATGTTGCTGCATATGCTACTGATTTAGCTGGTGCTGCTTGGATTACTTTCTTTCTCTCTTTCTGTTAGCACAACAAACAACATATGATTCTAGCATAACAATGATTTGCTGCTATATAGCACTAACAACAAACAAACTATATGATTTATATCATGGTAGCTGCTTCATTCAACATATGATTTAAGCAAACAACAATATATACCTGGTGTTCATATCTGTTACTCCTACTTCAGTGGTTACTCACTAACAACTGGCCAACCGTTGAAAACAATGTTATATCATAGGTAACAACCTTAACAACAACAACTGCTGCATAACAGTGTTATATCATGTTATCATACTTTCTGATTCTAACAGAACTATATACTCTTGTTTATGTTTCTCCTTAAACTCAGTTGCTCTTTCTGTTGCTCTTTCTTCCACTAACTAACAACCTTAACGGTAACAACCTTGTTTGCTCCTTAACTAGCCTTCTGAGTTAGCTGTAGTGCTTTATGTCATGTTAATCATCTTGATTGAATTAACAACAACAATATTAATATGATTATCAATTTTATATAATGATTTAATGATTTAACAACAACAGCTCATATATCGTTATATAATATATGCTGTTTATGCTTCTCCTTGCTGCTTCGTTTGCTGGTTAATATGTTAACAACAATCATAACAACAGTTGCTATACACTCGCTGTTTATAATATAACAACTGCTTTCAAACTCGATTTATACTCTTTAATAATGAGTGTTATAATTTATACTCATATGTTGCTGCTCTGCTCTCAACTCTTTCTGCACTGCCAGGTCGATTCATATCATATTATCCTCTTTCGTGGTTAAAACAATATCATATAACATTTATATGCTGCTGTTTATATATATCATGCTGTTCATGATTTAATAATACTTAACAGCAGTTATGCCGGACAGTTGCTTCTGCTGCTGCTGCTGTTGCTGCTGCTGCTGCTGTTTGCTGCTGCTGTTACTTAACTAGCTGCTGCTCTTGATTTATATCATGGTAGCTGCTAATTGCTCTGCTTGTTTATAGCTGCTGTTATATAATATAAGCAACAATATGATTTGCTGTAATAACCTTGTTTGCTTAATAATATATATATAGCAGTTGCTCCTTAACTATGTAGTTGCTCACTCATATATAATATATGATTTAGCCTGGATTAACAACACCAACAAATATGATTTAACATAATCATGACATCATATTTGCTCCTTTTTCAACAATTTATGTAAACAACAACATAATAACAACCAGTTATGATTTAACAACAACAACCTTGTTGCTCAACAACATAACCTTGATTTATGCTGCTCTTTCAACTAACAGCAACAGCAGTTTATATCATGATATGCTGTTGCTGCTTAATGATTTGCTGCTGGTTCTGTTCACTAGTCGTTATATCATGTTAATCATATGGTGTTCTTCTTCAACAATATTAATATGATTGCTCAATTCATATCATGATGCTGCTGCTAACAACAACTCTTTCTTCTTTATGCTGTTATAGCAACCAGTTGCTGCTGTTATATACTTCAATTAACACTAACTGCTTCTCTTTCTTTCTTTCTGCTCTTTATTCTTTCCTTCAGTGTTATATCATGATATCCTCACTAGTCAGTTAATTATACTGCTGCTACTTCTGTTATGAAATTTCATAGCAGTTATGTTGCTAGTGTTGCTCATTATATATATGTTGCCATACTGCTGCTTCAGTCAGTTACTATCATAGTAATCATACTAGTGTTGCTCTTTCTGCCGTTTGTTTGCTCTTTCTGTTCTTTTATACTGTTTATACTTCATATACTGCTGCATATATACTTCTGCCTGCTAGAGTGTTTACTATCATGATATCCTGCCCTAGTGTTGCTCTTTCACTATACTGTAATTTGCTGGTACAACTAACTGCAACTATGTTTATATATATATGATTTATATATATATAACAACGGTGCTGTTGCTCTATATAACAAATGTGTTGCTGCTAGACATATAGCACCTTGTTGCATATATGCTCGCAGTTGCTGCTCCTTAATATGATTTGCTGTTCGTTCAATTAATACTATGTTTATGTCATGGTAATAAACAATTCTTCTATATGATTGCTGCATATATTTATATATGCTGCTCCTTGTTTAACTATAACTACTTGTTTATAAACCTTAACCAACAAACCAACGGTTGCTTCCTGCTGCTATATATTTGCTGCTGCTGCACCAACAACACCAAACAACAATTTAACAGTTTAGCTGCTGCTCTCATGATTTTAACATATCATGGTGGCCTGCTCAATCAACAACAACAGTTTGGCTGCTGCTGCTGCTCTTATTCATGGTTATTGTTTATTAAGCAATATGTGTTTAATATATATATGATTTGCTCTTTCTTCTTCTTTCTTTCTTTTCATATGTGATTTGTAATCATGGTGAATATATGATTAACAAGCAGCGTTTGCTCCTTCAAGTTATGATGCCTGAGTGTTAACTCATCATGGTATCCTGCTTCAGTCGTTGCTGCTTTCACTTAATAATAAGCAGGTTCTTCTGGTTAACAATCTGGTATATATATATATAACAATATATATATGCTGCTATATGATTTGCTCTGCTGCTGTTCATATATGATTGCTCCTTTCTCATATATAACAAAGCAATACTTTTGCTGCTTAGCTGCTAGTGTTTAACAATCATGTTATCTCCTTCAGTTAAATTCAACAACAACTAACAATATGATCTGGCATAATTTATATGATTTATGATTCGCTCACTGTAATAATATATGCTTTATAACTAATATTTATATATATGATTTATGCTGCTGCTGCTTCTAGTGGTGCTGCTGCTGCTTGATTTGCTGCTATATATCGGTTGCTCATTCATATATATATGGGTTCTTCAGTTAACAAAAACAATTTAACAATGCTCGAAATCATAACAATGATTGCTTTTCTTAAAATATATTTGCTATATAAGCAATGTTTATCAGTGTTGCTCATTTTATAACAACAACTTGTTGCATAATAATAACTATGATTTGCGCTCTTCTCTAACCTTCAGATGTTGCTCATCATGGTAATCCTGCTGGATGTTATGCTGCTCATGCGTTTTTTTGCTGCATAACTTAATATATATGGTAACAACATATATATAATATACTGCTAGTGGTTATATCATGATGAGAAATCATATGAAGTCGGTTAGCTGCTTATATAAACATATATGATTGTAAATTATATGCTGCAACAGTTGCTACTCAAAACAACAACTGATTTATGCTGCTGCTATGATTTACTGATTTATAACAACAACCAGTTGCTAATTATATGCTCAACAATTAACATAATTGTAATATGCATTCTGCTCTTGTTGCTTTTCTTTCAACAACAGTTGCTGCTCTTGATATATAACCTATGATTGTATATATCATATGATTATATCTGTTCTGCATCAGTCGTTTATATATATGTAGTCGTTCCTTCGTTCATCATCATAACCTGGTCATAATTTATCAATAACAATGATTCAAAACAATTTATAACAACAACGGTTATATATATATATGATTTATAATATAACAACTGTTCATGTTCACGTTCCCTAATATCTACTTCTCATTCATAATTCTCTCAAGTATGATTTAATACTTCTGTTCTTCAAGTATAACTCTATGATTTACTCATTTATGCTGCTGCTATATGATTTATATATGTTAACAATATACAAGCTCAATTGTTTATGCTTTAATATCATATATGATTTATGCTCTCTTTCTTTCTCTTTCGTTGCTCTTGCTGCTGTTTGCTACTTAAAAACAAAACATGTTGCTCAACTATATATAACAACAGTTGCTGCTGCTGCTCTGCTAACATGCTCCTTCAGTGTTTATATCATGGTATCATATAACCGTGTTGCTGCTTTTCATATACTAATATGATTTAACTAATTTTGTAACACCAACAACAACAATAATATATCGTTCAACCCAACAATAATAACCTTGATTTATGTTCATATATATATATCTGTATTGCTCATTTATATAACAGCAGTCATATATGATTTAACAATTTATATCCTTGTTTATGTTCTTTGGCGCTTTCAACAACAACCTATGATTGCTGTTGCTTTCCTGCTGCTTAACCGGTTGCTGTTGTTATCTGTTATAACCTGTTCAGTATGATTGCTGCTGCTTACATATGATTTGGCTGCTCACTGCTGTTCGCTGATGCTAGCTATCATCTTTCAATAAATAACATATTAATATGATTTAACAACAACAACGACAACGTTTGTATTCAATAATCTTAAACAACAACACCAATGATTGGTGTACTGCTCAATATATGGGTTAGCCTGGTTTGCTACAACTCTTTCTTATGAACATGATTTTCAACAACAATATCGTTCATGCTATAATATATATGATTCTGGGTCTGCTATCATCAATATGTGCTCACTCTTTCTTTTCATAGTCTGCTCTTTTTCTTTCTTAATATCAGTTATGTTAGCTTATATGCTGTTGGCTGCTGCTCATATCATGTAATAACAATTTAATAACATATATGTTCCAACAAATAACATAATAACGATTTAGCAAACAACATACATGACTTGTTCTTCTTTCATATCCTCACTCTTGATTTGCTCTTTCTTTCTTTTCCTTGATTTATATATATGATTTGGCTGCTCTTTCCTTTCTTCAGTCGGTTAGCTCATCATGGTATCACTCTTCAGTGTTGCTCTTATATAACAACTTAACAAATGGACAACAATCAGATGATTGATAATAACCTGATTGGTTGTAAACTCTTTTTAATAACATGATTTTAAATTTCATATGTATGATTCATATACTTAATCACTCTTAAGCTGTTCAACTATAATATGTTTAAACTAACAAACTAATCATATATATTTGGTTGTAGCTCATGGTATCTAACACAGTCATGTTTAACTAACAACAACAACAACAACAGACATACAACTGATTTGTACAATGATTTGTATATCATGATTATCATAGCTAGTCGGTTTATATGCTCATATATGATTTGCTTAACAACTCTTGATTTATTTGGTTATATCATGATGTCATAACAACAACAACTGTTTGTAACAACAACTAACAGCAATTGTTTAACCATAACTAACAACTTGATTTAGCAAATTTTGTAACTTAACAAGCGGTACGAACTATAAATATATCTATATATGGTTGCTCATTCCATATCATGGTTAACAACCGGTTGCTCAATATAATCACTAACTTAACGGTTTAACAATCATAACAACAATTTGACAACAACAATAAACCAACAACGTTCCCTTATTTCTGCTGCTGGTTGTACAGCAATTTATAATCGTAATATGGTTAACAACCAACAAACAAATGATTTGTATATATATAATATCTTCTTGATTTATATAATATGATTTGCTCATCAACAATGGTTGCTTTATATATCATATATGATTTACTTTCTCTCTGTTATTTCATACTTAACCTGCTTTCTTTCTTTCTGGATCGTTAAAATGATTAGCATGTTATCCTCTTCATGTCAGTTGCTCTTTCTTTCTTTTATCTTAAGCATAACAATTTTCATTCTATATATATGATTTAACATATATATCCTCTGATTCTGAAACAACAACTTATCATAGCTCTGCTGTATGATTTGCAGCAATGCCTATATCACTATGATCATTATGCTGCTTTCAGTCATATGTTGCTATCATGACTATATAGCAACTAACTCAGTCAGATTTGTATCATATTTAATCATACTTCAACAAGTGGTTTGCTCTCTGCATGGGTAGCTCTTTCTTCAGTCGGTTGCTGCTAATATATAACAACAGTTATATGAGCTGTTAGCAATATCATCATGGCTTCAGTCGTTACTCTGCTTGATTTATAGCTAACAATCTTTAACAACAACATGATGATTTGTTCTGCTGCACCAATACTGCAGCAACAACTAACAACTGATTGCTAATAATAACAACAAGCAGTAATTAGCTCTTCTAATAACAACCAACAACGTTGTAATATAGCTCTTTCTAAAACACTGCTCGCTAGCTGGTTCAGTCATTTGCTCATCATGATTAATCACTGCCTAGTCAGTTAGTCAGTTGCTGCTGCTTCCTGCTTAACAATGATTTATAATTTATATATAACGGTTAGCTCTTATATGATCCTCCTATATCACTTATACTCATAACAAACAGTTGCTCAATATAACATATGTTTATGCCAAACATGATTTAACGCACCAATCTCATAACAACGGTTGCATGTAAAACAACTGCCGTTTATAACAAATTTATAACAACCCCAACCAACGGTTGGCACCAACAATAACAACAACAAATGATTTGCTGCTATATGTTTAATATAAATATAGCGGTTGCTCAGGTACCTTAACCAACAACTGATTTGTACCAACTAACTGATTATAACAATGCTAACAATAATGATTTAATCAACATAACAGCGGCTATAACTAGCTAACAATGCTCCTATCAACAGTTTAACCTAATCATGGTACTACTACTAGTATTACTACCACTACTGTTACTACTACTATTACTACTGTTACTGATACTACTACTCCTACTACTGCTACTACTACTACTACTACTGTTACTACTACTACTGTTACTACTACTACTACTGTTACTACTACTACTACTGTTACTGTTACTACTACTACTACTACTGTTACTACTTCTACTACTACTGTTACTACTACTGTTACTACTTCTACTACTACTGTTACTACTACTACTACTGTTACTACTACTACTACTACTGCTACTACTACTACTCCTACTACTGTTACTACTACTACTGTAACTGTTACTACTACTGCTACTGTTACTAGTACTACTACTACTGTAACTGTTACTACTACTGCTACTGTTACTAGTACTACTACTACTGTAACTGTTACTACTACTGCTACTACCACTACTACTACTGTTACTACTACTACTGCTACTGTTACTATTACTACTCCTGTACTACTACTACTACTACTGCTACTGTTACTAGTACTACTACTACTGTAACTGTTACTACTACTGCTACTGTTACTAGTACTACTCCTGTTCTATGTACACAAATATTCCTCACATGGGTCACACTAAATATGTCGTGTGTCACGTGGTTTCTGCTTTTGTATTGGACGGTTCCTGTACTTACAGAATGTGGTAAGTGAATTGGGCTGATTGGAGTTTGGTTCTTCTGAGCTCAGATCCACGTGCTCTTTGTGCTTCTGGCTTTACTACAATTAAGAGTTTGGGGCGACACTCAACTCATGTTGAGAAAATATTACCAATAAAATATCATCAATTACCTGTTTTAATTAATTAATTCAGAATTAATTAAACATTTTGATCTGAAGGTTCGTTAAGTTCATGACAGGGACCAGAATCTGAAGTAAAAACATCACATTGATCGAGTAAAACTGTGGTTTATGAATATTTACTGACCAAGTTAAACAGCATTTAAATATTAAATTATGCAAATTAGTTTCGAATGACACCCCTATGAACTAACATCAAGGACCATGTTGTCCACCCTCCTGTGGGCTCCACCTGCAGAGGGGTTCATAGGGGGTCAGGTGCTGTGAGGATTGGGCAGCAAACTGCCCCCGCGACCCAGATGGGTTAAACGGGAGAAGATGGATGGATGGAGTTTAGAATGAGTAAAATGAGGCTGATGTGGACAAAAGAATAAGAGTTATTTAAAGCTGTGTTGAGTTTGCATTGATCAGCCTTTTCTGTGACATGCGCATACGACCAGTAGAGGAGATGTCGTTCGTTTGGGCCTTCGGGCGGTTTCGCTGGAGTTCGAAGTCCTCAGGGCGTCGGATCTGAAGAATCAAACCTGCTGAGACTGAACGAGAGAGTCTGAAAACACTTTATCCTCAGAAGAGGAGCGGGGACACTGTGTCTGTGAGGGTTTGGGTCTGAGTAGCGCTAACAGAAATGAGGCAATTAGTCAAAAATGCGTTGGCTATAAAATGTAACTGTTCGGATTTTGGAAAAATGGTCAGATTAAGCTACAGCTGTAAAAACCCATCAAAAAGACGGGCAGAACTTAAAGGAGAACTTCATTGTTGTCCCCCTGGCAGTTGCTTTGTGAGCCTGCTTGGTGAGGCTCGGGCAGAAGCAGACTGCACTCTGGAGGGCTGGAGGACAACTGGGAAAAGACTAGAGAAGGACTCTGGTAAGGGTCTTTCTTTTCCCTTCCCCCTTTGACTCTTAGCGTGGGGAAGGAGTGAGATGGGGCTTCTCATGTTACACATGAACCATTAACAGTTTAAACACATTTACATTTGCCTTTACAAATTGATATTAGAACAATCAGTGATTCAGAGATCTGAATAGTTCAAAATGTTCAAGTTCATCTTTCTCTAAGGAAAAGACCATCCATCCATCCATCTTCTCCCGCTTAATCCAGCTGGGTCGCGGGGGCAGCGTGCTGCCCAATCCTCATAGCACCTGACCCCCTATGAACCCCTCTGCAGGTGGTGAACCCACAGGAGGGTGGACAACATGGTCCTTGATGTTAGTTCATAGGGGTGCTTGATGTTAGTTCATAGGGGTGCTTGATGTTAGTTCATAGGGGTGCTGCATGTTTTAGGTTGATGGGGGAAACCGGAGCACCCGGAGGAAACCCATCCAGATATGGAGAGGAACATGCAAACTCCACACAGAAAGGCCCGGGCGACCCGGGGATCAAACACGCAACCTTCTTGCTGGGAGGCCTGAGTGTTGCCACTCAGCCACCGTGCCGCCAAAACAAAAGTGTCTTTTCTTTGTCTCGTCTTTGTTCCTTGTTTTGGATATTCCTTTGAGTTTAGGCCTTAACAGGGCATAAGATGTGACCCCCTCATGAAGTGGGGCTGTAGGCGAAGGTCAGGCCGAGGTCAGGACTTTCCTCAGGCAGGTTTGTTGAGGCAGATAACAGTGACCAGTCTTTAGTCTTTGGTCTTTGGTCTTTGGTCTTTGGTCTTTGGTCTTTGGTCTTTAGTCTTTGGTCTTTGGTCTTTGGTCTTTGGTCTTTGGTCTTTGGTCTTTGGTCTTTAGTTTGCTTAGTCCAAATGGTCACATTTAACGTTGTATAAATGGCAGATTCATAGGGAAATCTTCCTACAACTACTACTCTGACCTCTGCCCTCTGACTTCTGCCCTCTGACCTGTGCCCTCTGACCTCTGACTTCTGCCCTCTGCCCTCAGACTTCTGACCTCTGACCTGTGCCCTCTGACCTGTGCCCTCTGACTTCTGCCCTCTGACCTCTGCCCTCAGACTTCTGACCTCAGACTTCTGACCTCTGACCTGTGCCCTCTGACTTCTGCCCTCTGACCTGTGCCCTCTGACCTCTGCCCTCTGACTTCTGACCTCTGACCTGTGCCCTCTGACCTCTGCCCTCTGACTTCTGCCCTCTGACCTGTGCCCTCTGACTTCTGCCCTCTGACTTCTGCCCTCTGACCTCTGACCTGTGTGTGCAGCTGTGGCTGATGGAGGAGGACACACACGTCCTCTCAGTCCTCATCAGAGACCAGTTCCAGAGGAAGACCCGGATCCCGACCCGGATCCCGACCCGGTCTGAGCCCCGGTCCGAGAGCGGGTCTGGAGAGGTCCTGCTCAGCCCCGCCTCCCTCTCAGGTAACCTCTGTTTGAGAAACACCTGAGGACCAGACAGAAACCCTGACCGTGACTGTGGGTCTGGGTCTGACTCTGGGTCTGACTCTGACTCTGGGTCTGACTCTGGGTCTGGGTCTGACTCTGGGTCTGGGTCTGACTCTGGGTCTGACTCTGACTCTGACTCTGGGTCTGACTCTGGGTCTGACTCTGGGTCTGACTCTGGGTCTGGGTCTGACTCTGGGTCTGACTCTGGGTCTGGGTCTGACTCTGGGTCTGACTCTGGGTCTGACTCTGGGTCTGGGTCTGACTCTGACTCTGGGTCTGACTCTGGGTCTGACTCTGGGTCTGCCTCTGACTCTGGGTCTGACTCTGACTCTGGGTCTGGGTCTGACTCTGGGTCTGACTCTGGGTCTGACTCTGGGTCTGACTCTGGGTCTGACTCTGGGTCCGGGTCTGACTCTGGGTCTGACTCTGGGTCTGAGTCTGGGTCTGACTCCGGTCTAACTCTCAGGCTCTCTCTGGTCTCTCTCTGGTCTTGGTCCCGGTCCTGGTCTAACTCTCGGTCTCTCTCTCTGGTCTCTCTCTGGTCCCGGTCTCTCTCTGGTCCTGGTCCCGGTCCCGGTCTAGACTCGGACTGCCTCCTCATCACGGTCCTGGAGCTCCCTGAGGACTCCGACTCGTCTCTGAGCGCGCTCAGTGCGATCTGCCCAGGCTCCGCCCACTCCTACCTGCCCAAGAGCCGCACCTGGACGGGCCGCAGTGTCCCCCGCTGCCTACAGGGGGCGCTCCTCACGGTGAGTACAGTGTCCCCCGCTGCCTACAGGGGGCGCTCCTCACGGTGAGTACAGTGTCCCCCGCTGCCTACAGGGGGCGCTCCTCACGGTGAGTACAGTGTCCCCGCTGCCTACAGGGGGCGCTCCTCACGGTGAGTACAGTGTCCCCCGCTGCCTGCAGGGGGCGCTCCTCACGGTGAGTACAGTGTCCCCCGCTGCCTGCAGGGGGCGCTCCTCACGGTGAGTACAGTGTTCCCTCTGCCTACAGGGGGCGCTCCTCACGGTGAGTACAGTGTCCCCGCTGCCTGCAGGGGGCGCTCCTCACGGTGAGTACAGTGTCCCCGCTGCCTGCAGGGGGCGCTCCTCACGGTGAGTACGGTGTCCCCTCTGCCTACAGGGGGCGCTCCTCACGGTGAGTACGGTGTCCCCTCTGCCTACAGGGGGCGCTCCTCACGGTGAGTACAGTGTTCCCTCTGCCTACAGGGGGCGCTCCTCACGGTGAGTACGGTGTCCCCTCTGCCTACAGGGGGCGCTCCTCACGGTGAGTACAGTGTCCCCCGCTGCCTACAGGGGGCGCTCCTCACAGTGAGTACAGTGTCCCCTCTGCCTCCAGGGGGCGCTCCTCACGGTGAGTACGGTGTCCCCTCTGCCTTCAGGGGGCGCTCCTCACGGTGAGTACAGTGTTCCCTCTGCCTACAGGGGGCGCTCCTCACGGTGAGTACGGTGTCCCCTCTGCCTGCAGGGGGCGCTCCTCACGGTGAGTACGGTGTCCCCTCTGCCTACAGGGGGCGCTCCTCACGGTGAGTACGGTGTCCCCTCTGCCTACAGGGGGCGCTCCTCACGGTGAGTACGGTGTACCCTCTGCCTACAGGGGGCGCTCCTCACCGTGAGTACGGTGTCCCCTCTGCCTGCAGGGGGTGCTCCTCACGGTGAGTACGGTGTCCCCTCTGCCTACAGGGGGCGCTCCTCACGGTGAGTACGGTGTCCCCTCTGCCTACAGGGGGTGCTCCTCACGGTGAGTACGGTGTCCCCGCTGCCTACAGGGGGCGCTCCTCACGGTGAGTACAGTGTCCCCCGCTGCCTGCAGGGGGCGCTCCTCACGGTGAGTACGGTGCCCCCTCTGCCTACAGGGGGCGCTCCTCACGGTGAGTACGGTGTCCCCTCTGCCTACAGGGGGCGCTCCTCACGGTGAGTACGGTGTCCCCTCTGCCTACAGGGGGCGCTCCTCACGGTGAGTACGGTGTCCCCTCTGCCTGCAGGGGGTGCTCCTCACGGTGAGTACAGTGTCCCCGCTGCCTGCAGGGGGTGCTCCTCACGGTGAGTACGGTGTCCCCTCTGCCTACAGGGGGTGCTCCTCACGGTGAGTACGGTGTCCCCTCTGCCTACAGGGGGCGCTCCTCACAGTGAGTACAGTGTCCCCGCTGCCTGCAGGGGGCGCTCCTCCTCTTCACCTCCTCCTCACCTCCTCCTCTCCTCCTTCTCCTCCTCAGGTGTACTTCTCCTCCTCACCTCCTCCTCTCCTCCTTCTCCTCCTCAGGTGTACTTCTCCTCCTCACCTCCTCCTCTCCTCCTTCTCCTCCTCAGGTGTACTTCTCCTCCTCACCTCCTCCTCTCCTCCTCAGGTGTACTTCTCCTCCTCACCTCCTCCTCTCCTCCTCAGGTGTACTTCTCCTCCTCTCCTCCTTCTCCTCCTCAGGTGTACTTCTCCTCCTCACCTCCTCCTCTCCTCCTCAGGTGTACTTCTCCTCCTCACCTCCTCCTCTCCTCCTTCTCCTCCTCAGGTGTACTTCTCCTCCTCACCTCCTCCTCTCCTCCTCAGGTGTACTTCTCCTCCTCACCTCCTCCTCTCCTCCTTCTCCTCCTCAGGTGTACTTCTCCTCCTCACCTCCTCCTCTCCTCCTTCTCCTCCTCAGGAGTACTTCTCCTCCTCACCTCCTCCTCTCCTCCTTCTCCTCCTCAGGTGTACTTCTCCTCCTCACCTCCTCCTCTCCTCCTCAGGTGTACTTCTCCTCCTCACCTCCTCCTCTCCTCCTCAGGTGTACTTCTCCTCCTCACCTCCTCCTCTCCTCCTCAGGAGTACTTCTCCTCCTCACCTCCTCCTCTCCTCCTCAGGAGTACTTCTCCTCCTCACCTCCTCCTCTCCTCCTTCTCCTCCTCAGGTGTACTTCTCCTCCTCACCTCCTCCTCTCCTCCTTCTCCTCCTCAGGTGTACTTCTCCTCCTCACCTCCTCCTCTCCTCCTCAGGTGTACTTCTCCTCCTCACCTCCTCCTCCTCCTCAGGTGTACTTCTCCTCCTCACCTCCTCCTCTCCTCCTTCTCCTCCTCAGGTGTACTTCTCCTCCTCACCTCCTCCTCTCCTCCTTCTCCTCCTCAGATGTACTTCTCCTCCTCACCTCCTCCTCTCCTCCTCAGGTGTACTTCTCCTCACCTCCTCCTCCTCCTTCTCCTCCTCAGGTGTATTTCTCCTCACCTCCTCCTCTCCTCCTTCTCCTCCTCAGGAGTACTTCTCCTCCTCACCTCCTCCTCTCCTCCTTCTCCTCCTCAGGTGTACTTCTCCTCCTCTCCTCCTCAGATGTACTTCTCCTCCTCACCTCCTCCTCTCCTCCTCAGGTGTACTTCTCCTCCTCACCTCCTCCTCTCCTCCTTCTCCTCCTCAGGAGTACTTCTCCTCCTCCTCTCCTCCTCTCCTCCTCAGGAGTACTTCTCCTCCTCACCTCCTCCTCTCCTCCTTCTCCTCCTCAGGTGTACTTCTCCTCCTCACCTCCTCCTCTCCTCCTTCTCCTCCTCAGGTGTACTTCTCCTCCTCACCTCCTCCTCTCCTCCTCAGGTGTACTTCTCCTCCTCACCTCCTCCTCTCCTCCTCAGGTGTACTTCTCCTCCTCACCTCCTCCTCTCCTCCTCAGGTGTACTTCTCCTCCTCACCTCCTCCTCAGGTGTACTTCTCCTCCTCACCTCCTCCTCTCCTCCTCAGGTGTACTTCTCCTCCTCACCTCCTCCTCTCCTCCTTCTCCTCCTCAGGAGTACTTCTCCTCCTCACCTCCTCCTTCTCCTCCTCAGGAGTACTTCTCCTCCTCACCTCCTCCTCTCCTCCTTCTCCTCCTCAGGTGTACTTCTCCTCCTCACCTCCTCCTCTCCTCCTTCTCCTCCTCAGGTGTACTTCTCCTCGCTGCCTCTGGGCATTTACCTGTTGATGACGTCTCGTTTGTGGCTCGGTGTGGCGTTGGTGAGTCTCGTTCCCTCGACTCTTTTCGCCCTCGTCGTTTACGGCTTCTGCCAGTGTGTGCTCCAGGAGGCCGTGGACGCCGCGCACGCGCTCCGCCTCGCCCGCCGCCGCCCGCCGTCTCCATGACGACGGGCCCGGGAAAACCAGCACGACAATGCGCCGCCTCCGTGGGCCAATCAGAGAGCGGAGAGCGGCCCTGCGTGTGTGAGCCAATCAGAGAGCGGCCCTGCGTGTGTGAGCCAATCAGAGAGCGGCCCTGCGTGTGTGAGCCAATCAGAGAGCGGCCCTGCGTGTGTGTGAGCCAATCAGAGAGCGGCCCTGCGTGTGTGAGCCAATCAGAGAGCGGCCCTGCGTGTGTGAGACGATCAGAGGTGTTCTCGGGACGTGTGTGACAAATAAAAATCTAAAAACACCTTTTTTTGTTTGGAATTGTGTAAATGTCAGAAAATGTGTTCGGTTCTGTTTTAAATGTTTAATTGCCGTGGCAGCGCTCTTAATAAAGAGGATCTGAGTCCAAACGCGGACGAAAATTAACCTCACGACACTTCACATTCATTTTTCATTTCACATTTTATTTACAGATACGAGACACAGGCAGGAAGTGACATCAGGAGACAGGAAGTGAGGTCAGGAAACAGGAAGTGAGGTCAGGAAACAGGAAGTGAGGTCACTCAATGCCCTCCTGCTTGTCCTTGATGGCGACTCGGAATCGCTCCTCGAGAAGCGACAGTTCGGAGATCAGGTCCGTGATGGCGTTGGTGAAAGCCTCCTGCGAAAACCAGGACACGTGAGGACCGCCTCCAAACCAGGTCCAGGGTCCAGTCCAGGGTCCAGTCCAGAGTCTAGTCCAGGTTCCAGTCCAGAGTCTAGTCCACGGTCCAGTCCCGGGTCCTCAGTCTGGCCCAGTCCCGGGTCCAGTCCCGGGTCCGTACCTGGGGGCTGTAGTCCGGCGTGGTCTGGACCCGGATCACGATCTTGTGCTCCAGAGGATGAGGGACTTTATACCCAGCAAACAGAACCTGAGGATCCTTCAGCAGCTGCCTGAAACAGAGCAACAGACAAGGCACAGACTGAGTCTAAAACAGAGCAACAGACAAGGCACAGACTGAGTCTAAAACAGAGCAACAGACAAGGCACAGACTGAGCCTGAAACAGAGCAACAGACAAGGCACAGACTGAGCCTGAAACAGAGCAACAGACAAGGCACAGACTGAGTCTAAAACAGAGCAACAGACAAGGCACAGACTGAGCCTGAAACAGAGCAACAGACAAGGCACAGACTGAGTCTAAAACAGAGCAACAGACAAGGCACAGACTGAGTCTAAAACAGAGCAACAGACAAGGCACAGACTGAGTCTAAAACAGAGCAACAGACAAGGCACAGACTGAGTCTAAAACAGAGCAACAGACAAGGCACAGACTGAGTCTGAAACAGAGCAACAGACAAGGCACAGACTGAGTCTAAAACAGAGCAACAGACAAGGCACAGACTGAGCCTGAAACAGAGCAACAGACAAGGCACAGACTGAGTCTAAAACAGAGCAACAGACAAGGCACAGACTGAGTCTAAAACAGAGCAACAGACAAGGCACAGACTGAGCCTGAAACAGAGCAACAGACAAGGCACAGACTGAGCCTGAAACAGAGCAACAGACAAGGCACAGACTGAGTCTAAAACAGAGCAACAGACAAGGCACAGACTGAGTCTGAAACAGAGCAACAGACAAGGCACAGACTGAGTCTGAAACAGAGCAACAGACAAGGCACAGACTGAGCCTAAAACAGAGCAACAGACAAGGCACAGACTGAGCCTGAAACAGAGCAACAGACAAGGCACAGACTGAGTCTAAAACAGAGCAACAGACAAGGCACAGACTGAGCCTGAAACAGAGCAACAGACAAGGCACAGACTGAGTCTAAAACAGAGCAACAGACAAGGCACAGACTGAGCCTGAAACAGAGCAACAGACAAGGCACAGACTGAGTCTAAAACAGAGCAACAGACAAGGCACAGACTGAGTCTAAAACAGCAACAGACAAGGCACTGACTGAGTCTAAAACAGAGCAACAGACAAGGCACAGACTGAGTCTAAAACAGAGCAACAGACAAGGCACAGACTGAGTCTGAAACAGAGCAACAGACAAGGCACAGACTGAGCCTGAAACAGAGCAACAGACAAGGCACAGACTGAGCCTGAAACAGAGCAACAGACAAGGCACTGACTGAGTCTAAAACAGCAACAGACAAGGCACAGACTGAGTCTAAAACAGAGCAACAGACAAGGCACAGACTGAGTCTGAAACAGAGCAACAGACAAGGCACTGACTGAGTCTAAAACAGAGCAACAGACAAGGCACAGACTGAGTCTAAAACAGAGCAACAGACAAGGCACTGACTGAGTCTAAAACAGAGCAACAGACAAGGCACAGACTGAGTCTAAAACAGAGCAACAGACAAGGCACAGACTGAGTCTAAAACAGAGCAACAGACAAGGCACAGACTGAGTCTAAAACAGAGCAACAGACAAGGCACAGACTGAGCCTGAAACAGAGCAACAGACAAGGCACAGACTGAGCCTGAAACAGAGCAACAGACAAGGCACAGACTGAGTCTAAAACAGAGCAACAGACAAGGCACAGACTGAGTCTAAAACAGAGCAACAGACAAGGCACAGACTGAGTCTAAAACAGAGCAACAGACAAGGCACAGACTGAGTCTAAAACAGAGCAACAGACAAGGCACAGACTGAGTCTGAAACAGAGCAACAGACAAGGCACAGACTGAGTCTAAAACAGAGCAACAGACAAGGCACAGACTGAGCCTGAAACAGAGCAACAGACAAGGCACAGACTGAGTCTAAAACAGAGCAACAGACAAGGCACAGACTGAGTCTAAAACAGAGCAACAGACAAGGCACAGACTGAGCCTGAAACAGAGCAACAGACAAGGCACAGACTGAGCCTGAAACAGAGCAACAGACAAGGCACAGACTGAGTCTAAAACAGAGCAACAGACAAGGCACAGACTGAGTCTGAAACAGAGCAACAGACAAGGCACAGACTGAGTCTGAAACAGAGCAACAGACAAGGCACAGACTGAGACTAAAACAGAGCAACAGACAAGGCACAGACTGAGCCTGAAACAGAGCAACAGACAAGGCACAGACTGAGTCTAAAACAGAGCAACAGACAAGGCACAGACTGAGCCTGAAACAGAGCAACAGACAAGGCACAGACTGAGTCTAAAACAGAGCAACAGACAAGGCACAGACTGAGTCTGAAACAGAGCAACAGACAAGGCACAGACTGAGCCTGAAACAGAGCAACAGACAAGGCACAGACTGAGTCTGAAACAGAGCAACAGACAAGGCACAGACTGAGTCTAAAACAGCAACAGACAAGGCACTGACTGAGTCTAAAACAGAGCAACAGACAAGGCACAGACTGAGTCTAAAACAGAGCAACAGACAAGGCACAGACTGAGTCTGAAACAGAGCAACAGACAAGGCACAGACTGAGCCTGAAACAGAGCAACAGACAAGGCACAGACTGAGCCTGAAACAGAGCAACAGACAAGGCACAGACTGAGTCTAAAACAGCAACAGACAAGGCACAGACTGAGTCTAAAACAGAGCAACAGACAAGGCACAGACTGAGCCTGAAACAGAGCAACAGACAAGGCACAGACTGAGCCTGAAACAGAGCAACAGACAAGGCACAGACTGAGCCTGAAACAGAGCAACAGACAAGGCACAGACTGAGCCTGAAACAGAGCAACAGACAAGGCACAGACTGAGCCTGAAACAGAGCAACAGACAAGGCACTGACTGAGTCTAAAACAGCGCAACAGACAAGGCACAGACTGAGTCTGAAACAGAGCAACAGACAAGGCACAGACTGAGCCTGAAACAGAGCAACAGACAAGGCACAGACTGAGCCTGAAACAGAGCAACAGACAAGGCACAGACTGAGTCTAAAACAGCAACAGACAAGGCACAGACTGAGCCTGAAACAGAGCAACAGACAAGGCACAGACTGAGTCTAAAACAGAGCAACAGACAAGGCACAGACTGAGTCTGAAACAGAGCAACAGACAAGGCACAGACTGAGCCTGAAACAGAGCAACAGACAAGGCACAGACTGAGCCTGAAACAGAGCAACAGACAAGGCACAGACTGAGTCTAAAACAGCAACAGACAAGGCACTGACTGAGTCTAAAACAGCAACAGACAAGGCACAGACTGAGCCTGAAACAGAGCAACAGACAAGGCACTGACTGAGTCTAAAACAGCAACAGACAAGGCACAGACTGAGTCTAAAACAGCAACAGACAAGGCACTGACTGAGTCTAAAACAGCAACAGACAAGGCACAGACTGAGCCTGAAACAGAGCAACAGACAAGGCACAGACTGAGCCTGAAACAGAGCAACAGACAAGGCACTGACTGAGTCTAAAACAGCAACAGACAAGGCACAGACTGAGTCTAAAACAGCAACAGACAAGGCACAGACTGAGCCTGAAACAGAGCAACAGACAAGGCACAGACTGAGTCTAAAACAGCAACAGACAAGGCACTGACTGAGTCTAAAACAGCAACAGACAAGGCACAGACTGAGCCTGAAACAGAGCAACAGACAAGGCACAGACTGAGCCTGAAACAGAGCAACAGACAAGGCACAGACTGAGTCTGAAACAGAGCAACAGACAAGGCACTGACTGAGTCTAAAACAGAGCAACAGACAAGGCACAGACTGAGTCTAAAACAGAGCAACAGACAAGGCACAGACTGAGTCTAAAACAGAGCAACAGACAAGGCACTGACTGAGTCTAAAACAGAGCAACAGACAAGGCACAGACTGAGTCTAAAACAGAGCAACAGACAAGGCACAGACTGAGCCTGAAACAGAGCAACAGACAAGGCACAGACTGAGTCTAAAACAGAGCAACATATATATTATTTTACTTATATATTATATTTGTATATATTTTACTTATATATTATATTTGTATATATTTTACTTATATATTATATTTGTATATATTATTTTACTTATATATTTGTATATATTATGACCGAGACCAAAGACCAAAACCAGGACTGAGACCAGGACCAAAGACCGAGACCAGGACTGAGACGAGGACCAAAGACCGAGACCAGGACTGAGACGAGACCAAAGACCGGGACCAGGACTAGACCAAGACCAGGACGAGACCGAGACCAAAGACCGAGACCAGGACCAAAGACCGAGACCAGGACGAAACAAAGACCAGGACTGAGACCAGGACCAAAGTTCGGGACCAGGACTAGACCGAGACCAGGAGTAGACCGAGACCAGGACGAGACCGAGACCAGGACCAAAGCTCGGGACCAGGACTAGACCGAGACCAGGACCAAAGACCGGGACCAGGACTAGACCGAGACCAGGACGAGACAAAGACCAGGACTGAGACCAGGACCAAAGTTCGGGACCAGGACGAGACCGAGACCAGGACTGAGACCAGGACCAGAGACCGAGACCGAGACCAGGACCAGGCCGAGCGCAATCAAGACCGAGTCCAAATGCGGTCCAGTCCGAGACGAGACCGTAAAAAACACTCGAACACACGCACTGTCCCCGGTCCCCCGGCCCCGCACTCACGCTCGGATGATGTTGCCCAGGGTGTGGTCCTCCTTGTTCAGGGTGAACAAACAGGCGTTCGGGACTTTCGTGTCTTTGCTGATGCTGATTTTCTTTTCCCCCTCGAACAAAAGGAACGACTCAAAAGCGGGAGGCGCGTTCATCTTGGACCCAACCGGAAAA
>CM060663.1:617512-627512 GCA_030686955.1 Odontamblyopus rebecca | reverse complement strand
AGAACAAAGAGGAACTTGAAAAATTTAAAAATGAGATGAAGGAGAACCAAAACTTTCAATTTAACAAACCAGTAATCTACAAACAGAAAGAGACAATAAAAGCCTGTTGGTACAACAAAGCTGTGACCTGTAATAAGTGTGAAGAGAACTGCCATGACCCATGCGACTGTACCTGGGCCCGGTGGAGTCTAAGCTGGTGTAAGGTCATGAAAGACGGGAGGTGTACTATCTGTTCTGGGAAGTGTCCGGTGGAGGATCATGTGAGAGAAAACTGGAGATATGTGCCTAATACCAGTGGAAACGACTAGTGAAGAAATGAAGGCCAAATATGAGAAGAACAAAGCCAATAGTGAGGAGAAGACCACTCTGCTGGAGGATCTGGAGAAGGAAATGTCTGAGCTTAAAGAAAAGAAAAATGAGTGGCTTAATGAAGCCTTTTGTATCATTGAGAAGCTGGAGCAGATCGCTCTGAACGAGGATTCAGTCTCTACTTACATCCATCTGGAGTTTCTGATTGAGAAAATGAAGGAGACGGGAGACACAGAGAAGATGCAGAAACTGGAGGAAATGAGAGGGCGGATGGACGAGAAGAACAAGTCTGGAGCCAACTACTTAACAGGACGTCTGTTGACAAAAATGAAAGGATTCCGCCTCTGAAAATCTTAATTCAGTTTCAGATTGACAAACCAAATCCAATCCAAGACCCAGACACAAAATGTCACATGTTCACAAAAAATAAGGTGATCAGAGCAGCAGCTTTGGGGATGCTGAAGAATTTGAGTTTCTTAGGTGAGGGTCAAGAGACAGGTCGATATTCCCAGAGACGCAGGCGTCTAGAAGGTCCACAATCACCAGCAGGGCCAAAACCTGCTCCTGGATCCAGAAGTCCCGAGATATACAAAATGACTGACCACACACTATTAGACACAGACTTCCAGATGGTGGTTTGAGGGCCCCATTTGCATTTGAGATTCAACACTTTCATTTCTTTCTGTAAAGCCCAAAATCACAACTGTGTTTAAACAGAAATCAAACTGGAAACAAGCAAATGGAGAAGCAGCCCCCTGTCTTCAGACCCTCCTCCTGCAACAATAAACACAGTGGGTGATTTTTTTACGAACATTAGACATCCTCCTTTCCATATCTGAATGAAGTGCCAATATGTGTTCTTTTAATGTTTGTTACCAGTATATAAATGTGAAAAGTTTTAAAAGAAATCAAATTCTGTCCTTTAGCGTAAGTCGGACTCGATCATCTGTGTTTATATAAATGACCCATGTGGCTGTAAGTTTTGTTTATATAAATGTGTTGCAATTTTTCCTTTTTGTCACTATATCAAGTTGGGTTTCTAGAGGTGTTTGTATTGTGTTATGTCTAAGGCAATGAAATGTTTAACACATATAAACTCTTTGTGCTGAGGAAGCATGGAGGCTCCTTTCCTAACTCCTTCCTAACTGAGCACACTGTTCAAACTGCCTTTATCATGGTTTTGGCCCAAGGAGCTTTGTGGCCAACTGGAGAAATTCGGAACGAACCAAAGGCCAGTTGAGGTGAGGGGGGAAGGTGAAAAAATATTTAAAAATCTAATAAACTCATCCTTAACCTTCCAGTTCCTTTATGACTGTGGTGGAAACTTCTTATTCAATGTGTGATTCATTGTTGACCGAAATGTGTTTTGTCTAAATGTTTTTCTCGAGTAACTAAAGAGCGCAGGAAGGTGCTGAGGAGCAGGAGACAGGGGCCCACTGTCCTTGAAGGGGAAAACAGTTCCCTGCACAGAGCCAAAACAGAACCAGAGGCTTACATTCTCTTTTTGATTACACCTTCTTAGTTTAACAGCAGGGGGTCCGCCTAGTTTGGGGCTCCAGATTGGATTCCCAGGGCCCTTCTCTCTCGCTCTCCACCGTCTGTTCTCTTTAAGTCTTTTCTATGTCATAGTTCACTCAGTGCACAGTACTTAGGACTTTGGAATCGTTTTGTATCACCTGAAATAAATTCCACGAAACGTCTTCTCGCCTCCGGGATTTTTTCCTTTTGAACAACCACACGACGACTAAGAGTTGGAGAGTTTGTGTGTGTGGGAGCTTCACCGAGTGCAGCCACACAGGAACAATGAGCTAGCACCACATCAGCAGATTTTTCAGCTAGCAGCCATGTCTTGAGAGGTGGTTCTCTTGTTCTTTGAGAATGATTAACCTGAAATAATCATAATACATTTTTTTAACCAAGACAACAGGTACGAGCTATTAAAGCATGGTCTTTAGAACAGGTTTCGAAGCTAAGTGTGTTGTGTTTATCGACTCGGTTTTTCGGTAGTAAACTTACCCTTGCAAATACCACCACTCGTTCACCACCACTTTCTTTCGTCATAAGACCACTAACCCAACCAGATGTAAAAAAGTTATAGGCTTCCAGGCTGTTGTAGGCCTTAATCTGACTGCTGTTCAGCCACGATGTCCGGGTATTCGACTGACGGTAATTCAGCAATATCTTCCCTAAACTCGGAACATTTTAAAAAATATGGGTCAAAGCTGCATATTTTAACCTTCTCCTTATATCTTGTCTTAGCAGAAGCTTCTAAATTCGAGTAATACTCGGATAACTGGATGTCACAAGTAGAAGTCGCCATTTTGTTTAGAATGCTTATCATCCAACATGCCGTCGCTTGATGACGTAATGGTTTTTTGTCACGTGGTTGCAACCCAAGAATAGAGGGACAGATAATACTCCCTACAACTGTAGAACAACTCACCCTTATGGAACAGATAATACTCCCTACGACTGTTCTACACCCTCCATCGGTGCTCGAGGTTCATGGGAGTTTGCACAATCCACATGAGCTTTGTGGACCTGGAGATTCCACCGTGTCCCTCGTGGGGCCTGTGGGGGGCGCTCCAGGAGTCTGGGGTCCGGGGCCCCTCGCTAAGGGCCGGTTCCTGTGTGACCGGAGCAGGAGCTGTGGGGCCAGCAGTAAGTCAGACCTGTTCCTGGTGCAGGTTGGACTCCACCAGGGCCGCACCTGTCACCGGTTCTGTTCATTGTGTTTATGGACAGAATTTCTAGGAGCAGCCAGGAGCCAGGGGGGGTCCGGTTTGGGGGCAGGGGCTGGAGGGGGCCCAGTTCCGGGGCAGGGGCCGGAGGGGGGTCGGAGGTGGTCCGGTTTGGGGCAGGGGCTGGAGGGGGGTCGGAGGTGGTCCGGTTTGGGGCAGGGGCCGGAGGGGGGTCGGAGGTGGTCCGGTTTGGGGTCAGGGGCTGGAGGGGGCCCAGTTCCGGGGCAGGGGCCGGAGGGGGGTCGGAGGTGGTCCGGTTTGGGGCAGGGGCCGGAGGGGGGTCGGAGGTGGTCCGGTTTGGGGCAGGGGTCGGAGGTGGTCCGGTTTGGGGCAGGGGCCGGAAAGGGGTCGGAGGTGGTCCGGTTTGGGGCAGGGGACGGAGGTGGTCCGGTTTGGGGCAGGGGCCGGAGGGGGGTCGGAGGTGGTCCGGTTTGGGGCAGGGGCCGGAGGGGGGTCGGAGGTGGTCCGGTTTGGGGCAGGGGCTGGAGGGGGCCCAGTTCCGGGGCAGGGGCCAGAGGGGGGTCGGAGGTGGTCCGGTTTGGGGCATTGGCCGGAGGGGGGTCGGAGGTGGTCCGGTTTGGGGCAGGGGCTGGAGGGGGCCCAGTTCCGGGGCAGGGGCCGGAGGGGGGTCGCAGGGGGTCCGGTTTGGGGGCCACAGGGTCTTTGTGGATGATGTCGTCCTGTTGGCTTCATGGAACCAGGACCTGCAGCACTGAGGTTTGAGCCGAGTGTGAAGCGGCCGGGATGAGGATCAGCTGCTCCAAATCCGAGGCCGTGGTTCGACCGGAAAAGGTGGCGCCCTCTGCAGGTCGGCGGAGAGTAGAAGTGTGCATTGCCATGAGTCTGGTGATACGTATCACACTATACATGTCACAATATGATATCCCAATATATCCAAATACTAAAACTACAGTATATTGCAATTTATCAATAATTACTGCTAATAATATCATCATGTTCCCCTTCACAAGCCCAAAATTGTAACTCCGGAAATTTAGTGCAAAATATGATATTTAAAAATCCATTCAGCCAAATTTTGAATCGATTCAAGAATTGCACAATTATAGATCGATAGATATACTTTATTCATCCCCATGAGGAGAAATTCAAGTTGTCCAGTCGCATGAACAAACATTAAATAAAACACACAAATCTAAGAACCCACTTAAAAAACCTACATAAATAAACACATTTGCAATCAAATAAATAAGTTAATAGTTAAAAGTTACTAACGATAGTAATGAGGTGCACATTAGCCAGAGCTGTTAAACAGTCTTATAGCAGCAGGAATAAACGATTTCCTGAACCTCTCAGTCCTACATCGCAGGGAGAGGAGCCTGTCACTGCTTCTCTGAGCAGCCACAGTCTGGTGGAGAGGATGCTGCTGTTGTTCAGGATGGTGAAGAATATAATCATTTTTACTACTTATTATAAATTCATAGTGTGTCTTTAATATGTGCCTTGTAATGAAGAATGTAATCATTTCTACCAGTCATTATAAAATTCATATTGTGCCTTTAACATCTATGAAACAAAGAAATACTGTGCTGGCTCACAGCTGGCCCACGGAGCTCATCACTAGGGAGGATGCAGATGTATCTTTGTGCGCAGACTCAGTGTGGGAAACTCATGTCTTAAAGGTCATGGAGTCACGTGAGGTCTGACTGTGAGGAGACGACAGGAACACCAAATATGGGAAGGAGATGGAGTCAGCTGGACAAGGAGAAATGTTTAGTCATAGGTTCATGAATATTTATAATGCGTGTCTTTAAATGCTGGGCTGAAAGGGGTGTGTGCGTTCTGAAGTTGTGCCTAACCTAAGACACATGTAGATTGTGTGCTGTTTAGGGACCCTTCAGACCCAGAGCTCTGATTAGAATTGTACTGTCAGGGATTAAACTTTGTTAATTTGAATCCATTGAATCTTGGTCGTCTCTCCTCGATACTGAACACGCACGGAAGAAAAGCTGCATAGGATGCAGGTTTTTTCCTTCAATTGGTGACTCCCGACGCAAGTCGAGGGAGGGGCTGATGCTGCGTTCCCTGACGTGATCGCCGGAGTACCGGAGTTTTGCCCGGTCAGTCGAGGGTGACGTCGTGTGACATCGTGACACATTGAAAACAACTTTCCTGGGCCCAAACTGAAAGGTAAGCAGAATGCCTGTTACTAACATGTCAAAATTCTGCCATTGGCCTGTCTAAAAGTATGAAAGTTGTTGGAAATGTATCACTGATGTAGTAAGCGTGTAATTGTGATTAGATCTTGTGAACCGATCAGGGGTTAATGTGTGTCGTGTGGCCCCGTCGTAAACTGACGTCAAAGCGGACGCGCGGAGACAATTGTGAGGTTTCTCGTTATACCTTGGGGAGTTTTGGGGCCCCCAAAAAACGCAGTAATTGGAGGTTAAAGTCCTCATATGTGAAATGTGTTGACAGATGAGACTAGGAAAAGCGGTGGCAGGGACACATTGAACATTGCAAATGTTACCGGTGGCAGGCATAGACTAGTGTAGTTAGAAGCAGGCTGTACTGGTGGCAGGGACAATTTGACCTATTTGTGCAAAACTGTAGCGGTGGCAGGGTTGAGAATAGAGTAGGGTGAAGAGTGACGACCAGTTTTCCTAAAACTCTGATTTGTGCTTAAAATTAGCATTAGCATTAGCATTAGCATTAGCATTAGCATTAGCATTGGGTAAAGATATAACAAAATGGTGGGTGTCGACAAAATGGCGGACAGACTTGACGAGGACTATAGTGAACCAGGAAATGAGGACTCAAAATGGGCATCAATGTACGCAGACATAGAAAGGCAGATGTTAAGTGGCATGATAAGGAAAAGAAGAAGATGCTGAAAGTGTGGAGTAGAATGCATCTGGGAGGTAAAAGCAGTTGGCAGGCACTGAGCCAGGAGTTTAGGAAGCAGGATGAGTTGAGAAAATCAGAATGTGAGGAACTGAAGGAACAATTGGTGAAGTGTGGTTGGAAAGAGAAGCGTAAAATCAAGAAGGACTTAGACGGCTGTGAGGAAGAGAGGGGAGTGACGCATCAGATGAATTTGACTGTAAATGCGCTGACGAATGTGCGAAGTGATAAAACAGAGGAGCCACAGTGGAGCACACAGGGACAGCGGGGAAAGGCAAATGAGGAAGCGTTCTCACAGACATCGGCTCCACCGGTGAGCTTATATCCCATAAGGGCGCTAAAGGAGGCGGAACAGAGGATGTCCAAGCCGCCCCCATACGAGGAGAAAGAAACGGTGGCTCTGAGCATGCCCGTTGTTAGAGTAGCAGGTAAGTTGACATGTGATGTGGAGAATGAAAAAGGCCGGATGCCTATACAGTCCCTGAGCGAGCTGGCCGACATCATGGCACGTGGGACCCCAGAGACTAAGGGAGGAGCGGTAAGTACTACTCCAAACTTGGTAAGTTCCACTCCTAAAACTGGGGAAAGGGAAAGCCAGCTCGACATAGAGTATGGGAAGGCCCTGGAGAGCACCTGGACAATGCGGACTAATCCACACTCGAGATTCCTGGAGAATGGCCCATGATTTGAGAGCCATTAATGAAGTTACGGAGACTCCTGTTCTTCCTGTCCCAGATCCTCACAGACTTTTGATATCTTTGGGGCCAGATTTGCAGTGGTTTACTGCAATTGATCTGGCAAATGCATACTTCTGCTTGCCGTTGGCTAGACAGTGTAGAAAGTACTTTGCCTTCACTTACAAGGGCTGCAGATTGCAGTACACCAGACTACCGCAAGGACACAAGTGTTCCCCAGGAATCTTCAACCAAGTTTTGAAATCTTTGCTGATGGACGTGACACTCCCACTCCAGTGTAAGTTGCTGATGTATGTTGACGATCTTTTGCTGGGTGCTCCAACCGTTGACTCTTGTCTGTGAGCCACTGATGTTTTGTTGCGTGCTTTGCACTCATTCGGCTTCAAGGTGTCAAAGAAAAAGCTTCAGTGCTGCAGAAAATCTGTCACCTTTCTCGGACGAGTCGTATCGTTCTCGGGAACAGCCATGTCAGCAGAACACAGGTCATCCATTTTGAGACACCCAAGACCAGTCACTGTCAAAGACCTGTTGTCTTATCTTGGCCTCTGTGGCTACAGTCGCCATTACATCCCATGCTATGTTGACAAAACTGACGGGCTGCGAGCTTTGGTTCGTGCCCAAGGCTCAAAGAATCTGACCGCTGAACTAGAGTGGACTGATGAAACGGACAAAATTTTTCTTGCATTGGTCAATGAGCTTGCGGCTGCATCCACATTGGCGAACCCAAATTATGACAAACCCTTTTTCCTTGATGTGGCAGTGACCCCGGCGGTTGTGAATGCAGTACTCTTTCAAAAGGTTCCGGAGGGACGTTCTGTCCTGATGTACTGCAGTGCCCCATTGGATGCCATGGAAACAAGGCAACCAGACTGTGCACGTTATGCGGCTGGTCTGGCGCGAGTTATTCAAAAACCATCTGGTGATGGGCCACCCCTTGATTGTTTGCACAGACCACTCTGTGGTCTCTTTTGTTGCTTCTGCATCATTCACCATGTCATCTTTGAGACAAAACCAGACTTTTGAAAATTGTGTCTGCCCCAAATATAACATACAAACATGTCGGTGTAAATATGGTGGATCACATCTCAGTTTGCTCACATGAATGTGCACAAATTGTGACACTACAATCCAAATCCAGAACTGACTTAAGCACGGTTCCTCTGGCAGAGGGACGTATGCTGTTCACAGATGGATGCTGTTGGAGACACAGTGATGGCTCCCTGAAAGCGGCAGCGGCCGTTGTCGAGGGGAATCCAGTCCCATCGGGTCGGACACCTCACGTCTTTTCTACACTCACGACTCATGTCATCACTGCCTCTCCATCAGCTCATTCAGCAGAAGTGTTAGCCCTTTGCTTATGTGACGGAGCAGGTCCATCCCTGAGAGCACGGTCCCCGGGGGAAAGCGTGGGAAGACGCGTGCTCACTTGTTTCCTTGTTTGCTGGGCTCCGCGCTGCGAACGCTGCAGTGCAGGCGCACAATAAACTTCACTTTTGCATGTCCTCGGCCGCGACTAAGGGTGCACACTTGGAAGCGCCAGAACTATCCTTCAGAGACCCGCAATAATCGACTTTTTACTTACCCTCGCGCTACCGCCGCTGCCGCATCCTGGTGCGCACTGGCAAACCCGGACCGCTCTGGGGTCATGTGACTGGCCTGGACAATTAACTGTGTTTTATTTGTTTGTAACCCGTTTTTGGTCATTTATGGATGTGAGATCATAGCTATTCTCTATGTGTAACTGTTGGCCCTGTAATATTAATCATTTGGTCGTAGAAATGATTTAATTAAGCTTTTAGAGGGGAGTTACGTAAGGTGGGAGGGGCGAGGGGTGTATAAAGGTGCGCCCTGCCGCTCAGCACCTGGTGAGTCTAGTCTCTACTCTCGTCGGGTCTGGTTGGGTCGGGTCTTGTCGTGTCCTGGCTACTAGGGATGGGCAAAATGAGGTCGCATGAGATGATGAGACCTCACAGCCAAGTGATTCAAAATGTGATTCAGTAATGAGATCTCACTTCGCTGCCACCTGCTGTTACTTTGCACACATTACAACCAAATTGTGCTGTGTTTTTCGTCTACATTGTTTGAACTAACACATTGGTTATTTGTAAAGGACTGTATAAAAAAAATAAACTATGTCACACAAATATCTCTTTCATTGATTTTTATTTAGAAATACAATTTTTTCCAGGGTTTTAGGGCCGAGGCAGTTCCTTTTTTTTGAAAGAATGTCTCCAGCCTTGGAGAATCCTCTCTCACATGGGACTGAGGATGCCGGGGAGCACAGGACACTTTTGGCCAGTTTATAAAGGGTCGGGTACAACATTTTTGTTTTGGTCCAGCACATTAGTGGATCTTCATTCCTTGGAATGTGAACCTCAGCTAGATATCGGTCTACTTCAACTGTGGCATCTGCCACAAAGCTGCTGGTTCTTCTGCTGTTGCTGATATTAGAATCTAGCACATGCCAAATGTCATCTAAAAAAACAGAAACAGTTAAGATCTATGTTGCAAAAAAGAAAAAAACATTCATACAAATTATTGAACACACTCACTTGAATTTGAAGACAGATCTAGAGGAGTAGGTTGGGGCTGTGGCTCATGGGGATTTGCAGCATCTCTCAGAAGAAGCACACATTCATTTTTTAGCCTGTTTACAGCCTCCTGAGCTTTGGTTTGGCTCAAAAATCCCATCATCTTGAAGCGAGGATCGAGCAGGGTTGGCAAGGTAAGTATACTTAGGGTTTCTAATCTACTATTATGCTCCTCCGCAACATGTTCTCTCCAAGCTGTTTGGCAATGGGGTGGTTCACACTGACAACTCTAGAAGCCAGAGCATGGTGCACCATGTTCAACATTGGAATAACCTTTGATGCAGAAACTCTCTTTTCTGCTGATAACTCCTCAGTTGCCTGGTGGAATGGTGCAAGTATACACAAAGCATCCTTAATAAGTTCATGTTCACATGAGGTTAAGGGGGCAATGTCTGTATTGAGGGATGCCAAGGCTGCACCTACTGGCTCCCTCAACTCATAGGCTCTCTCCAGCATATGAAACGTACTGTTCCATCGTGTGTCCACTTCAATTATCATTTTCAAAGGCTGCTTGCCCATCTGCTCTTGTAATGCCGTTAAGCGATCCTTGGCAGATGTACTGGTGCGAAAGTACGTTGCCAACTTCCTTGACTTCTGCCTCAGGTCATTCATTCCAGCTGTATCATCAAATGATTTTCTAACCAGCAAGTTCATAGCATGAGCTATGCAAATGTTATGCCTGACATTTAAAAGCCTCGCACAAGCATGTTTGCTGCCCCATCAGGGATGAGGCATCTAACCCTGTCTCTTATGCCCCACTCTTCCATCAGCCTCACACGCTCGTCCGCCAGATGTTCAGCCG
>CM060663.1:607512-610012 GCA_030686955.1 Odontamblyopus rebecca | reverse complement strand
GTGTATAGTGTGTATAGTGTGTGTGTATAGTGTGTGTGTATAGTGTGTGTGTGTATAGTGTGTGTGTATAGTGTGTGTGTATAGTGTGTATAGTGTGTATAGTGTGTGTGTATAGTGTGTGTGTGTATAGTGTGTGTGTGTATAGTGTGTGTGTGTATAGTGTGTGTGTGTGTGTATAGTGTGTATAGTGTGTGTGTGTGTGTATAGTGTGTGTGTGTATAGTGTGTGTGTATAGTGTGTGTGTATATTGTGTGTGTGTATAGTGTGTGTGTATAGTGTGTATAGTGTGTATAGTGTGTGTGTGTATAGTGTGTGTGTGTATTGTGTGTGTGTGTGTATAGTGTGTGTGTGTGTGTGTGTGTGTGTGTATAGTGTGTGTGTGTATAGTGTGTGTGTGTATAGTGTGTGTGTATAGTGTGTGTGTATAGTGTGTGTGTGTGTGTATAGTGTGTGTGTATAGTGTGTGTGTATAGTGTGTGTGTATAGTGTGTGTGTGTGTGTGTGTATAGTGTGTGTGTGTATAGTGTGTGTGTGTATAGTGTGTGTGTATATTGTGTGTGTATAGTGTGTGTGTATAGTGTGTGTGTGTATAGTGTGTGTGTGTATAGTGTGTGTGTATAGTGTGTGTGTATATTGTGTGTGTATAGTGTGTGTGTATAGTGTGTGTG
This sequence comes from Odontamblyopus rebecca, assembly GCA_030686955.1. Classification (NCBI taxonomy): domain Eukaryota; kingdom Metazoa; phylum Chordata; class Actinopteri; order Gobiiformes; family Gobiidae; genus Odontamblyopus; species Odontamblyopus rebecca. The sequence goes on along the minus strand of CM060663.1, from coordinate 609,344 downwards.
TGTATAGTGTGTGTGTATAGTGTGTGTGTATAGTGTGTATAGTGTGTGTGTGTATAGTGTGTGTGTGTATAGTGTGTGTGTATAGTGTGTATAGTGTGTGTGTGTATAATGTGTGTGTATAGTGTGTGTGTATAGTGTGTGTGTGTATAGTGTGTGTGTGTATAGTGTGTGTATAGTGTGTGTGTGTATAGTGTGTGTGTATAGTGTGTGTGTATAGTGTGTGTATAGTGTGTGTGTGTGTATAGTGTGTGTGTATAGTGTGTGTGTGTATAGTGTGTGTGTGTATAGTGTGTGTGTATAGTGTGTGTGTATAGTGTGTGTGTATAGTGTGTGTGTGTATAGTGTGTGTGTATAGTGTGTGTGTATAGTGTGTGTGTATAGTGTGTGTGTGTATAGTGTGTGTGTATAGTGTGTGTGTATAGTGTGTGTTTATAGTGTGTGTGTATATTGTGTGTGTATAGTGTGTGTGTATAGTGTGTGTGTGTATAGTGTGTGTGTATAGTGTGTGTATAGTGTGTGTGTATAGTGTGTGTGTATAGTGTGTGTGTATAGTGTGTGTATAGTGTGTGTGTATAGTGTGTGTATAGTGTGTGTGTGTATAGTGTGTGTATAGTGTGTGTGTATAGTGTGTGTATAGTGTGTGTGTGTGTATAGTGTGTGTGTATAGTGTGTGTGTGTGTGTCTGTGTGTGTGTGTGTGAGTGTGTGTGTGTGTCTGTGTGTGTGTATGTGTGTGTATAGAGTGTGTGTGTGTATAGTGTGTATAGTGTGTGTTTATAGTGTGTGTATATAGTGTGTGTATATAGTGTCTGTGTGCGTGTGTGTGTGTGTCTCTGTGTGTGTGTCTGTGTGTGTGTGTGTAGGTGTGTGTATAGAGTGTGTGTGTGTGTATAGTGTGTGTGTATAGTGTGTGTGTTTGTGTGTGTGTATAGTGTGTGTGTATAATGTGTGTGTGTATGGTGTGTGTGTGTAGTGTGTGTGTGTAGTGTGTGTATAGTGTGTGTGTATAGTGTGTGTGTATAGAGTGTGTGTATAGTGTGTGTGTGCGTGTGTGTGTGTGTCTCTGTGTGTGTGTCTGTGTGTGTGTGTATAGTCTCTGTGTGTGTATAGAGTGTGTGTGTGTGTATAGTGTGTGTTTAGTGTGTGTGTGTATAGTGTGTGTGTATAGTGTGTGTGTGTATAGTGTGTGTGTGTGTATAGTGTGTGTATAGTGTGTGTGTGTGTGTGTATAGTGTGTGTGTGTATAGTGTGTGTATAGTGTGTATAGTGTGTGTGTGTGTGTATAGTGTGTGTGTGTATAGTGTGTATAGTGTGTGTGTGTATAGTGTGTGTGTATAGTGTGTGTATAGTGTGTGTGTATAGTGTGTGTATAGTGTGTATAGTGTGTGTGTGTATAGTGTGTGTGTATAGTGTGTGTGTGTATAGTGTGTATAGTGTGTGTGTATAGTGTGTGTGTATAGTGTGTGTGTGTATAGTGTGTGTATAGTGTGTGTGTATAGTGTGTGTGTGTATAGTGTGTGTGTGTATAGTGTGTATAGTGTGTGTGTGTATAGTGTGTATAGTGTGTGTGTGTATAGTGTGTGTGTATAGTGTGTATAGTGTGTGTGTGTGTGTAGTGTGTGTGTATATTGTGTGTGTGTATAGTGTGTGTGTATAGTGTGTGTATAGTGTGTGTGTATAGTGTGTGTGTATAGTGTGTGTATAGTGTGTGTGTGTATAGTGTGTGTGTATAGTGTGTGTGTATAGTGTGTGTGTATAGTGTGTGTTTATAGTGTGTGTGTATATTGTGTGTGTGTATAGTGTGTGTGTATTGTGTGTGTGTATAGTGTGTGT
>CM060663.1:557512-602512 GCA_030686955.1 Odontamblyopus rebecca | reverse complement strand
TTAGCGTTAGCGTTAACGTTAGCATTAGCGTTAGCATGAGTCACTCTCACCTTTTAGTGTCGAATCAAACTCCTGAACAGAATTATGAACGCTCTGATCACAGGATCATGAACACGTCTCTTAAAATCACTTTGGCTTTTTCTGGGGTGTTTGCTGATGTGCGTGCTGCATCTCCACAGTAACTGCTGAACATTCTGCCATAGACACACATGTAGAACACCCCCAGAGAGACGTCACTGCAGCGTATCAGGGGACTGAATAACAGAATATAACGTTCTTTTGTGTCAGATCTGAGGGATTAAAGCCCCACTGCGGGATATTTCCTCATGGTCTCCTTTGGTCAGGTCCAGACCAGGTCCAGGTCTGGGTCCAGGTCCGGTCTCTGATGGAGCGCTCCATAATCCGCCTGGTGCACTACCGCAGACAGATCTTCTGCTTCTCAGTGCCGGACACCTGCCCGTGCTGCGGCGAGGAGCTGGCAGGGGCGCGCCTGACAGACGCACCTGTCAGCCTGCCCCGCCCACTCAGCCACGCCCACAAGAGCAGGTGCAGCCTGGTGATCGCACCTGCCGAGAGCAACACCAACAGGTGAGCAACACACTTGCTATACACCTGCTATAGACCTAGTTCAGTCCTGGTTCAGTCCTGGTTCAGTCCTGGTTCAGTCCTGGTTTAGTCCTGGTTTAGTCCTGGTTCAGTCCTGGTTTAGTCTTGGTTCAGTCCTGGTTCAGTCCTGGTTCAGTCCTGGTTTAGTCCTGGTTTAGTCCTGGTTCAGTCCTGGTTTAGTCTTGGTTCAGTCCTGGTTCAGTCCTGGTTCAGTCCTCATTCAGTCCAGGTTCAGTCCTGGTTTAGTCCTGGTTTAGTCCTGGTTCAGTCCTGGTTCAGTCCTGGTTCAGTCCTGGTTTAGTCCTGGTTCAGTCCTGGTTTAGTCCTGGTTCAGTCCTGGTTCAGTCCTGGTTCAGTCCTGGTTCAGTCCTGGTTTAGTCCTGGTTCAGTCCTGGTTTAGTCCTGGTTCAGTCCTGGTTCAGTCCTGGTTCAGTCCTGGTTTAGTCCTGGTTTAGTCCTGGTTTAGTCCTGGTTCAGTCCTGGTTCAGTCCTGGTTCAGTCCTGGTTCAGTCCTGGTTTAGTCCTGGTAATACACAACAGGTGACATCCTCTCTGTGGTTATTACCACATCCTCTGTTGTTATTACCACATCCTCTGTTGTTATTACCACATCCTCTGTTGTTATTACCACATCCTCTGTTGTTATTACCACATCCTCTGTTGTTATTACCACATCCTCTCTGTTGTTATTACCGCATCCTCTGTTGTTATTACCACATCCTCTGTTGTTATTACCACATCCTCTCTGTTGTTATTACCGCATCCTCTGTTGTTATTACCGCATCCTCTGTTGTTATTACCACATCCTCTCTGTTATTACTACATCCTCTGTGGTTATTACCACATCCTCTCTATGGTTATTACCACATCCTCTCTGTTATTACCACATCCTCTCTGTTATTACCACATCCTCTCTGTTATTACCACATCCTCTGTTGTTATTACCACATCCTCTGTTGTTATTACCACATCCTCTCTGTGGTTATTACCACATCCTGTCTGTGGTTCTTACCACATCCTCTGTTGTTATTACCACATCCTCTCTGTTATTACCACATCCTCTGTTGTTATTACCACATCCTCTCTATGGTTATTACCACATCCTCTCTGTTATTACCACATCCTCTCTGTTATTACCACATCCTCTGTTGTTATTACCACATCCTCTGTTGTTATTACCACATCCTCTCTGTTATTACCACATCCTCTGTTGTTATTACCACATCCTCTGTTGTTATTACCACATCCTCTGTTGTTATTACCACATCCTCTGTTGTTATTACCACATCATCTCTGTTGTTATTACCTCATCATCTGTTGTTATTACCACATCCTCTCTGTTATTACTACATCCTCTGTGGTTATTACCACATCCTCTCTGTTATTACCACATCCTCTGTTGTTATTACCACATCCTCTGTTGTTATTACCACATCCTCTCTGTTATTACCACATCCTCTGTTGTTATTACCACATCCTCTGTTGTTATTACCACATCCTCTCTGTGGTTATTACCACATCCTGTCTGTGGTTCTTACCACATCCTCTGTTGTTATTACCACATCCTCTCTGTTATTACCACATCCTCTGTTGTTATTACCACATCCTCTGTGGTTATTACCACATCCTCTCTATGGTTATTACCACATCCTCTCTGTTATTACCACATCCTCTGTTGTTATTACCACATCCTCTCTGTTATTACCACATCCTCTGTTGTTATTACCACATCCTCTTTTTTGTTATTACCACATCCTCTCTGTGGTTATTACCACATCCTCTCTGTGGTTCTTACCACATCCTCTTTTGTTATTACCACATCCTCTGTTGTTATTACCACATCCTCTGTGGTTATTACCACATCCTCTCTATGGTTATTACCACATCCTCTCTGTTATTACCACATCCTCTGTTGTTATTACCACATCCTCTCTGTTATTACCACATCCTCTGTTGTTATTACCACATCCTCTCTGTTATTACCACATCCTCTCTGTTGTTATTACTACATCCTCTCTGTTGTTATTACCACATCCTCTCTGTTGTTATTACCACATCCCCTCTGTTATTACCACATCCTCTGTGGTTATTACCACATCCTCTGTTGTTATTACCACATCCTCTCTGTTATTACCACATCCTCTCTGTTATTACCACATCCTCTGTGGTTATTACTACATCCTCTGTTGTTATTACCACATCCTCTCTGTTATTACCACATCCTCTCTGTTGTTATTACCACATCCTCTGTTGTTATTACCACATCCTCTCTGTGGTTATTACTACATCCTCTCTGTGGTTATTACCACATCCTCTGTTGTTATTACCACATCCTCTCTGTGGTTATTACCACATCCTCTGTTGTTATTACCACATCCTCTCTGTTGTTATTACCACATCCTCTCTGTTATTACCACATCCTCTCTGTTATTACCACATCCTCTCTGTTGTTATTACCACATCCTCTCTGTGGTTATTACCACATCCTCTGTTGTTATTACCACATCTTCTCTGTGGTTATTACCACATCCTCTCTGTGGTTATTACCACCTCCTCTCTGTTATTACCACATCCTCTCGGTGGTGATTACCACATCCTCTCTGTGGTTATTACCACCTCCTCTCTGTTATTACCACATCCTCTCTGTGGTTATTACCACATCCTCTCTGTGGTTATTACCACCTCCTCTCTGTGGTTATTACCACATCCTCTCTGTTATTACCACATCCTCTCTGTTGTTATTACCACATCCTCTCTGTTGTTATTACCACATCCTCTCTGTTATTACCACATCCTCTCTGTTGTTATTACCACATCCTCTCTGTTATTACCACATCCTCTCTGTTATTACCACATCCTCTCTGTTGTTATTACCACATCCTCTCTGTTGTTATTACCACATCCTCTGTTGTTATTACCACATCCTCTGTTGTTATTACCACATCCTCTCTGTTATTACCACATCCTCTCTGTTGTTATTACCACATCCTCTCTGTTGTTATTACCACATCCTCTGTTGTTATTACCACATCCTCTGTTGTTATTACCACATCCTCTCTGTTGTTATTACCACATCCTCTCTGTTGTTATTACCACATCCTCTGTTGTTATTACCACATCCTCTCTGTTGTTATTACCACATCCTCTGTTGTTATTACCACATCCTCTCTGTGGTTATTACCACATCCTCTGTTGTTATTACCACATCCTCTGTTGTTATTACCACATCCTCTCTGTTGTTATTACCACATCCTCTCTGTTGTTATTACCACATCCTCTGTTGTTATTACCACATCCTCTGTTGTTATTACCACATCCTCTCTGTTGTTATTACCACATCCTCTCTGTTGTTATTACCACATCCTCTCTGTTGTTATTACCACATCCTCTGTTGTTATTACCACATCCTCTGTTGTTATTACCACATCCTCTCTGTTGTTATTACCACATCCTCTCTGTTGTTATTACCACATCCTCTCTGTTGTTATTACCACATCCTCTGTTGTTATTACCACATCCTCTGTTGTTATTACCACATCCTCTCTGTTGTTATTACCACATCCTCTCTGTTGTTATTACCACATCCTCTCTGTTGTTATTACCACATCCTCTCTGTTGTTATTACCACATCCTCTGTTGTTATTACCACATCCTCTGTTGTTATTACCACATCCTCTCTGTTGTTATTACCACATCCTCTGTTGTTATTACCACATCCTCTCTGTTGTTATTACCACATCCTCTCTGTTGTTATTACCACATCCTCTCTGTTATTACCACATCCTCTGTTGTTATTACCACATCCTCTGTTGTTATTACCACATCCTCTCTGTTGTTATTACCACATCCTCTGTTGTTATTACCACATCCTCTGTTGTTATTACCACATCCTCTGTTGTTATTACCACATCCTCTCTGTTGTTATTACCACATCCTCTCTGTTGTTATTACCACATCCTCTGTTGTTATTACCACATCCTCTGTTGTTATTACCACATCCTCTCTGTTGTTATTACCACATCCTCTGTTGTTATTACCACATCCTCTGTTGTTATTACCACATCCTCTCTGTTGTTATTACCACATCCTCTGTTGTTATTACCACATCCTCTGTTGTTATTACCACATCCTCTATGTTGTTATTACCACATCCTCTATGTTGTTATTACCACATCCTCTCTGTTGTTATTACCACATCCTCTCTGTTGTTATTACCACATCCTCTTTTGTTATTACCACATCCTCTGTTGTTATTACCACATCCTCTGTGGTTATTACCACATCCTCTCTATGGTTATTACCACATCCTCTCTGTTGTTATTACCACATCCTCTCTGTTGTTATTACCACATCCTCTCTGTTGTTATTACCACATCCTCTGTTGTTATTACCACATCCTCTCTGTTGTTATTACCACATCCTCTGTTGTTATTACCACATCCTCTGTTGTTATTACCACATCCTCTGTTGTTATTACCACATCCTCTGTTGTTATTACCACATCCTCTCTGTTGTTATTACCACATCCTCTCTGTTGTTATTACCACATCCTCTCTGTTGTTATTACCACATCCTCTGTTGTTATTACCACATTCTCTGTTGTTATTACCACATCCTCTGTTGTTATTACCACATCCTCTGTTGTTATTACCACATCCTCTGTTGTTATTACCACATCCTCTCTGTTGTTATTACCACATCCTCTCTGTTGTTATTACCACATCCTCTCTGTTGTTATTACCACATCCTCTCTGTTGTTATTACCACATCCTCTCTGTTGTTATTACCACATCCTCTGTTGTTATTACCACATCCTCTGTTGTTATTTCCACATCCTCTGTTGTTATTAGTACATCCTCTGTTGTTATTACCACATCCTCTGTTGTTATTACCACATCCTCTCTGTTGTTATTACCACATCCTCTCTGTTGTTATTACCACATCCTCTGTTGTTATTACCACATCCTCTGTTGTTATTACCACATCCTCTCTGTTGTTATTACCACATCCTCTCTGTTGTTATTACCACATCCTCTGTTGTTATTACCACATCCTCTGTTGTTATTACCACATCCTCTCTGTTGTTATTACCACATCCTCTGTTGTTATTACCACATCCTCTCTGTTGTTATTACCACATCCTCTCTGTTGTTATTACCACATCCTCTCTGTTGTTATTACCACATCCTCTGTTGTTATTACCACATCCTCTGTTGTTATTACCACATCCTCTGTTGTTATTACCACATCCTCTCTGTTGTTATTACCACATCCTCTGTTGTTATTACCACATCCTCTCTGTTGTTATTACCACATCCTCTCTGTTGTTATTACCACATCCTCTGTTGTTATTACCACATCCTCTGTTGTTATTACCACATCCTCTCTGTTGTTATTACCACATCCTCTGTTGTTATTACCACATCCTCTCTGTTGTTATTACCACATCCTCTGTTGTTATTACCACAATCTCTCTGTGGTTATTATCACATCCTCTCTGTTATTACCACATCCTCTGTGGTTATTACCACATCCTCTGTGGTTATTACCACCTCCTCTGTGGTTATTACCACCTCCTCTGTGGTTATTACCACATCCTCTGTGGTTATAACCACCTCCTCTGTTGTTATTACCACATCCTCTGTGGTTATTACCACATCCTCTGTTGTTATTACCACATCCTCTGTGGTTATAACCACATCCTCTGTGGTTATTACCACATCCTCTCTGTTGTTATTACCACATCCTCTGTTGTTATTACCACATCCTCTGTTGTTATTACCACATCCTCTGTTGTTATTACCACATCCTCTTTTGTTATTACCACATCCTCCCTGTTGTTATTACCACATCCTCTGTTGTTATTACCACATCCTCTGTTGTTATTACCACATCCTCTATGTTGTTATTACCACATCCTCTATGTTGTTATTACCACATCCTCTCTGTTGTTATTACCACATCCTCTGTTGTTATTACCACATCCTCTGTTGTTATTACCACATCCTCTCTGTTATTACCACATCCTCTCTGTTGTTATTACCACATCCTCTGTTGTTATTACCACATCCTCTGTTCTTATTACCAACTTGCCAAATGCCTGTAATATTGTTTTTATTGTTTTCAGTATGATAGTACTCTTACTCTTACTCTTACTCTTACTTTTACTCTTACTCGTACTCGTACTCTTACTCTTACTCTTACTCTTACTCTTACTTTTACTCTTACTCTTACTCTTACTCTTACTCTTACTCTTACTCTTACTCTTACTCTTACTTTTACTCGTACTCTTACTCTTACTTTTACTCATACTCTTACTCTTACTTTTACTTTTACTTTTACTCGTACTCTTACTCTTACTCGTACTCGTACTCTTACTCGTACTTTTACTCTTACTCTTACTCGTACTCTTACTCTTACTCTTACTTTTACTCGTACTCTTATTCGTACTCGTACTCGTACTCGTACTCTTACTCTTACTCGTACTCTTACTCTTACTCTTACTCTTACTTTTACTCGTACTCTTATTCGTACTCTTACTCTTACTCATACTCGTACTCTTACTCTTACTCTTACTCGTGCTCTTACTCTTACTCTTACTCGTACTCGTACTCTTACTCTTACTCTTACTCGTTCTCTTACTCTTACTCTTACTCGTACTCGTACTCTTACTCTTACTCTTACTCTTACTCGTGCTCTTACTCTTACTCTTACTCTTACTCGTACTCTTACTCTTACTCTTACTCGTGCTCTTACTCTTACTCTTACTCGTACTCGTACTCGTACTCGTACTCTTACTCTTACTCTTACTCTTACTCTTACTCGTGCTCTTACTCTTACTCGTACTCGTACTCGTACTCGTACTCTTACTCGTACTCTTACTCTTACTTGTAGTACTCTTACTCTTACTCATACTCGTTCTCTTACTCGTACTCTTACTCTTACTCTTACTCGTACTCTTACTCTTACTCGTACTCGTACTCGTACTCGTACTCATACTCTTACTCGTACTCTTACTCTTACTTGTACTCTTACTCTTACTCATACTCGTTCTCTTACTCGTACTCTTACTCTTACTCGTACTCTTACTCGTACTCTTACTGTTACTCTTACTTGTACTCTTACTCTTACTCGTACTCTTACTCTTACTCGTACTCGTACTCTTACTCGTACTCTTACTCTTACTCTTACTTGTACTCTTACTCTTACTCATACTCTTTCTATTACTCGTACTCTTTCTCTTACTCTTACTCGTACTCGTACTCTTACTCGTACTCTTACTCTTACTCTTACTTGTACTCTTACTCTTACTCATACTCGTTCTCTTACTCGTACTCGTTCTCTTACTCGTACTCTTACTCGTACTCTTACTCGTACTCTTACTCGTACTCTTACTCTTACTCTTACTCTTACTTGTACTCTTACTCTTACTCATACTCGTTCTCTTACTCGTACTCGTACTCTTACTCTTACTCTTACTCTTACTTGTACTCTTACTCTTACTCGTACTCTTACTCTTACTTTTACTCGTATTCTTACTCGTACTCGTACTCGTACTCTTACTCTTACTCTTACTTGTACTCTTACTCGTACTCGTACTCTTACTCGTACTCTTACTCTTACTCGTACTCTGTACTCTTACTCGTACTTGTACTCGTACTTGAGTACTCATACTCTTACTCTTACACTTACTCTGTACTCTTACTCGTACTCGTACTCGTAGTCGTACTAAGTACTCATACTCTTACTCTTACTCTGTACTCTTACTCTTACTCGTACTCTTACTCTTACTCTTACTCGTACTCTTACTCGTACTCTTACTCTTACTCGTACTCTGTACTCTTACTCGTACTTGTACTCGTACTTGAGTACTCATACTCTTACTCTTACTCTTACTCTGTACTCTTACTCGTACTCGTACTCGTAGTCGTACTCGAGTACTCATACTCTTACTCTTACACTGTACTCTTACTCTTACTCGTACTCTTACTCTTACTCTTACTCGTACTCTTACTCTTACTCGTACTCTTACTCTTACTCTTACTCGTACTCGTACTCTTACTCTTACTCTTACTCTTACTCTTACTCTGTACTCTGTACTCTTACTCGTACTCGTACTCGTACTCGAGTACTCATACTCTTACTCTTACTCTGTACTCTTACTCGTACTCGAGTACTCATACTCTTACTCTTACTCTTACTCTTACTCTGTACTCTTACTCGTACTCGTACTCGAGTACTCATACTCTTACTCGTACTCTTACTCGTGCTAGTACTCATACTCTTACTCTTACTCATACTCTTACTCTTACTCTTACTCTTACTCTGTACTCTTACTCGTACTCGTACTCGAGTACTCATACTCTTACTCGTACTCTTACTCTTACTCGTACTCTTACTTGTACTCTTACTCTTACTCATACTCGTTCTCTTACTCGTACTCTTACTCTTACTCTTACTTGTACTCTTACTCTTACTCGTACTCTTACTCTTACTTTTACTCGTATTCTTACTCGTACTCGTACTCGTACTCGTACTCTTACTCTTACTCTTACTCTTACTTGTACTCTTACTCGTACTCGTACTCTTACTCGTACTCTTACTCTTACTCGTACTCTGTACTCTTACTCGTACTTGTACTCGTACTTGAGTACTCATACTCTTACTCTTACTCTTACTCTGTACTCTTACTCGTACTCGTACTCGTAGTCGTACTCGAGTACTCATACTCTTACTCTTACTCTGTACTCTTACTCGTACTCGAGTACTCATACTCTTACTCTGTACTCTTACTCTTACTCGTACTCTTACTCTTACTCGTACTCGTACTCTTACTCTTACTCTTACTCTTACTCTGTACTCTTACTCGTACTCGTACTCGTACTCGAGTACTCATACTCTTACTCTTACTCTGTACTCTTACTCTTACTCGTACTCGTACTCGAGTACTCATACTCTTACTCTTACTCTGTACTCTTACTCGTACTCGAGTACTCATACTCTTTCTTACATTTTCACAAGATTTAAGTTCATTTGTTTCTGTATTTTTCATATTTACTTTCATATTGTGACGTCTTTTTATGTAGTTTTTATATAATAGTCTTTTTCATGCATTTTTTAACCCCTTCGTCATCCAACGAGAAGTGTTTAAAAAAATGTAAATTAAAATCTATTTTAGTCACTGGGCAGTGGTTAAAACTCTAGACAGAAACTGGTCGTAAGCTGTGTGAACATTTTGTTCTCTTCATATTCTTTCCCAGTTTAGTGTAAGTGGACTTTGCCTGTCAACACTGATGGTTTTCCTCGTCTTACTTCTGCTTTATGGGAACAGGAAACAGAACAAAAAAGTGGTCACTGATGTCATGATATAAGATTCATCCTAGTGTCATATTTGTGTGTATATTTATATGTATGAACCATGTGCTGTGTGAAGAACTCTGCTGATTTTAGGGGACAGCATTAAACTGCATTATATTCACAAATCCTTCTGTTGGTTTGTGGTTTTTAATTTTAAACAAATCAATATTGAAGTCACCACAGACAACAAGATCTTTGTGAGAATCATGTGTAAATAACTGTTCAATGTTCTGTAAATACATCTGTATTTGAGCCGCTCTACAAATACAACTTATCTTTTTTTTCTGTTTACAGTTTCCACTGTGATGCACTGTTCCAGGAGATTTTCTATGCAAATGATTTTGTCTCTGACCCAACATTTTAGGTGGTTCTGAATGTGCTTTTCTCTTCATACATGTTATAGTGTCCAGTGTGTTTGAGTCGTTCCTCACACATGTGTCACTAATGCAAAGTCAAAAGGAAATGTTGTTGAATCTAATCTTTTCTGGACTGAACATTTGTCTGGAAGCTTCTGCTGTTTAAATGAATGAAAGACAAAGTTCATTCTGCCTCTTAGACAAGTCAATAATGCTGCTGTCATCATAATAATCACAGTTATTAGTGATGGTGTTAAAGAAGTGATTATCTGGGTTCAGTTTTCATTTAGATCATACGTCTGCACCTCAGTAATGACTGTGTCTTCACCTTCACTGTCTGATGATACAACAGTTCTGGACTCACTTTATGTTTTATGTCTTGTGTCCAGGTTCAGTTCATGTTTTATGTCTTGTGTCCAGGTTCAGTTCAGGGCCTGTTTAATCCACAGCACCTTTGCTGCTTCAGGGCTCCATTCAGCTGAATGAAGACACCACAAATGATGATGCACTTTTTCAAATGATTTTAAACCATTATGTAGTTTTAAATGATTTCACATGATTCTGAACTTTTGTCCATTGTTCATAACTTTGCTCTACACACAGTGGTCAGATTATACAACCTCAATTTAACACTTGTTTCCATGGAGAATGTTCCTGAGTGTAGCTTTACCTTCCTCCCTCGCCCCTCGGAGTGCCGGGTTATGTGTGGGTGGTGCAGCGCCCCCTGGTGTATGTGTGGGTGGTGCAGCGCCCCCTGGTGTATGTGTGGGTGGTGCAGCGCCCCCTGGTATATGTGTGGGTGCAGCGCCCCCTGGTGTATGTGTGGGTGCAGCGCCCCCTGGTGTATGTGTGGGTGGTGCAGCGCCCCCTGGTGTATGTGTGGGTGGTGCAGCGCCCCCTGGTGTTCACTCTGAGTCTGTTTCAGAGAATTCGATGGAGCAGCCGACCTCCACACAGGCATCTCCAACACACAAGGTACAGGACTAGACCAGGACTAGACCAGGACTAGACCAGGACTAGACCAGGACTGAACCAGGACCTGGTCTGACTCGGTCTGACTCGGTCTGACCGGGTCTGACCCGGTCTGTCCCGGTCTGACCCGGTCTGACCCGGTCTGACCCGGTCTGTCCCGGTCTGACCCGGTCTGACTCGGTCTGTCCCGGTCTGACCCGGTCTGACTCGGTCTGACCCGGTCTGACCCGGTCTGACTCGGTCTGACCCGGTCTGTCCCGGTCTGACCCGGTCTGACTCGGTCTGTCCCGGTCTGACCCGGTCTGTCCCGGTCTGACCGGGTCTGACCCGGTCTGACCCGGTCTGACCCGGTCTGACCCGGTCTGACCCGGTCTGACTCGGTCTGACCCGGTCTGTCCCGGTCTGACCCGGTCTGACTCGGTCTGTCCCGGTCTGACCCGGTCTGTCCCGGTCTGACCCGGTCTGACTCGGTCTGTCCCGGTCTGACCCGGTCTGACTCGGTCTGTCCCGGTCTGACCCGGTCTGACTCGGTCTGACCCGGTCTGACCCGGTCTGACTCGGTCTGACCCGGTCTGTCCCGGTCTGACCCGGTCTCACCCGTCTGACCGGGTCTGACCCGGTCTGACCCGGTCTGACCCGGTCTGACCCGGTCTGACTCGGTCTGACCCGGTCTGTCCCGGTCTGACTCGGTCTGTCCCGGTCTGACCCGGTCTGTCCCGGTCTGACCCGGTCTGACTCGGTCTGTCCCGGTCTGACCCGGTCTGACTCGGTCTGACCCGGTCTGACCCGGTCTGACTCGGTCTGACCCGGTCTGTCCCGGTCTGACCCGGTCTGACTCGGTCTGTCCCGGTCTGACCCGGTCTGTCCCGGTCTGACCCGGTCTGACTCGGTCTGTCCCGGTCTGACCCGGTCTGACTCGGTCTGTCCCGGTCTGACTCGGTCTGACCCAGTCTGTCCCGGTCTGACCCGGTCTGACTCGGTCTGACCCGGTCTGACCCGGTCTGACTCGGTCTGACCCGGTCTGTCCCGGTCTGACCCGGTCTGACTCGGTCTGACCCGGTCTGTCCCGGTCTGACCCGGTCTCACCCGTCTGACCCGGTCTGACCCGGTCTGACCCGGTCTGACCCGTCTGTCCCAGGTGTGGTGTATAACTACACGGCGGGCGGGGTGCGGCGGGACTCGTGCGGGTGGGAAGAGTCTGTGGTGGTTCCTCTGGTTCGACCCGACATGTTTCACCTCCTGGACCGATGGGACCAGTACCTGGAGCGATTCTCCCAGGGCTCGGCCTGGGACCCGGTCTGGACCAGGTACGAGGACCTGACTCTGGACTCTGGACCTGACTCTGGACTCTGGACCGGACTCTGAACCAGACTCTGGACTCTGAACCAGACTCTGGACTCTGGACTCTGGACCGGACTCTGAACCAGACTCTGGACTCTGGACTCTGAACCAGACTCTGGACTCTGGACTCTGGACCAGACTCTGGACTCTGGACCGGACTCTGGACTCTGGACTGGACTCTGGACTCTGGACCTGACTCTGGACTCTAGACCAGACTCTGGACCGGACTCTGGACTCTGAACCAGACTCTGGACTCTGGACTCTGGACCAGACTCTGATCTCTGGACCGGACTCTGGACTCTGGACCAGACTCTGGACTCTGGACCGAACTCTGGATTTTGGACTCTGGACCAGACTCTGGACACTGGACTCTGGACCAGACTCTGGACTCTGGACCGGACTCTGGACTCTGGACCTGACTCTGGACTCTGGACCTGACTCTGGACTCTGGACCAGACTCTGGACTCTGGACCGGACTCTGGACTCTGGACCAGACTCTGGACCCTGGACCTGACTCTGGACTCTGGACCAGACTCTGGACTCTGGACCTGACTTTGGACTCTGGACCAGACTCTGGACTCTGGACCGGACTCTGGACTCTGGACCGGACTCTGGACTCTGGACTCTGGACCTGACTCTGGACTCTGGACCAGACTCTGGACTCTAGATCTGGACTCTGGACCAGACTCTGGACTCTGGACCAGACTCTGGACTCTGGACCAGACTCTGGACTCTGGACTCTGGACTGGACTCTGGACTCTGGACCGGACTCTGGACTCTGGACCAGACTCTGGACTCTGGATCTGGACTCTGGACCAGACTCTGGACTCTGGACCAGACTCTGGACTCTGGACCAGACTCTGGACTCTGGACTCTGAACCAGACTCTGGACCCTGGTCCGGACTCTGGACCTGAGTGACCCGACTCTCCGCAGGTTCGACCCTCAGAGCCATAACTGCTTCAGCTTCTGTCTGGACTTCGTGAATGTGGTTCTGGAGGTTCTGGGTCAGAGTCGCGTGACCCGAGAATCTTTGACCCAGAACCTCATCTTGCCGCGTATGAAGCGCCTCTGGAAGTACAGCGCCATCTACAGGAGGGTGGAGCGAGAGGGCTGCTACGCCCTGGAGCCCGACCAGGACCAGGACCAAGACTAGACCAGGACCAGGACCAGGACCAGGACCAGGACCAGGACCAGGACCAGTGCCTCTGGAAGTACAGCGCCATCTACAGGAGGGTGGAGCGAGAGGGCTGCTATGCCCTGGAGCCCGACCAGGACCAGGACCAGGACTAGACCAGGACCAGGACCAGGACCAGGACCAGGACCAGTGCCTCTGGAAGTACAGCGCCATCTACAGGAGGGTGGAGCGAGAGGGCTGCTACGCCCTGGAGCCCGACCAGGACCAGGACCAGGACCAGGACTAGACCAGGACCAGGACCAGGACCAGGACTAGACCAGGACCAGGACCAGGACCAGGACCAGGACCAGGACTCTTCTAACACTTTGGTCTCATTTGTATTTGGACTGAAAAATGTTTCGTGATTTAGTTTAATTGTAAATGAAAAGATCCCAGAGAAGATTCCAGAGAAGATCCCAGAGAAGATCCCAGAGAAGATCTCAGAGGAGATTCCCCTGTTTGTGTTTTTGTGCGGCTCCTTCACACCTGATGCTCGGTGTTGATTTTTATTCTTATCTTGAATTATAAATGACTTTTGACTTTATTCTGGGCTCTGTTTGTACTTCAATAATAAAGTCCTGGTGTTTTAAAAGAGCCTCTGAAGTCTGTGAAGTGTGTTCACTGTGTCGACATAAAGAGACTGTAAATAAAGCCTCTCTTAGACCGAACACACATTTATAGAGGCGTAAATACATCATAATATAATATATACACATTATTATTAGTATTTTTATCAGTATTTACTCAGATTTGTACAGATTCTATAGCGAGAGGAAAAGCGGAACCAAAGCGTCGTCCCCGTGTGCGCCCGGGACCGTTTGAGTGCTGCACCTCCGCCTGTTTCCGCCAAAACAAACCCGCATGTGAGAGTTTAACGGCGACACACCGGGGACAGAGGAGGTGCAGAGGAGGACAGAGGAGGAGAGAGGAGGACAGAGGAGGACAGAGGAGGAGAGAGGAGGTGCAGAGGAGGATAGAGGAGGACAGAGGAGGATAGAGGAGGTACAGAGGAGGAGAGAGGAGGTGCAGAGGAGGAGAGAGGAGGAGGAGAGAGGAGGAGGAGAGAGGAGGAGGAGAGAGGAGGACAGAGGAGGATAGAGGAGGACAGAGGAGGAGAGAGGAGGTGCAGAGGAGGAGAGAGGAGGACTGAGGACAGAGGAGGTGCAGAGGAGGCCCCGGGGGGAGGATGGAGGCCGAGTTCCGGGCCCCAAAGAGACGGCCCCGGGTCTATGAGGTCTATGAGGCTCCGCTCCCCCTGAACCAGGACCGGGACCAGGACCAGGACCAGGACCAGGACCGGTTCAGAGCGGATCTCATCAACCAACAAGTCCTGGTGCAGAACCCAGACCACATCAGGACTATCTACAGACAGGTGCTAAACCAGGACTAAACCAGGATTAAACCAGGACTAAACCAAGACTAAACCAGGACTAAACTGGGACTAAACCAGGACTGAACCAGGACTAAACTGGGACTAAACCAGGACTAACCCAGGACTAACCAAGGTACTAACCCAGGTACTAACCCAGGTACTAATCCAGGACTAACCCAGGACTAACCCAGGACTAACCCAGGACTAACCCAGGTACTAACCCAGGTACTAATCCAGGACTAAACCAGGACTAACCCAGGACTAACCCAGGACTTTGTCTGTTTCAGGGTTTCTTTGGTAAAGGGGTCCTGTCCAGGTCTGGTCCTGTCCACAGTGTTTCTGCCCAGTGGGAAAGTGAGTGACTTTGAATTGGTTTAAAACAGGTTCAAAATGTTCATTTGTTTGTTGTTAAAGTTCCACATAAACAGGAACAGTTTGTTTGTTGTTAAAGTTCCACATAAACAGGAACAGTTTGTTTGTTGTTAAAGTTCCACATAAACAGGAACAGTTTGTTTGTTGTTAAAGTTCCACATAAACAGGAACAGTTTGTTTGTTGTTAAAGTTCCAGATAAACAGGAACAGTTTGTTTGTTGTTAAAGTTCCACATAAACAGGAACAGTTTGTTTGTTGTTAAAGTTCCACATAAACAGGAACAGTTTGTTTGTTGTTAAAGTTCCAGATAAACAGGAACAGTTTGTTTGTTGTTAAAGTTCCACATAAACAGGAACAGTTTGTTTGTTGTTAAAGTTCCAGATAAACAGGAACAGTTTGTTTGTTGTTAAAGTTCCAGATAAACAGGAACAGTTTGTTTGTCGTTAAAGTTCCAGATAAACAGGAACAGTTTGTTTGTTGTTAAAGTTCCACATAAACAGGAACAGTTTGTTTGTTGTTAAAGTTCCAGATAAACAGGAACAGTTTGTTTGTTGGTTGTTAAAGTTCTACATAAACAGGAACAGTTTGTTTGTTGTTAAAGTTCCACATAAACAGGAACAGTTTGTTTGTTGTTAAAGTTCCACATAAACAGGAACAGTTTGTTTGTTGTTAAAGTTCCAGATAAACAGGAACAGTTTGTTTGTTGTTAAAGTTCCACATAAACAGGAACAGTTTGTTTGTTGTTAAAGTTCCACATAAACAGGAACAGTTTGTTTGTTGTTAAAGTTCCAGATAAACAGGAACAGTTTGTTTGTTGTTAAAGTTCCACATAAACAGGAACAGTTTGTTTGTTGTTAAAGTTCCACATAAACAGGAACAGTTTGTTTGTCGTTAAAGTTCCAGATAAACAGGAACAGTTTGTTTGTTGTTAAAGTTCCACATAAACAGGAACAGTTTGTTTGTTGTTAAAGTTCCACATAAACAGGAACAGTTTGTTTGTTGTTAAAGTTCCACATAAACAGGAACAGTTTGTTTGTTGTTAAAGTTCCACATAAACAGGAACAGTTTGTTTGTTGTTAAAGTTCCACATAAACAGGAACAGTTTGTTTGTTGTTAAAGTTCCAGATAAACAGGAACAGTTTGTTTGTTGTTAAAGTTCCACATAAACAGGAACAGTTTGTTTGTTGTTAAAGTTCCACATAAACAGGAACAGTTTGTTTGTTGTTAAAGTTCCAGATAAACAGGAACAGTTTGTTTGTTGTTAAAGTTCCACATAAACAGGAACAGTTTGTTTGTCGTTAAAGTTCCAGATAAACAGGAACAGTTTGTTTGTTGTTAAAGTTCCACATAAACAGGAACAGTTTGTTTGTTGTTAAAGTTCCACATAAACAGGAACAGTTTGTTTGTCGTTAAAGTTCCAGATAAACAGGAACAGTTTGTTTGTTGTTAAAGTTCCACATAAACAGGAACAGTTTGTTTGTTGTTAAAGTTCCAGATAAACAGGAACAGTTTGTTTGTCGTTAAAGTTCCAGATAAACAGGAACAGTTTGTTTGTTGTTAAAGTTCCACATAAACAGGAACAGTTTGTTTGTTGTTAAAGTTCCACAGGAACAGTTTGTTTGTTGTTAAAGTTCCAGATAAACAGGAACAGTTTGTTTGTTGTTAAAGTTCCAGATAAACAGGAACAGTTTGTTTGTTGTTAAAGTTCCACATAAACAGGAACAGTTTGTTTGTTGTTAAAGTTCCACATAAACAGGAACAGTTTGTTTGTCGTTAAAGTTCCAGATAAACAGGAACAGTTTGTTTGTTGTTAAAGTTCCACATAAACAGGAACAGTTTGTTTGTTGTTAAAGTTCCAGATAAACAGGAACAGTTTGTTTGTCGTTAAAGTTCCAGATAAACAGGAACAGTTTGTTTGTTGTTAAAGTTCCACATAAACAGGAACAGTTTGTTTGTTGTTAAAGTTCCAGATAAACAGGAACAGTTTGTTTGTTGTTAAAGTTCCACAGGAACAGTTTGTTTGTTGTTAAAGTTCCAGATAAACAGGAACAGTTTGTTTGTTGTTAAAGTTCCACATAAACAGGAACAGTTTGTTTGTTGTTAAAGTTCCAGATAAACAGGAACAGTTTGTTTGTCGTTAAAGTTCCAGATAAACAGGAACAGTTTGTTTGTTGTTAAAGTTCCACATAAACAGGAACAGTTTGTTTGTTGTTAAAGTTCCACATAAACAGGAACAGTTTGTTTGTTGTTAAAGTTCCACATAAACAGGAACAGTTTGTTTGTTGTTAAAGTTCCACATGAACAGGAACAGTTTGTTTGTTGTTAAAGTTCCACATAAACAGGAACAGTTTGTTTGTTGTTAAAGTTCCACATAAACAGGAACAGTTTGTTTGTTGTTAAAGTTCCACATGAACAGGAACAGTTTGTTTGTTGTTAAAGTTCCAGATGAACAGGAACAGTTTGTTTGTTGTTAAAGTTCCAGATGAACAGGAACAGTTTGTTTGTTGTTAAAGTTCCAGATAAACAGGAACAGTTTGTTTGTTGTTAAAGTTCCACATAAACAGGAACAGTTTGTTTGTAGTTAAAGTTCCACATAAACAGTAACAGTTTGTTTGTTGTTAAAGTTCCACATAAACAGCAACAGTTTGTTTGTTGTTAAAGTTCCACATAAACAGGAACAGTTTGTTTGTCGTTAAAGTTCCAGATAAACAGGAACAGTTTGTTTGTTGTTAAAGTTCCACATAAACAGGAACAGTTTGTTTGTTGTTAAAGTTCCAGATAAACAGGAACAGTTTGTTTGTTGTTAAAGTTCCAGATAAACAGGAACAGTTTGTTTGTCGTTAAAGTTCCAGATAAACAGGAACAGTTTGTTTGTTGTTAAAGTTCCACATAAACAGGAACAGTTTGTTTGTTGTTAAAGTTCCAGATAAACAGGAACAGTTTGTTTGTTGTTAAAGTTCCACAGGAACAGTTTGTTTGTTGTTAAAGTTCCAGATAAACAGGAACAGTTTGTTTGTTGTTAAAGTTCCACATAAACAGGAACAGTTTGTTTGTTGTTAAAGTTCCAGATAAACAGGAACAGTTTGTTTGTCGTTAAAGTTCCAGATAAACAGGAACAGTTTGTTTGTTGTTAAAGTTCCACATAAACAGGAACAGTTTGTTTGTTGTTAAAGTTCCACATAAACAGGAACAGTTTGTTTGTTGTTAAAGTTCCAGATAAACAGGAACAGTTTGTTTGTCGTTAAAGTTCCAGATAAACAGGAACAGTTTGTTTGTTGTTAAAGTTCCACATAAACAGGAACAGTTTGTTTGTTGTTAAAGTTCCACATAAACAGGAACAGTTTGTTTGTTGTTAAAGTTCCACATAAACAGGAACAGTTTGTTTGTTGTTAAAGTTCCACATAAACAGGAACAGTTTGTTTGTTGTTAAAGTTCCACATAAACAGGAACAGTTTGTTTGTTGTTAAAGTTCCAGATAAACAGGAACAGTTTGTTTGTTGTTAAAGTTCCAGATAAACAGGAACAGTTTGTTTGTCGTTAAAGTTCCAGATAAACAGGAACAGTTTGTTTGTTGTTAAAGTTCCACATAAACAGGAACAGTTTGTTTGTTGTTAAAGTTCCAGATAAACAGGAACAGTTTGTTTGTTGTTAAAGTTCCAGATAAACAGGAACAGTTTGTTTGTTGTTAAAGTTCCAGATAAACAGGAACAGTTTGTTTGTTGTTAAAGTTCCAGATAAACAGGAACATTTTGTTTGTTGTTAAAGTTCCAGATAAACAGGAACAGTTTGTTTGTTGTTAAAGTTCCACATAAACAGGAACAGTTTGTTTGTTGTTAAAGTTCCACATAAACAGGAACAGTTTGTTTGTTGTTAAAGTTCCACATAAACAGGAACAGTTTGTTTGTTGTTAAAGTTCCACATAAACAGGAACAGTTTGTTTGTCGTTAAAGTTCCAGATAAACAGGAACAGTTTGTTTGTTGTTAAAGTTCCAGATAAACAGGAACAGTTTGTTTGTTGTTAAAGTTCCAGATAAACAGGAACAGTTTGTTTGTTGTTAAAGTTCCAGATAAACAGGAACATTTTGTTTGTTGTTAAAGTTCCAGATAAACAGGAACAGTTTGTTTGTTGTTAAAGTTCCACATAAACAGGAACAGTTTGTTTGTTGTTAAAGTTCCACATAAACAGGAACAGTTTGTTTGTTGTTAAAGTTCCACATAAACAGGAACAGTTTGTTTGTTGTTAAAGTTCCACATAAACAGGAACAGTTTGTTTGTCGTTAAAGTTCCAGATAAACAGGAACAGTTTGTTTGTTGTTAAAGTTCCAGATAAACAGGAACAGTTTGTTTGTTGTTAAAGTTCCACATAAACAGGAACAGTTTGTTTGTTGTTAAAGTTCCAGATAAACAGGAACAGTTTGTTTGTCGTTAAAGTTCCACATAAACAGGAACAGTTTGTTTGTTGTTAAAGTTCCAGATAAACAGGAACAGTTTGTTTGTTGTTAAAGTTCCACATAAACAGGAACAGTTTGTTTGTCGTTAAAGTTCCAGATAAACAGGAACAGTTTGTTTGTTGTTAAAGTTCCAGATAAACAGGAACAGTTTGTTTGTTGTTAAAGTTCCAGATAAACAGGAACAGTTTGTTTGTTGTTAAAGTTCCAGATAAACAGGAACAGTTTGTTTGTTGTTAAAGTTCCACATAAACAGGAACAGTTTGTTTGTCGTTAAAGTTCCAGATAAACAGGAACAGTTTGTTTGTTGTTAAAGTTCCACATAAACAGGAACAGTTTGTTTGTCGTTAAAGTTCCACATAAACAGGAACAGTTTGTTTGTCGTTAAAGTTCCACATAAACAGGAACAGTTTGTTTGTCGTTAAAGTTCCACATAAACAGGAACAGTTTGTTTGTTGTTAAAGTTCCACATAAACAGGAACAGTTTGTTTGTTGTTAAAGTTCCACATAAACAGGAACAGTTTGTTTGTTGTTAAAGTTCCACATAAACAGGAACAGTTTGTTTGTTGTTAAAGTTCCACATAAACAGGAACAGTTTGTTTGTTGTTAAAGTTCCACATAAACAGGAACAGTTTGTTTGTTGTTAAAGTTCCACATAAACAGGAACAGTTTGTTTGTTGTTAAAGTTCCAGATAAACAGGAACAGTTTGTTTGTCGTTAAAGTTCCAGATAAACAGGAACAGTTTGTTTGTCGTTAAAGTTCCAGATAAACAGGAACAGTTTGTTTGTTGTTAAAGTTCCAGATAAACAGGAACAGTTTGTTTGTTGTTAAAGTTCCAGATAAACAGGAACAGTTTGTTTGTTGTTAAAGTTCCAGATAAACAGGAACAGTTTGTTTGTTGTTAAAGTTCCAGATAAACAGGAACAGTTTGTTTGTTGTTAAAGTTCCAGATAAACAGGAACATTTTGTTTGTTGTTAAAGTTCCAGATAAACAGGAACAGTTTGTTTGTTGTTAAAGTTCCACATAAACAGGAACAGTTTGTTTGTTGTTAAAGTTCCACATAAACAGGAACAGTTTGTTTGTTGTTAAAGTTCCACATAAACAGGAACAGTTTGTTTGTTGTTAAAGTTCCACATAAACAGGAACAGTTTGTTTGTCGTTAAAGTTCCAGATAAACAGGAACAGTTTGTTTGTTGTTAAAGTTCCAGATAAACAGGAACAGTTTGTTTGTTGTTAAAGTTCCAGATAAACAGGAACAGTTTGTTTGTTGTTAAAGTTCCACATAAACAGGAACAGTTTGTTTGTTGTTAAAGTTCCACATAAACAGGAACAGTTTGTTTGTCGTTAAAGTTCCAGATAAACAGGAACAGTTTGTTTGTTGTTAAAGTTCCAGATAAACAGGAACAGTTTGTTTGTTGTTAAAGTTCCACATAAACAGGAACAGTTTGTTTGTTGTTAAAGTTCCAGATAAACAGGAACAGTTTGTTTGTCGTTAAAGTTCCACATAAACAGGAACAGTTTGTTTGTTGTTAAAGTTCCAGATAAACAGGAACAGTTTGTTTGTTGTTAAAGTTCCACATAAACAGGAACAGTTTGTTTGTCGTTAAAGTTCCAGATAAACAGGAACAGTTTGTTTGTTGTTAAAGTTCCAGATAAACAGGAACAGTTTGTTTGTTGTTAAAGTTCCAGATAAACAGGAACAGTTTGTTTGTTGTTAAAGTTCCAGATAAACAGGAACAGTTTGTTTGTTGTTAAAGTTCCACATAAACAGGAACAGTTTGTTTGTCGTTAAAGTTCCAGATAAACAGGAACAGTTTGTTTGTTGTTAAAGTTCCACATAAACAGGAACAGTTTGTTTGTCGTTAAAGTTCCACATAAACAGGAACAGTTTGTTTGTCGTTAAAGTTCCACATAAACAGGAACAGTTTGTTTGTCGTTAAAGTTCCACATAAACAGGAACAGTTTGTTTGTTGTTAAAGTTCCACATAAACAGGAACAGTTTGTTTGTTGTTAAAGTTCCACATAAACAGGAACAGTTTGTTTGTTGTTAAAGTTCCACATAAACAGGAACAGTTTGTTTGTTGTTAAAGTTCCACATAAACAGGAACAGTTTGTTTGTTGTTAAAGTTCCACATAAACAGGAACAGTTTGTTTGTTGTTAAAGTTCCACATAAACAGGAACAGTTTGTTTGTTGTTAAAGTTCCAGATAAACAGGAACAGTTTGTTTGTCGTTAAAGTTCCAGATAAACAGGAACAGTTTGTTTGTCGTTAAAGTTCCAGATAAACAGGAACAGTTTGTTTGTTGTTAAAGTTCCAGATAAACAGGAACAGTTTGTTTGTTGTTAAAGTTCCAGATAAACAGGAACAGTTTGTTTGTTGTTAAAGTTCCAGATAAACAGGAACAGTTTGTTTGTTGTTAAAGTTCCAGATAAACAGGAACAGTTTGTTTGTTGTTAAAGTTCCACATAAACAGGAACAGTTTGTTTGTTGTTAAAGTTCCAGATAAACAGGAACAGTTTGTTTGTTGTTAAAGTTCCAGATAAACAGGAACAGTTTGTTTGTTGTTAAAGTTCCACATAAACAGGAACAGTTTGTTTGTCGTTAAAGTTCCACATAAACAGGAACAGTTTGTTTGTCGTTAAAGTTCCACATAAACAGGAACAGTTTGTTTGTTGTTAAAGTTCCACATAAACAGGAACAGTTTGTTTGTTGTTAAAGTTCCACATAAACAGGAACAGTTTGTTTGTTGTTAAAGTTCCACATAAACAGGAACAGTTTGTTTGTTGTTAAAGTTCCACATAAACAGGAACAGTTTGTTTGTTGTTAAAGTTCCACATAAACAGGAACAGTTTGTTTGTTGTTAAAGTTCCACATAAACAGGAACAGTTTGTTTGTTGTTAAAGTTCCACATAAACAGGAACAGTTTGTTTGTTGTTAAAGTTCCAGATAAACAGGAACAGTTTGTTTGTTGTTAAAGTTCCACATAAACAGGAACAGTTTGTTTGTCGTTAAAGTTCCACATAAACAGGAACAGTTTGTTTGTTCTTAAAGTTCCACATAAACAGGAACAGTTTGTTTGTTGTTAAAGTTCCAGATAAACAGGAACAGTTTGTTTGTTGTTAAAGTTCCACATAAACAGGAACAGTTTGTTTGTTGTTAAAGTTCCACATAAACAGGAACAGTTTGTTTGTCGTTAAAGTTCCACATAAACAGGAACAGTTTGTTTGTCGTTAAAGTTCCACATAAACAGGAACAGTTTGTTTGTCGTTAAAGTTCCACATAAACAGGAACAGTTTGTTTGTCGTTAAAGTTCCACATAAACAGGAACAGTTTGTTTGTTGTTAAAGTTCCACATAAACAGGAACAGTTTGTTTGTCGTTAAAGTTCCAGATAAACAGGAACAGTTTGTTTGTTGTTAAAGTTCCAGATAAACAGGAACAGTTTGTTTGTCGTTAAAGTTCCAGATAAACAGGAACAGTTTGTTTGTTGTTAAAGTTCCACATAAACAGGAACAGTTTGTTTGTTGTTAAAGTTCCACATAAACAGGAACAGTTTGTTTGTTGTTAAAGTTCCACATAAACAGGAACAGTTTGTTTGTTGTTAAAGTTCCAGATAAACAGGAACAGTTTGTTTGTTGTTAAAGTTCCAGATAAACAGGAACAGTTTGTTTGTTGTTAAAGTTCCAGATAAACAGGAACAGTTTGTTTGTTGTTAAAGTTCCAGATAAACAGGAACAGTTTGTTTGTTGTTAAAGTTCCAGATAAACAGGAACAGTTTGTTTGTTGTTAAAGTTCCACATAAACAGGAACAGTTTGTTTGTTGTTAAAGTTCCAGATAAACAGGAACAGTTTGTTTGTTGTTAAAGTTCCAGATAAACAGGAACAGTTTGTTTGTTGTTAAAGTTCCACATAAACAGGAACAGTTTGTTTGTCGTTAAAGTTCCACATAAACAGGAACAGTTTGTTTGTTGTTAAAGTTCCACATAAACAGGAACAGTTTGTTTGTTGTTAAAGTTCCACATAAACAGGAACAGTTTGTTTGTCGTTAAAGTTCCAGATAAACAGGAACAGTTTGTTTGTTGTTAAAGTTCCAGATAAACAGGAACAGTTTGTTTGTCGTTAAAGTTCCAGATAAACAGGAACAGTTTGTTTGTTGTTAAAGTTCCAGATAAACAGGAACAGTTTGTTTGTTGTTAAAGTTCCAGATAAACAGGAACAGTTTGTTTGTTGTTAAAGTTCCACATAAACAGGAACAGTTTGTTTGTTGTTAAAGTTCCACATAAACAGGAACAGTTTGTTTGTTGTTAAAGTTCCACATAAACAGGAACAGTTTGTTTGTCGTTAAAGTTCCACATAAACAGGAACAGTTTGTTTGTTGTTAAAGTTCCACATAAACAGGAACAGTTTGTTTGTTGTTAAAGTTCCACATAAACAGGAACAGTTTGTTTGTTGTTAAAGTTCCAGATAAACAGGAACAGTTTGTTTGTTGTTAAAGTTCCACATAAACAGGAACAGTTTGTTTGTCGTTAAAGTTCCAGATAAACAGGAACAGTTTGTTTGTTGTTAAAGTTCCACATAAACAGGAACAGTTTGTTTGTCGTTAAAGTTCCACATAAACAGGAACAGTTTGTTTGTCGTTAAAGTTCCAGATAAACAGGAACAGTTTGTTTGTTGTTAAAGTTCCACATAAACAGGAACAGTTTGTTTGTTGTTAAAGTTCCAGATAAACAGGAACAGTTTGTTTGTTGTTAAAGTTCCAGATAAACAGGAACAGTTTGTTTGTTGTTAAAGTTCCACATAAACAGGAACAGTTTGTTTGTCGTTAAAGTTCCACATAAACAGGAACAGTTTGTTTGTTGTTAAAGTTCCACATAAACAGGAACAGTTTGTTTGTTGTTAAAGTTCCACATAAACAGGAACAGTTTGTTTGTCGTTAAAGTTCCACATAAACAGGAACAGTTTGTTTGTCGTTAAAGTTCCAGATAAACAGGAACAGTTTGTTTGTTGTTAAAGTTCCAGATAAACAGGAACAGTTTGTTTGTTGTTAAAGTTCCAGATAAACAGGAACAGTTTGTTTGTTGTTAAAGTTCCAGATAAACAGGAACAGTTTGTTTGTCGTTAAAGTTCCACATAAACAGGAACAGTTTGTTTGTCGTTAAAGTTCCAGATAAACAGGAACAGTTT
This sequence comes from Odontamblyopus rebecca, assembly GCA_030686955.1. Classification (NCBI taxonomy): domain Eukaryota; kingdom Metazoa; phylum Chordata; class Actinopteri; order Gobiiformes; family Gobiidae; genus Odontamblyopus; species Odontamblyopus rebecca. The sequence continues at coordinate 577,327 of CM060663.1, read as the reverse complement.
GTTTGTTGTTAAAGTTCCACATAAACAGGAACAGTTTGTTTGTTGTTAAAGTTCCAGATAAACAGGAACAGTTTGTTTGTTGTTAAAGTTCCACATAAACAGGAACAGTTTGTTTGTTGTTAAAGTTCCAGATAAACAGGAACAGTTTGTTTGTCGTTAAAGTTCCACATAAACAGGAACAGTTTGTTTGTCGTTAAAGTTCCAGATAAACAGGAACAGTTTGTTTGTTGTTAAAGTTCCAGATAAACAGGAACAGTTTGTTTGTTGTTAAAGTTCCAGATAAACAGGAACAGTTTGTTTGTTGTTAAAGTTCCACATAAACAGGAACAGTTTGTTTGTCGTTAAAGTTCCACATAAACAGGAACAGTTTGTTTGTTGTTAAAGTTCCACATAAACAGGAACAGTTTGTTTGTCGTTAAAGTTCCACATAAACAGGAACAGTTTGTTTGTTGTTAAAGTTCCAGATAAACAGGAACAGTTTGTTTGTCGTTAAAGTTCCACATAAACAGGAACAGTTTGTTTGTTGTTAAAGTTCCAGATAAACAGGAACAGTTTGTTTGTCGTTAAAGTTCCACATAAACAGGAACAGTTTGTTTGTTGTTAAAGTTCCACATAAACAGGAACAGTTTGTTTGTCGTTAAAGTTCCAGATAAACAGGAACAGTTTGTTTGTTGTTAAAGTTCCAGATAAACAGGAACAGTTTGTTTGTTGTTAAAGTTCCAGATAAACAGGAACAGTTTGTTTGTTGTTAAAGTTCCACATAAACAGGAACAGTTTGTTTGTCGTTAAAGTTCCACATAAACAGGAACAGTTTGTTTGTTGTTAAAGTTCCACATAAACAGGAACAGTTTGTTTGTCGTTAAAGTTCCAGATAAACAGGTTCAAACATACTGAGTTTCTCCATGAGCTCTGGGTTGACTGACCCTGAGACGGGAAACTCTGAGTTTTCGGTTCCAGAACAGGTGATATGAATGAGGTAAATCAGCTCTGAGTAGGTTTACCTCGAGTTACGCTCGTGCACGACTACTATAAAAAGCCAGAGTCAATGGATCCCCGAAACCGTGAGCGTCACCATGACAACTACGAAAAAGAGCTCCACCTACTTCAGCTGGAGCTCGAGGGCCTCGTGGAGGCTCCGGGGAGAAAGAACAGATTTTCCGGCGTAAATCAAACACCTGCAGCGGCAAAGGAGAGAGAGGCAGAGTGGGGGAAACTGCGGCCGAGTCAATGCGTGAGTTTAAATTGTTTAATTAAGTTAATATTCAGCTGTGAGATCATCGCTTATTTGCTGAGTTAAATAGGAATAAAATCTGATTTTCGTTTAGGTGCAACAGGGGAGAGAAGAACTTGGAAGCAGCTAAAAATGAAATATAAAAATATGGTACAAAGTGTAAGGCATGTTTTTAATGCCTTAGGTTGTTAAAGTAAATGTTAATTCAGTGGATACTTCAAATAGTAATGCTAATTATGAACAAAATGCTGTTTAAACATGACCTCCACTTAAAGGAAATGAAAACTTTACTTGTTTAGCCTCTACATTTATAGTTTAATAGGCTGCATTTGAGTTCTGCTCAGCCAACAGAAAGAAGCAGAGGCCAAAAAGACGGGTGGAGGGCCACCTCCACCCACTGTGACCGAGGCTGAGGTGAGGCCACCTCCACCCACTGTGACCGAGGCTGAGGTGAGGCCACCTCCGCCCACTGTGACCGAGGCTGAGGTGAGGCCACCTCCGCCCACTGTGACCGAGGCTGAGGTGAGGCCACCTCCGCCCACTGTGACCGAGGCTGAGGTGAGGCCACCTCCACCCACTGTGACCGAGGCTGAGGTGAGGCCACCTCCGCCCACTGTGACCGAGGCTGAGGTGAGGCCACCTCCGCCCACTGTGACCGAGGCTGAGGTGAGGCCACCTCCGCCCACTGTGACCGAGGCTGAGGTGAGGCCACCTCCGCCCACTGTGACCGAGGCTGAGGTGAGGCCACCTCCGCCCACTGTGACCGAGGCTGAGGTGAGGCCACCTCCACCCACTGTGACCGAGGCTGAGGTGAGGCCACCTCCACCCACTGTGACCGAGGCTGAGGTGAGGCCACCTCCACCCACTGTGACCGAGGCTGAGGTGAGGCCCTCAGCCAAAACGCTCCCCGGCCAGTGGCTGAGGGCCCTGGGGGAAGCTCTTCTGAGCCCAGCACATGGACACAAGAGCCTCCATCAGATGCAAGTAAACATCTGTCTGCATTTAATCAAATCAAATAAGACCAACAGATATCTCCTATTTTATTCAGCCAACAGTGGAGGATGGTGTCCTCTGCCTGGTGCAGCCTCCCCACCCAATACAACACCCTGCAGCTGGAACTATTCCACACTCACATCCTGCCTCAGGTGGGAGGTGAAAGTACTGAAACAGTCTCTCTCTCTATCACAGGAGGAGGAGGAGGAGCAGGAGCAGGAGGAGGAGCAGGAGAAGGAGGAGGCTGATGATGATGAGGAGGAGCAGGAGGAGGAGGAGGAGGAGGAGCTGGAGGAGGAGGAGGAGGAGGCTGATGATGATGATGATGATGATGATGATGATGATGAGGAGGAGGAGGAGAATCAGGAGGAGGAGGAGCAGGAGGAGGAGGAGGAGGAGCAGGAGGCTGATGTTGATGATGATGAGGAGGAGGAGGAGGAGCAGGAGGCTGATGATGATGAGGAGGAGGAGGAGCAGGAGGAGGAGGAGGAGCAGGAGGCTGATGATGATGATGATGAGGAGAAGGAGGAGCAGGAGGAGGCTGATGATGATGAGGAGGAGGAGCAGCAGGAGGAGGAGGAGCAGGAGGAAGAGGAGCAGGAGGAGGAGGAGGCTGATGATGATGAGGAGGAGGAGCAGGAGGAAGAGGAGGAGGAGGAGGCTGATGATGATGAGGAGGAGGAGGAGCAGGAGGAGGAGGAGGCTGATGATGATGAGGAGGAGGAGCAGGAGGAAGAGGAGGAGGCTGATGATGATGATGATGAGGAGGAGGAGGAGCAGGAGGAGGAGGAGCAGGAGGCTGATGATGAGGAGGAGCAGGAGGAGGAGCAGGAGGCTGATGATGATGATGATGAGGAGGAGGAGACGCTGACTGCTGTCTCAGGAATAGATCCAGAGGGGCCAACTGAAGTATGTGTTAATATGATGTGAAGTTCCTGCAGAGCCATGAGGCCCATTCACATTTCTTTACACTGTTGAGTGAAATATAGTTTCATGTGCACTGAAGTGATGAGTGGACAAACGACTAAGTACATTTGTATGTTTCAGCAGGACATGGCTGAGCATCATGAGCAGCTCCATCAGCAGGACATGGCTGAGCATCATGAGCAGCTCCATCAGCAGGACATGGCTGAGCATCATGAGCAGCTCCATCAACAGGACATGGCTGAGCATCATGAGCAGCTCCATCAACAGGACATGGCTGAGCATCATGAGCAGCTCCATCAGCAGGACATGGCTGAGCATCATGAGCAGCTCCATCAACAGGACATGGCTGAGCATCATGAGCAGCTCCATCAGCAGGACATGGCTGAGCATCATGAGCAGCTCCATCAGCAGGACATGGCTGGGCATCATGAGCAGCTCCATCAGCAGGACATGGCTGAGCATCATGAGCAGCTCCATCAGCAGGACATGGCTGAGCATCATGAGCAGCTCCATCAGCAGGACATGGCTGAGCATCATGAGCAGCTCCATCAGCAGGACATGGCTGAGCATCATGAGCAGCTCCATCAACAGGACATGGCTGAGCATCATGAGCAGCTCCATCAGCAGGACATGGCTGAGCATCATGAGCAGCTCCATCAGCAGGACATGGCTGGGCATCATGAGCAGCTCCATCAGCAGGACATGGCTGAGCATCATGAGCAGCTCCATCAGCAGGACATGGCTGAGCATCATGAGCAGCTCCATCAGCAGGACATGGCTGAGCATCATGAGCAGCTCCATCAGCAGGACATGGCTGAGCATCATGAGCAGCTCCATCAGCAGGACATGGCTGAGCATCATGAGCAGCTCCATCAGCAGGACATGGCTGAGCATCATGAGCAGCTCCATCAGGTTCAGCCGCACAGCTTCACACAGTGAGATTTTCCTGTGAAATCTGTATGTAGAACTGCAGCACTTAAATGTTGTGCATATGTTTCACAGTTACCAGCCAAAGAGTTGTACAGACTGCACCTGATAAAGAAAATTAAAAAAACAGAAAAGGAAATGACCGATCTAGATCTGCAGATAAGGAAGGCAGATCTGGAAATTCAGTTACTGGAACAGTTGAGGTGGTGCATTGGTGAAATGGAGGAATATGTTAATAATTGGAACTATTATAAATCCTAACTGTTGCTTTTGTACTGTAGGGAATAAAGATGAACCAAATCACATTTGAATATGTGTTTTATTTTCAAAAGTAGTTCCTACAAATGAGGTCTCTCACAGTTCTTCCATCCCGGACATCTTCAGGGTGGATGGGGTCATCCTCTGGGTCATTCATTTGTACAGCAGGTGTTGCTCTCCCCTAATAACTGCAATATTATGGAGAACAGCACAGGCCACCGTGATGTCACATGACCTCTGGAGTGACCCTGAGCTTGTGCAGCCACTGGAACCTCATCTCAACCCGGGCTCTAGTCCTGCAGTGGGCCACATTAAAACGCTGTTGGGGCCCCGGCTCAGGGTCAGGGGTCAACAGAGTGGGCTGGCATGGGTAGCCTCGATCCCCCAGGAGGAGCCGTTAAACTCCCCTGTAATTATAGAGGACACATTTGAGTGCATTTAAAAAGAGCCAAAGAACATTTGTACAAAGCTTCAGCTTCCTTACCAAGTCTAGACTCCCTGTAGATCCGAGAATCATGGACAGAGCCAGGCCACTGGGCTTCTACATTTGTAATGTAGGTGTGATCGGATATGATCTTCACAGTGCAGAGAATGACATGAGTTAGTTGTATTGTACTGTAGCCTACATTTTCATACAGCCTACATATTTTTTAAGATTATAGATGATATACCTGGACATTGATGCTGTGAAAAGATTTTCTGTTCACATAATCCGCCTCATTCTCTGTAGGTGCAGTGATGGGAATGTGGGTCCCATCTATGCACCTATTATATTAGGAAGCCCTGGAAAATTACATTTAATTAAGTTCACTAATCTGACTGACTGAGGTAGCAGCAGAATGTAAAGAAATAACCAAAAAAATAAATTAAATGAAAAAGCCTATATTATTTCTACATCAATTACCTGCAATCCTGTGGAACTCCTCCTTGATGTTGCGGGTGGGTTTGTGTCCGGGGAACACCACCATCACCGGCAACAGGCGTTTCAGCACCAGGGGAACTGTCCTCACCGCTCTGCACACTGTGGCCTTGCCATAGTTGCTCCGCGTCGCCAATATTGTACAGAAAACTCCCGTTTGCATAAAAACGTAGCGCGATGCACAGGATTTGAAGGGAAGTGAGCGCACGTCCGCGGTGGGTGAAGTTTGTAATATGAGGCCGGAGGAGACTTTAAAGATAAATGACACCGTTTGATGAAAAGCGGCAGCGCTCAAACAGATATTCATCTGGAAATGACAGAATATCCAGCCTGGGCCCAAAGATTCTCTTGCGGCGCAAAGCGTTTCTCATAATTTGTGCTTCCATGTCTATTGGGTTTGGGAGGAATGGACAAGCCATGTTGTGTCAAAGCGATTTTCATGCGAGAGGAGCGGAAAAACTCAGGGTTATTTCAAGTAAACCTGTTCACAGAGTCTGTTACCACGGTGACTGACTCTGTGTTTCAGTTACGGCACTTTCTGGAACAGAAAACCCAGACTTTCCCTCATCTCAGGGTTAAACTTACTCAGAGTTTTCACATAACCCACTTTCTGGAACAGGCCCAGTTCTATAAGTTCACGTTTAAAGTTCTGTTTAATTCCTGTATTTGTTATGACAGAAAAAGAATCATTTTAGTTCAGTTGTAGCAGCAGATTCACCCACAGGTGGTGCTCTGACCTCTGACCTTCTGACCCTCTGACCTCTGACCCTCTGAGCCCTCTGACCCCTCTGACCCCTGACCCTCTGACCTCTGACCCTCTGGACCTCTGACCCCTCTGACCTCTGATTCTTGACCCTCTGATCCTCTGACCCCTGACCCTCTGACCCCTGACCCTCTGACCCCTGACCCCTCTGACCCTCTGGACCTCTGACCCCTCTGACCCTCTGACCTCTGATTCTTGACCCCCTGACCCTCTGACCCCTGACCCTCTGGACCTCTGACCTCTCTGACCCCTCTGACCCTCTGACCCCTCTGACCCCTGACCCCCTGACCCTCTTACCCCTGACCCCTCTGACCTCTGACCCCTGACCCTCTGACCCCTGACCCTCTGACTCCTGACCCTCTGACCCCTGACCCTCTGACCTCTGACCCTCTCACCTCTGACCCCTGACCCTCTGACCTCTGTGTTTCAGATCATGAAGGTTTGATGTTTCCTGTCGTTTCTTCTTCGAGGTGAAACATTTCACATTTTCATTAAACTCGTCACCTGCTTTTTGTCCTTTAACTGATTTACATGTTTTATTCTTTTATTGTTTTACTTGTTTACACATTCTTTACTCATCATTTACTCGTTGTTTACCCATTTTTTACTAATTGTTTACCCGTTGTTTACTCGTTGTTTACCCATTGTTTACCCTTTGTTTACCCGTTGGTTACACATTGTTTACCCTTTGTTTATCCGTTGTTTACCCGTTGGTTACACATTGTTTACCCTTTGTTTACCCGTTGTTTACCCGTTTGTTACACATTGTTTACCCTTTGTTTACCCGTTGTTTACCCGTTGGTTACACATTGTTTACTCATTGTTTACTCGTTGTTTACCCATTGTTTACCTTGTTTACCCAATGTTTACCCGTTGGTTACACATTGTTTACTCGTTATTTACTCATTGTTTACTTGTTCTTTACCTGTTGTTTACCCATTGTTTACCCTTTGTGGTCAGATACGAGGAGCTGCTGCGGTGGGCGGGGCAAACACTCTCTGCTCAGGGATTGGACGAGGCGGCTGTCCGTCACAGGCTGCAGCAGGTGTCCTCGAGTCTGACTGTGGACGAGGTCCGAGTCCAGACCCAGACCAGGTCTGACACGAGTCCAGGACTTTAGTCCCAAAAGAGAAACGGAAATACTGATCTGTCCTAAAGAGAACACTAAATAGAACACTGACTTGACCTAAAGAGAACACTGATCTGACCAAAAGAGAACACTAAAGAGAACACTGACTTGACCTGAAGAGAACACTGATCTGTCCTAAAGAGAACACTGATCTGTCCTAAAGAGAACACTGATCTGTCCTAAAGAGAACACTGATCTGACCTAAAGAGAACACTGATCTGTCCTAAAGAGAACACTGATCTGTCCTACAGAGAACACTGATCTGACCTAAAGAGAACACTAAAGAGAACACTGACTTGACCTAAAGAGAACACTGATCTGACCAAAAGAGAACACTGATCTGACCTAAAGAGAACACTGTTCTGTCCTAAAGAGAACACTGATCTGACCTAAAGAGAACACTGATCTGTCCTAAAGAGAACACTAAAGAGAACACTGTTCTGTCCTAAAGAGAACACTGATCTGTCCTAAAGAGAACACTGATCTGTCCTAAAGAGAACACTAAAGAGAACACTGATCTGACCTAAAGAGAACACTGATCTGACCTAAAGAGAACACTGACCTGTCCTAAAGAGAACACTAAAGAGAACACTGACTTGACCTAAAGAGAACACTGATCTGTCCTAAAGCGAACACTGATCTGTCCTAAAGAGAACACTAAAGAGAACACTGACTTGACCTAAAGAGAACACTGATCTGTCCTAAAGAGAACACTGATCTGTCCTAAAGAGAACACTAAAGAGAACACTGACTTGACCTAAAGAGAACACTGATCTGACCTAAAGAGAACACTAAAGAGAACACTGATCTGACCTAAAGAGAACACTAAAGAGAACACTGATCTGACCTAAAGAGAACACTGACCTGTCTTAAAGAGAACACTAAAGAGAACACTGACTTGACCTAAAGAGAACACTGATCTGTGCTAAAGAGAACACTGATCTGTCCTAAAGAGAACACTAAAGAGAACACTGACTTGACCTAAAGAGAACACTGATCTGACCTAAAGAGAACACTAAAGAGAACACTGATCTGACCTAAAGAGAACACTAAAGAGAACACTGTTCTGTCCTAAAGAGAACACTGATCTGACCTAAAGAGAACACTGATCTGTCCTAAAGAGAACACTGATCTGTCCTAAAGAGAACACTAAAGAGAACACTGATCTGACCTAAAGAGAACACTGATCTGACCTAAAGAGAACACTGACCTGTCCTAAAGAGAACACTAAAGAGAACACTGACTTGACCTAAAGAGAACACTGATCTGTCCTAAAGCGAACACTGATCTGTCCTAAAGAGAACACTAAAGAGAACACTGACTTGACCTAAAGAGAACACTGATCTGTCCTAAAGAGAACACTGATCTGTCCTAAAGAGAACACTAAAGAGAACACTGACTTGACCTAAAGAGAACACTGATCTGACCTAAAGAGAACACTAAAGAGAACACTGATCTGACCTAAAGAGAACACTAAAGAGAACACTGATCTGACCTAAAGAGAACACTGACCTGTCTTAAAGAGAACACTAAAGAGAACACTGACTTGACCTAAAGAGAACACTGATCTGTCCTAAAGAGAACACTGATCTGTCCTAAAGAGAACACTAAAGAGAACACTGACTTGACCTAAAGAGAACACTGATCTGACCTAAAGAGAACACTAAAGAGAACACTGATCTGACCTAAAGAGAACACTGACCTGTCTTAAAGAGAACACTAAAGAGAACACTGACTTGACCTAAAGAGAACACTGATCTGTCCTAAAGAGAACACTGATCTGTCCTAAAGAGAACACTAAAGAGAACACTGACTTGACCTAAAGAGAACACTGATCTGTCCTAAAGAGAACACTGATCTGTCCTAAAGAGAACACTAAAGAGAACACTGACTTGACCTAAAGAGAACACTGATCTGACCTAAAGAGAACACTAAAGAGAACACTGATCTGACCTAAAGAGAACACTAAAGAGAACACTGATCTGACCTAAAGAGAACACTAAAGAGAACACTGATCTGACCTAAAGAGAACACTGACCTGTCTTAAAGAGAACACTAAAGAGAACACTGACTTGACCTAAAGAGAACACTGATCTGACCTAAAGAGAACACTAAAGAGAACACTGATCTGACCTAAAGAGAACACTAAAGAGAACACTGATCTGACCTAAAGAGAACACTGATCTGACCTAAAGAGAACACTGATCTGACCTAAAGAGAACACTAAAGAGAACACTGATCTGACCTAAAGAGAACACTGACCTGTCCTAAAGAGAACACTAAAGAGAACACTGACTTGACCTAAAGAGAACACTGATCTGTCCTAAAGAGAACACTGATCTGACCTAAAGAGAACACTGATCTGACCTAAAGAGAACACTAAAGAGAACACTGATCTGTCCTAAAGAGAACACTAAAGAGAACACTGATCTGACCTAAAGAGAACACTGACCTGTCCTAAAGAGAACACTGATCTGACCTAAAGAGAACACTGATCTGACCTAAAGAGACCACTGATCTGACCTAAAGAGAACACTGATCTGACCTAAAGAGAACACTAAAGAGAACACTGATCTGACCTAAAGAGAACACTGACCTGTCCTAAAGAGAACACTAAAGAGAACACTGACTTGACCTAAAGAGAACACTGATCTGTCCTAAAGAGAACACTGATCTGACCTAAAGAGAACACTGATCTGACCTAAAGAGAACACTAAAGAGAACACTGATCTGACCTAAAGAGAACACTAAAGAGAACACTGATCTGACCTAAAGAGAACACTGACCTGTCCTAAAGAGAACACTGATCTGACCTAAAGAGAACACTGATCTGACCTAAAGAGACCACTGATCTGACCTAAAGAGAACACTAAAGAGAACACTGATCTGTCCTAAAGAGAACACTAAAGAGAACACTGATCTGACCTAAAGAGAACACTGATCTGACCTAAAGAGAACACTGATCTGACCTAAAGAGAACACTGATCTGACCTAAAGAGAACACTAAAGAGAACACTGATCTGACCTAAAGAGAACACTAAAGAGAACACTGATCTGTCCTAAAGAGAACACTAAAGAGAACACTGATCTGACTTAAAGAGAACACTGATCTGACCTAAAGAGACCACTGATCTGACCTAAAGAGAACACTAAAGAGAACACTGATCTGACCTAAAGAGAACACTAAAGAGAACACTGATCTGACCTAAAGAGAACACTAAAGAGAACACTGATCTGTCCTAAAGAGAACACTAAAGAGAACACTGATCTGACCTAAAGAGAACACTGATCTGACCTAAAGAGAACACTGATCTGACCTAAAGAGACCACTGATCTGACCTAAAGAGACCACTGATCTGACCTAACACTCACAGAGATCTGCTGTTCCAGGGACGACCAGATCCCCAAGTCCAGACCCGGACCAGGATTCTCGGTTCCCGGTGGTGGTTTTGTCCTGGTGCGATCGGACCCTGAGGTGAGGAGCTTAAACATATATTATATATCTGTGCGTATCGACGCAAACGATTCTTTTTTTGTGTTTTATTTTTGTTGCCAGGGCGACACAGAGATCCGGCGAGTTCCCATCAGTGTCACAGAGTTCCTCCAGCTCGGCCACGAAGAGGTTTGTGTTTGTAACGAGTCTCCCAACGAGTCACTGAACGAGTCTCCTGAACGAGTCACTGAACCAGTCACTGAACGAGTCTCTGAACGAGTCACTGAACGAGTATCTGAACGAGTCACTGAACGAGTCACTGAACGAGTCACTGAACGAGTCACTGAACGAGTCTCTGAACGAGTCACTGAACGAGTCACTTAATGAGTCTCTGAACGAGTCACTGAACGAGTCTCCCAATGAGTCACTGAACGAGTCTCCCAATGAGTCACTGAACGAGTCTCCCAACGAGTCACTGAACGAGTCTCCCAATGAGTCACTGAACGAGTCTCCCAACAAGTCACTGAACGAGTCACTGAACGAGTCTCTGAACGAGTCACTGAACGAGTCTCCCAATGAGTCACTGAACGAGTCTCTGAACGAGTCTCCCAACGAGTCACTGAACGAGTCACTGAACGAGTCACTGAACGAGTCTCTGAACGAATCACTGAACGAGTCACTGAACGAATCTCCCAATGAGTCACTGAACGAGTCACTGAACGAGTCTCTGAACGAGTCACTGAACGAGTCACTGAACGAGTCACTGAACGAGTCTCCCAACGAGTCACTGAACGAGTCTCCCAACGAGTCACTGAACGAGTCTCCAAATTAATCCTGGCCCTGGCCCTGGTCCTGGTCCTGGTCCTGGTCCTGGTCCTGGTCCTGGTCCTGGTCCTGATCCTGGTCTGATTCTGTTTCAGGCCTTCTTCCTGGTCTACGCTCTGGGCGTCCTCACTGTTTATCACAACCAGGTAAAGCTCTGCACCTGTCACCTGTACTGCACCTGTCACCTGTACTGCACCTGTCACCTTCACTGCACCTGTCACCTGCACTGCACCTGTCACCTTCACTGCACCTGTCACCTTCACTGCACCTGTCACCTGTACTGCACCTGTCACCTGTACTGCACCTGTCACCTTCACTGCACCTGTCACCTTCACTGCACCTGTCACCTGTACTGCACCTGTCACCTTCACTGCACCTGTCACCTGTAGTGCACATGTCACCTGTACTGTACCTGTCACCTGCACTGCACCTGTCACCTGTACTGCACCTGTCACCTGCACTGCACCTGTCACCTGCACTGCACCTGTCACCTGTGCTGCACCTGTCACCTGTACTGCACCTGTCACCTGTACTGCACCTGTCACCTGCACTGCACCTGTCACCTGTACTGCACCTATCACCTGCACTGCACCTGTCACCTGCACTGCACCTGTCACCTGCACTGCACCTGTCACCTGTACTGCACCTGTCACCTGTACTGCATCTGTCACCTGCACCTGTCACCTGCACTGCACCTGTCGCCTGGAAACTCTGATTGGCCTGTTTAAACCCCTCTGCTCTGTGATTGGCCCGTTTGAACCCCTCTGCTCTGTGATTGGCCCGTTTGAACCCCTCTGCTCTGTGATTGGCCCGTTTGAACCCCTCTGCTCTGTGATTGGCCCGTTTGAACCCCTCTGCTCTGTGATTGGCAGGCTCCCGTCTCCGTGCTGCAGCTCTGGAGGATGTTCTGCGCTCTCCGTCCGGACTTCGTGAGCCTTTACGCCGCCTACCACTTTTACCGGAGCCGAGGGTGGGTCCCCAAGACCGGCTCCGGGGCCAAGTACGGGACTGACATGAGTAAGACCCCAGACTGGGTCCAGACCTGGTTCAGAACTAGTTTAGTTCTGGTTTAGTCCTGGTTTAGTTCTGCTTTAGTCCTGTTTAGTCTCTGTTCTCTGTTTCAGTGCTGTACCGGAAAGGTCCTCCGTTCTACCACGCCAGGTACTCCTCTCCTCCTACTCTCTCCTTGTCTCCTCCTTTCATCCTCTCCTCTCCTCCTCTCCTCTACTCCTCTCATCTCCTCCTCTCCTCCTCTCTCATTTTGTCTGTGTTTCAGTTTCTCTGTGGTGGTGCAGAGGAGGAGTGCAGAGGAAGGGCAGAGGAGGAGTGCAGAGGAAGAGGAGGAGCAGAGGAGGAGTGCAGAGGAAGAGGAGGAGCAGAGGAGGAGTGCAGAGGAAGAGGAGGAGCAGAGGAGGAGTGCAGAGGAAGAGGAGGAGCAGAGGAGAAGTGCAGAGAAAGAGGAGGAGCAGAGGAGGAGCGCAGAGGAAGAGGAGGAGGAGCGGAGGAGTGCAGAGGAAGAGGAGGAGCAGAGGAGGAGTGCTGAGCCTCCTGAGCGTCTCTTTTCTTGGCGTTCTCTTTCCGCTCTGAGCCGAGTCACCGCCAACGTGTCCAAGGTGAAATATTCACATTCCTGATTTAGACGCTTTTCCTCCGGACGCACAGAAGACGCAGAGAAACACGTTTCCAGCACCAAAATGTCGGCTGTTTTTAGGGACGTCCCAATAATCCCAAGTGTCTTTGTTTAACCTGTTCCCACCTGCAGGTGATTCCACAGCATGAAAGAGTCCAGCAGAGATTCAGCTTCATTATTTCCACTGTTGAGCTGCTGTACATCGTTTAAAGCTTCATTCCTCAGGAAAACAACCAGATCATTCATTTATGCTGCAGCCAAAGAGCAAGAACTTAGAAGTCCCCAAAATAATCAAAGTGACAATGCACATTTCTGACCTTTGAGCCGCTTCTGTCCAAAACTGTTTCAGTCCAGGAACAGCTGAGCTCAGTTAGTCCAGAACAGTCACAGAAAAAGAAGATCCAGGTGTTTTTTCATCAAATAATTCCATGTGGGGAAATAATCCAGAAAGACGTGTTTGTCTGAATGATGAATGAAAACATGTCTGTCCCTTTTCATCCTTTACTTAGTTTCTCTTCCACTCCTGTTGGTGCTGTGGTCTGTTTGTTTTCCTCACACTCTCCTCTTCAAAATGAGACCAGCCCTGAGATGATCCGGGCTGTGGTGCAGTGGGCACAGCCCGGTGAACAGAAGGAGCTCAGCCTCAGCGTCTTTACACATGTGCATAGTAAAGCTCCACAGGAGCCTGTGGCTGTGGTTACGCAGATGCTGGGGGAGGACATCTGAGGCATATGGAGACACATTTTTGGCTTGTTTTAGTTTTTTATCTGAAGAAAACCTGCCTAAAGCTCAGAAGAAGATTTATTTATTCCACATTTCATCTTCTCACAGTTTGAACATCTGGTCCATATTTGGACACTTGGTCACAGCACCAAACCGTGAGGCCCAGAGTCTGACATTTTACACAGTTGTTCCACAGCTTCAGCAGTGAGTGTAGTGAGCCACACATGCCCAGGATGAAGTTTGCCCAAGTCACAGCCTTTATTATTTAGTTTTGTTTTTCCGAGGCAAAAAAATCAGTTTTTAGACATGTTTGAATGTGTGTGTGCTGTAAGTGAGCTGCACTCACAGTCTTCATCTGCAGATCTACAGAAACTAGAAGGTCTGAGCTTTAAAATGATGCGTCACACAAACCTGTGGCTCTGAGGTTTTCTTTAATAAGCTGTGACCTGTGGGTTTGTGTCACTGTTGTGCACAGACAGAATTAGGTGGCAACAGCTTAAATGAAGATTTCTGAAAAACAGGGGGAACTACATAGACCATGATCCTTTGCTCTGTTTCAGTGCAGACGACATGAAGAAATAACTGCACTTAAGGGTTAGGGTATTCTGGGACTTTATCTGGGGTGAGTGGAGCAGATTCAAGAAGCAGAATCACTTAAAAGTTTAAATATAAAACCTGGATCTGTTTCTAAACGTTGTGTGAAAAGCGCAGGCGGAAATGACTCTGGGGATGATGTTTGGGGTCATTTTGTGACCGTGTGTTTTTCCACAGGAGCTGCTGCTGTGTTACGTCATCTTCCCCACCGACCAATCAGAGGCTGAGCTGAGGTCACCTGACTGTCTGCACCGCCTCACAGTGCAGGTGAGCGAGACCGGGTTTAATCCTGGTTTAGACCTGGTTTAGTCCTGGTTCAGTCCTGGTTAAGTCCTGGTTTAGTCCTGGTTTAGTCCTGGTTTAGTCCTGGTTTAGTCCTGGTTCAGTCCTGGTTTAGACCTGGTTTAGTCCTGGTTTAGTCCTGGTTTAGACCTGGTTTAGTCCTGGTTTAGTCCTGGTTTAGTCCTGGTTCAGTCCTGGTTTAGACCTGGTTTAGTCCTGGTTTAGTCCTGGTTCAGTCCTGGTTCAGTCCTGGTTAAGTCCTGGTTTTGTCCTGGTTTAGTCCTGGTTCAGTCCTGGTTTAGACCTGGTTTAGTCCTGGTTTAGTCCTGGTTCAGTCCTGGTTCAGTCCTGGTTTAGACCTGGTTTAGTCCTGGTTTAGTCCTGGTTTAGACCTGGTTTAGTCCTGGTTTATTCCTGGTTTAGTCCTGGTTTAGTCTTGGTTTAGTCCTGGTTTAGTCTTGGTTTAGTCCTGGTTTAGTCCTGGTTTAGTCCTGGTTTAGTCTTGGTTTAGTCCTGGTTTAGTCCTGGTTCAGTCCTGGTTCAGACCTGGTTCAGTCCAGGTTTAGACCTGGTTTAGACCTGTTTTAGTCCAGGTTTAGTCCTGGTTTAGTCCTGGTTTACACCTGGTTTAGTCCTGGTTTAGTCCTGGTTTAGTCTTGGTTTAGTCCTGGTTTAGACCTGGTTTAGTCCTGGTTTAGTCCTGCTTTAGTCCTGGTTTAGACCTGGTTTAGTCCTGCTTTAGTCCTGGTTTAGTCCTGGTTTAGTCTTGGTTTAGTCCTGGTTTAGACCTGGTTTAGTCCTGCTTTAGTCCTGGTGTAGTCCTGGTTTAGACCTGGTTTAGACCTGGTTTAGTCCTGGTTTAGACCTGGTTTGTCACGTGTTTCTTTAAGTCATTCTCTTGTCGTTTCAGGAGGTGATGGTGAGTCGCTGGGTTTCCTCTAAAGAACGAGCCGACCCGGACGAGATCTGAACCAGGACTAAACCAGGACTGAACCTGGACTAAACCAGGACTGAACCAGAACTGAACCAGGACTAAACCAGGACTAAACCAGGTCTAAACCAGCACTAAACCAGGACTAAACCAGGTCTAAACCAGGACTGAACCAGGACTGAACCAGGACTGAACCAGGACTAAACCAGGACTAAACCAGGACTAAACCAGGTCTAAACCAGGTCCAGAAGTTTGGAACGGGACTGATAATGGACTGTGACAAATCTGAATTTCTTTTATAAACGTGTAAAATGTGTAAAATATTAAATTGTGTTTGTAAAAATCTCTCATTCGTTTGTTTATTCGTTTGTCTGATCGCTCCAGTCACACGAGTCCATCTGCAAAAACGAGAATAACATGAAAAGGTTCTGTTTTTGTCTCTCATTTCAGAAAGTCATAGATTCTGTGTGTGAAATAATAAATAAAACGCACTTGAAAGCGTAGGCCAAAATGTCCTTATTTTATTACTTTCTATAAAACAGTTTAAGTTCATGTTTGGGCCGTTCTGTGGCCTTTTATTTTACTATATTTGATTTTACTTTTTCTCCCTGACGTCTGTGCCGAAGTCTCGCGGGAACTGGTGCTGGTCTCGCGGTGTTTGCGTGTCCTGTTCGCGTCAGTGATCCGAGAGCGCGCCGCAGCACCGCGTTCCGAACCCAGGTCTGAAACCGGACTAAGCCCAGACTAAACCCGGACTGAACCCGCCCCTGCCCCGAGAGACCGCGCACACAGGTAAGACCCACCTCCGCGCCCCGATACTGACCCGCGCCGGAGCGTTTTATACCGAAAAAGAGGCGAGATCCGCGGGGAGAGCAGGAAGCGGCGGGAGGCCTATGCTAAAGGGCTAAGCTAACAGCTAACGGAGCTGCTCGGCTTCTGTGGGGCTCCGGGGGCAGTTAATGGGGCAGTTCGTGGGCCAGTTAGTGGGGCTCTGGGCTCGTCTTTCCCCGGGTTCGTCCTGTGTGTCGGTCTGTAGACAAGCGGCGGACCTGCGTGTGTTTTAGCCCGCACGGAGCGCCTCAGAGCCGCGCTGTGGGCCCGGGGCACCGGCTTTCGGCCTTAGCTCTGATGCTAACGGCTCCAGGACGCGCTCGGTGAACTTTGGCCTCTCCCCCCGCCCCTCCGTTATGTCCTTAACCTGTTGCCACCTAATTCTGTCTGTGCACAACAGTAACACAAACCCACAGGTCACAGCTTATTAAAGAAAACCTTAGACCCACAGGTTTGTGTGATGCATCATTTTAAAGCTCAGACCTTCTAGTTTCTGTAGATCTGCATATGAAGACTGAGTGCAGCTCACTTACAGCACACACACATTCAAACATGTCTAAAAACTGATTTTTTTGCCTCGGAAAAACAAAACTAAATAATAAAGGCTGTGACTTGGGCAAACTTCATCCTGGGCATGTGTGGCTCACTACACTCACTGCTGAAGCTGTGGAACAACTGTAAAATGTCAGACTCTGGGCCTCACGGTTTGGTGCTGTGACCCTTTGTGTAAAAATATGTCAATTCACACAAGTGTCCAAATATGGACCAGATGTTCAAACTGTGAGAAGATGAAATGTGGAATAAATAAATCTTCTTCTGAGCTTTAGGCAGGTTTTCTTCAGATAAAAAACTAAAACAAGCCAAAAATGTGTCTCCATATGCCTCAGATGTCCTCCCCCAGCATCTGCGTAACCACAGCCACAGGCTCCTGTGGAGCTTTACTATGCACATGTGTAAAGACGCTGAGGCTGAGCTCCTTCTGTTCACTGGGCTGTGCCCACTGCACCACAGCCCGGATCATCTCAGGGCTGGTCTCATTTTGAAGAGGAGAGTGTGAGGAAAACAAACAGACCACAGCACCAACAGGAGTGGAAGAGAAACTAAGTAAAGGATGAAAAGGGACAGACATGTTTTCATTCATCATTCAGACAAACACGTCTTTCTGGATTATTTCCCCACATGGAATTATTTGATGAACAAACTCCTGGATCTTCTTTTTCTGTGACTGTTCTGGACTAACTGAGCTCAGCTGTTCCTGGACTGAAACAGTTTTGGACAGAAGCGGCTCAAAGGTCAGAAATGTGCATTGTCAGTTTGATTATTTTGGGGACTTCTAAGTTCTTGCTCTTTGGCTGCAGCATAAATGAATGATCTGGTTGTTTTCCTGAGGAATGAAGCTTTAAACGATGTACAGCAGCTCAACAGTGGAAATAATGAAGCTGAATATCTGATTTGACTTTTTTATGTTGTGTAATGTTGTATGTTGTGTGAGTGGTAAGAGGTTAAGCAAGACCCCTGACCGCGTGTGTGTGTAATATATAATGTAGTCTGATATAATAACACGTTTTAATAGTGTTATTATTTTATTACCACACTAGGTTTGGGTGGTTTCCAGATTTTGATCCCGTTCAATTTATTTTTGTAGCGCCCAAAATCACAACAACAGTTTCCTCTAAGGGCGTTCTAAGATTTGGATGAGTAAAACATCCACACAGACATATTAAAACAAGAATAAACAACATTCATGTAAAGCACCAAATGAAACATGGTCCAGTCATCCCCTGTCCTTAGACCCTCCTTCTCAGCAAGGAAAAACTCCAAAAAACCCAGGGTCCTGGGAAAAAGAAGAAACCTCGGGGAGAACTACAGTGAAGGAGAGATCCACTCCCATGGACGGACAGGCTATAGATGTCCAGGCCCGTGGGCCAGTTCGGTATGACCACAGCTACCCAGGTGGAGAAGGAGCCGAGGAGGAGGAGAGAGGTCCAGCTGCCATCAGGCGTCTGAAAGAGTTCCACTCCACAGGGGGAGTGGGACAGTGGACAACATGTGAATAGCAATGAACAAACTACAGATGAGAACATAGTGAGTGATGCTGATGAGGAAATAGGAGGAAACAGAGGACAGTGCTCAGGTTGCCACACTTCCCCCAGCTTGTTATCTCCTGCAGCAGCTTATCTTAACCTGGGATTTAATCTCACTCCCAACCAACCTGGTCATAGTTAGTTAGGAGTGACATCAAACTAAGTAACCTGGTCATAAGCTATTCTGTTAAACCATCTCACATATTCCCGGGGTTTACGGTATTAGAATTATTCTGTATCTGCTCCTAAACTCTTCTCAACTTCATATTTGAAGATGAGGCACAAGTTTTGATCAAACCAAACTTTGCAGCTCGTTCGATCGCATCAGCATCAGTGTACGAGTTGTTTTTATCAGCGCTTATACTGTATGCAAATGAGCTGTATGCAAATGAGCCATGCGGTTTGAAGTTTGGTTTGTGTAAAACATAAACAAACTTGCCAAAGCTGCATTAAACACATTATTCCTCAGAGTCTAGAATGAGTGGAGGAAATGTAGAGCGGTGCAGAGGACCAATCACAGGCCTTATGTCTGCGTCATTTTGAGGCGTCGTTAGAAAGTTCGGGAGGTGCAGGTCGGACGCTGTAGGAGCCGCACGTCCACACAAACACGTTTGGATCAGAACCATAAATTGTTCTTTACCGTCTCCTCCGTGAAAGTCTGACTTCGCCCTCGGGAACTTTCTCCTCTTCAGCCTCGTCCCCTCTCGACTCTCGGCTTCAATAAAACGTCTCCATCACAAACTTTTGGGCTCAACATCCACACGAAGCGTCAGTCAGGTTTTTTTCTTCTTCATGCTGTTGTCAGCGGTGTTATCAGTAGGTTTATAGTTTTATAGACTAGTTTTTAGTTTAGTCCTGGTTTAACTGGTCTGGTGTCTGTTTCAGATTAAAGATGGCCGACGACTTCGACATTGAGGCAATGCTGGAGGCGCCGTACAGGAACAGGAAGGTACCGCTGCTCCTCTCCTCCTCCTTTTCCTCCTGCTGCTGCTCCTCTCTCCTCCTCCTCTCTCCCTCTCCTCCTCACATGTGTGTGTTTTCTCAGACGCCGCCAGAGTCTTGTTCAGATCGAGGTCGTGTGTTTTTCACATTTGAGATTTGTCGACTTTAATAAACTTTGTGTTTCTGATGCTGTTTGTGTCGACAGGATGAAGGGAGCGAGAGCGCCGAGAGGGACAGCCGCAGCAAGAGGTGAGACTAGGACCGGACCGGACCGGGACTGGACCGGGACCGGGACCGGGACTGGACCGGGACCGGGACTGGACCGGGACCGGGACTGGACCGGGACCGGGGACCGGGACCGGGACTGGACCGGGACCGGGACCGGGACTGGAC
>CM060663.1:472512-552512 GCA_030686955.1 Odontamblyopus rebecca | reverse complement strand
TTATTATACATGACATCTTATTACAGTTTGGAACATCTGGTACATATCTGAACACTTGTGCCGAGTGCGGCTGTTAACAGGTTAATCAAGGGCAGTTTCTGCCTTTCAGCTTCTTCTGTTACACTGGAACTGATGCACTTCACCAAAATAAAAAGAACATTTGAGGAAACATCTGTCTTTTTTTTAAATTTTAGGTTACGTAATGTAAAATATCGGGATACGTATCGCCTTGAAGACCATGTATCGGGAAACCCCTGTATCGGGAATCGTATCATATCGCAATTTTGTTGGCAATACCCACCCCTAATATATATGTGTGTGTGTGTGTGTGTGTATATATATATATACACACGTGTGTGTACATATATACGTGTGTATATATATATATATACATACGTGTGTATATATATATATACACACGTATATATATATATACACACGTGTGTGTACATATATACGTGTGTATATATATATATACATACGTGTGTATATATATATATATATACGTGTGTATATATATATGTGTGTGTATATATATATACGTGTGTGTATATATATATATATACGTGTGTATATATATATGTGTGTGTGTATATATATATACGTGTGTGTGTATATATATATATACGTGTGTGTGTATATACATATATACGTGTGTGTATATATATACGTGTGTGTATATATATATATATGTGTGTGTATATATATACGTGTGTGTGTATATATATATATATATATACGTGTGTATATATATACATATATACGTTTGTGTATATGCAGAGCTCCCATCGATAACCTGTCTCCGGAGGAAAGAGACGCTCGGACAGTTTTCTGTATGCAGCTCGCAGCTCGAATCAGACCCCGAGACCTGGAGGACTTCTTCTCTGCTGTGGGCAAGGTCTGCACCTCCTCTCTCCTCTCCTCCTCTCCTCTCCTCCTCTCTCCTCTCCTCTCTCTTCCTCTCCTCTCTCCTCCTCTCACGTGCTCCTCTCCTCTCACGTGCTCCTCTCTCCTCTCCTCTCCTCCTCTCACGTGCTCCTCTCCTCCTCTCCTCCTCTCACGTGCTCCTCTCCTCCTTACGTGCTCCTCTCCTCCTCTCTCCTCTCCTCCTCTCACATGCTCCTCTCCTCCTCTCACATGCTCCTCTCCTCCTTACGTGCTCCTCTCCTCCTCTCTCCTCCCCTCCTCTCCTCTCCTCCTCCTCTCACGTGCTCCTCTCCTCCTCTCACATGCTCCTCTCCTCCTCACGTGCTCCTCTCCTCCTCTCTCCTCCCCTCCTCTCCTCTCCTCCTCCTCTCACGTGCTCCTCTCCTCCTCTCCTCCTCTCACGTGCTCCTCTCTCAGGTTCGTGATGTCCGGATCATCTCAGACAGAAACTCTCGTCGTTCTAAAGGCATCGCCTACATCGAGTTTGTGGAAACCAGTTCAGTCCCTTTGGCCATCGGCCTGACGGGCCAGAGGCTGCTGGGCGTCCCCATCATCGTCCAGGCCTCCCAGGTACTACTACTACTACTACTACAGTACTACAAATACTACTACTACTACTACTACTACTGCTGCTGCTGGGCGTCCCCATCATCGTCCAGGCCTCCCAGGTACTACTACTACTACTACTACAGTACTACAAATACTACTACTACTACTACTACTACTACTGCTGCTGCTGGGCGTCCCCATCATCGTCCAGGCCTCCCAGGTACTACTACTACTACTACTACAGTACTACAAATACTACTACTACTACTACTACTACTACTGCTGCTGCTGGGCGTCCCCATCATCGTCCAGGCCTCCCAGGTACTACTACTACTACAGTACTACAAATACTACTACTACTACTACTACTACTACTGCTGCTGCTGGGCGTCCCCATCATCGTCCAGGCCTCCCAGGTACTACTACTACTACAGTACTACAAATACTACTACTACTACTACTACTACTACTACTACTGCTGCTGCTGGGCGTCCCCATCATCGTCCAGGCCTCCCAGGTACTACGAATACTACTACAGTACTACAAATACTACTACTACTACAGGGTTCTACAGTGCCCCCATTTCACTCGCATTTGCGAGTAAATATTTCGTCGTGCGAACGAGGAAAATAAAACAGTCGCACATGTGCGAGTGCTTCTGCAGCCACAATAAGGAGATCTGCGCACAGACGTAACGTGACGAGTTAAACGTTCTACATGTATCAAACATTAGGGGCAAACTCACACTAGGACTTCAGAATCGTGCCCAAGCCTGGAGCCCCTAAAGCGCCGCACGCTTTCCCAGCGCGAGCGCTGACCCCAGCGTACGAGTTCCGCGTGTGCGCTGATATCACTCATACGAACAAACTCCGCTTCAAAACGCACCCACACCCAGCTTCAACGAGGAGCGCCCCGCAGCAGGACCCACACCTGTCCCACCACTCAGTAAACACCCCCACGTAGCTGGACTTCCTCCGCTAAAGCAAGAGCTTTGTCTTGGTCTTGTCTCGGACTCGAGCGCATTTGGACTCGGTCTTATCACGGACTCAAGGTCTGAATACTGAGTGTGATCATATTTCATTACGGCCGCTGCAATAAACTTGTACCGGTGTGCGTGACCACGCGGGACGTCCCTCTGCGGTCTGTGCACTGGAGCCCGCAGACACTGTGCGGCCCGTCAGCACAGTCTCCGCAGACACTGTGCGGCCCGTCAGCACAGTCTCCGCAGCACGCGGCTTGTCCACAGCGCGCACCCTTGTGTACCAACGTGCGTCACAGGGCAGGTATCTATGGAAAGCCAAGACTGCAACAATTCGCACATACTAACTCACGTTGAACTCACGTTTTGCGCGTTTTTACGCCCGTTTTGTGTGTCCACCAAGACGCGCGTTTTTTACGCGCGTGTTGTGCATCAAGATGCGTTTTTTACGCGCGTCTTGATGCACAACACGCGCGTAAAAAACGCGCGAGTTTCATTATGTTAATGGTATCCAAGCCATTGTCATACTAGGTCATACTACGCGTTGGAGTCGTTTTAATGTCTAGTATGAACAAGCCATCACAATAAAGGCTTTTTAATTTTTACTATAAGAGAGTGCCTTGGATTTCCTTCAGAGTTTTGCATCTTCAGTTTTTCCCTTCCAAAGAGCACCTCAACCGAACTTTCTTTGAGTCCAGGAAGCGCTCCTAAACAAACTGTCTTTTTAGTGGAATGGCTTTATTGGACCAACAGTCAAAGATAAAAGCAATAGAAAAACAATAATAACCATAGAAAAGATTTTTAATTGCTACGTAGTTACAGCCATTATGATGGAAATATTTCAGAATGCTATGGTAACTAATTGTAAATAATGTATATCTTACGTTACAATTGCAATAAAACTATATATACAGGGGTGCACATAACTGGTACGCTGGTACGCATGCGCAGCAAAAATAACGAATGCGTAATGCCACTTCAGTTACTGAGCGCCTTTGCGTTAGAGGTAAGATCTTAAGCCCGAGCCCGACCCGACCCGATCGGGTCGGGCCTAAAATGGCAATCATTGCTTCGGGTCGGGTCAGGCCGGGCTTCTCTCTCGCTGACTTTTTTTGAATAAATAAACAGTTAAATTCGTGCGCAGAGCATGAGCCAGAGCCAGAGCGGCTCCTGTAACAGGAGCCGCAGAGCCAGCGCATGCTCTGCGCACGTGAACGACGCCCTCTTAATAATCTTCCCCTCCGCAGGTCCGCATGAAATTTCGGGTTTGCTTCGGGCTCGGGCCTGCGAATCAAGTTAATTGGTCGGGCTCGGGTCGGGTCGGGTTTTAATACCCGCGGGTCGGGTCGGGCTGGATTTTTTAGGCCCGATCTTACCTCTAGTGAGTACCAAACTCCATCTCCTGGTACTCACCTGAGTAACTCACTGAAAAAGTTATGTGCACCCCTGTATATATACCTTTTTATTTTAAAAACCCTTCACACATATTTTGCATGCTCCTGTCGGGATTCGAACCTGCAACTTTGCTGGAAATTTCACATAGATAATGATATGCGTGCGTCAGAGAAGTACTTGTTGTGTGACGCCATCTACAGGCTGGTAATTTCATATCTTAATTGCAGATGGACAGCAGGCACATTACTGTAATTTTGTTTAGTAATAACACAAGCCTGCAAAATCTGTCTATCCAAACAAAATACACACAACAAAATACCCCCACCCCCCCAAAGTAAGTGGATATCTATCCAAAAAATGCACAACAAAGTAGCAACATGGGAGAGAGAAGAAAATAACTTCGTGTCTACATGTCTTGCTAGGCAGGTGCTCTAACCACTGCACCACAATCTACAAATTCAATGAGAGAACTAAAAGAATTAAATTCATGACACAGCATTTAAAAAAAAAAATCTAATTTTAGATGAAACGTATCATGAAATAGGGATTCAAATTAACAATGAGGTTCATTTATGGGTTATTTTTCTGTCAACCACAAAAATCAGCCAATGTGAAAATATAATGCAGTTCAGTTAGAGCAATCTTTGCCACATAGGTGATCTGTGCTGAACTGTTTTTGTCTGCTTGTCTTGAACAGCCATTGGGCGCAAACACTTCAAAGTCATTGGCTGTCAGACAAGAAGGCTGGATACCATTAACATAATGAAACTTGCGCGTTTTTTACGCGTGTGTTGTGCATCAAGACGCGCGTAAAAAACGCGCAAAACGTGAGTTCAGCGTGAGTTAGTATGTGCGAATTGTTGCAGTCTTGGCTTTCCATAGGTATCCCTACCTATCCTTCCGCCTCACGTCAAATACGCCAATACTAATTTTCTGTCAGTGTCCGCACAGAGCAGACCCACAACACAGAGCAGGCGATACGTGGGCTGAAGTTTGCCTAAGAAAATGCCAAATAACTCTGTCACAATGTGCGTTTAGTTTGGTAAATGTGCAGAGGCTAAAAACCACTGTAAAACTAGTGAGAGAAAGTAACTTCACCTAGGAATTTGAAAATACAGGTTTAAAAAAGTGCAGTGGAAGTTCTCTTAAAGAAGAGGTTCTCAAACTGTGGTGAAGGTCCAAAAAGGGCCACAGAGTGTTTAAGTACAGTACAGTTTGTTTGGCTTATTTTAAATCTAAATATTAATCAGATAAAATGAACATATATTTATAAAAACACTGCGATCATGCAGGAAAAGTACAGTCATAATTCTTTGTATTAAATTAATTCAAATAAGTTGGTGTGCGCAAGTTCTGCACTGTAATAATCGTTCAAAATGAAAACCTATTTGTGCCCCCATTTTTTTTTCTGTGCTCCTAAAATTTTTAACTTAGGGGCACATGTGCTCCTGAAAAAAAAAGTTAGCGTAGAGCCCTGCTACTACTACTACTACTACTGCTGCTGCTGGGCGTCCCCATCATCGTCCAGGCCTCCCAGGTACTACTACTACTACTACTACAGTACTACAAATACTACTACTACTACTACTACTACTACAGTACTACAAATACTACTACTACTACTACTACTACTGCTGCTGCTGGGCGTCCCCATCATCGTCCAGGCCTCCCAGGTACTACTACTACTACAGTACTACAAATACTACTACTACTACTACTACTACTGCTGCTGCTGGGCGTCCCCATCATCGTCCAGGCCTCCCAGGTACTACTACTACTACTACTACAGTACTACAAATACTACTACTACTACTGCTGCTGCTGCTGGGCGTCCCCATCATCGTCCAGGCCTCCCAGGTACTACGAATACTACTACAGTACTACAAATACGACTACTACTACTACTACTGCTGCTGCTGGGCGTCCCCATCATCGTCCAGGCCTCCCAGGTACTACGAATACTACTACAGTACTACAAATACGACTACTACTACTACTACTACTGCTGCTGCTGGGCATCCCCATCATCGTCCAGGCCTCCCAGGTACTACGAATACTACTACAGTACTACAAATACGACTACTACTACTACTACTACTACTGCTGCTGCTGCTGGGCGTCCCCATCATCGTCCAGGCCTCCCAGGTACTACGAATACTACTACAGTACTACAAATACTACTACTACTACTACTACTACTACTACTGCTGCTGCTGCTGGGCGTCCCCATCATCGTCCAGGCCTCCCAGGTACTACTACTACTACTACAGTACTACAAATACTACTACTACTACTACTACTACTGCTGCTGCTGGGCGTCCCCATCATCGTCCAGGCCTCCCAGGTACTACTACTACTACAGTACTACAAATACTACTACTACTACTACTACTACTGCTGCTGCTGGGCGTCCCCATCATTGTCCAGGCCTCCCAGGTACTACTACTACTACTACTACAGTACTACAAATACTACTACTACTACTACTACTGCTGCTGCTGGGCGTCCCCATCATCGTCCAGGCCTCCCAGGTACTACTACTACTACAGTACTACAAATACTACTACTACTACTACTACTACTACTACTACTACTACTGCTGCTGCTGGGCGTCCCCATCATCGTCCAGGCCTCCCAGGTACTACTACTACTACTACTACAGTACTACAAATACTACTACTACTACTACTGCTGCTGCTGGGCGTCCCCATCATCGTCCAGGCCTCCCAGGTACTACGAATACTACTACAGTACTACAAATACGACTACTACTACTACTACTGCTGCTGCTGCTGGGCGTCCCCATCATCGTCCAGGCCTCCCAGGTACTACGAATACTACTACAGTACTACAAATACTACTACTACTACTACTACTACTACTACTGCTGCTGCTGGGCGTCCCCATCATCGTCCAGGCCTCCCAGGTACTACGAATACTACTACAGTACTACAAATACGACTACTACTACTACTACTACTGCTGCTGGGCGTCCCCATCATCGTCCAGGCCTCCCAGGTACTACGAATACTACTACAGTACTACAAATACTACTACTACTACTACTACTACTACTACTACTGCTGCTGGGCGTCCCCATCATCGTCCAGGCCTCCCAGGTACTACGAATACTACTACAGTACTACAAATACTACTACTACTGCTGCTGCTGCTGGGCGTCCCCATCATCGTCCAGGCCTCCCAGGTACTACAAATACTACTACAGTACTACAAATACTACTACTACTACTACTACTACTACTACTACTACTACTACTGCTGCTGCTGGGTGTCTTCATCATCGTCCAGGCCTCCCAGGTACTACGGATACTACTACAGTACTACAAATACTACTACTACTACTGCTACTACTGCTGCTGCAGTCGTAGACGTTTGTCACGCCCATTGGTTGGCCATTGGCTAACGGGCCAGCGGCTAACGGGCCAGCGGCTAACGGGCCAGCGGCTAACGGGCCAGCGGCTAATGGGTTAGCTTAGTTCACTTATATATACAGACTATGGGTTTGACACAGGACGACTCAGTTTAAACAGGAGAATAGAGTTTTACCCCTCAGGAGTAAATACCCCTAAGGAGTAAATACCCCACAGCAGTAAATACCCCTCAGGAGTAAATACCCCTCAGCAGTAATTGCCCCTCAGCAGTAATTGCCCCTCAGCAGTAACTACCCTCAGCACTAATACCCTCAGCAGTAATACCCTCAGCAGTAATACCCCTCAGGTGTAACTACCCTCAGCAGTAATACCCTCAGGTGTAATTACCCTCAGGTGTAACTGCCCTCAGCAGTAATACCCCTCAGGTGTAACTACCCTCAGCAGTAATACCCCTCAGGTGTAACTACCCTCAGCAGTAATACCCTCAGGTGTAACTACCCTCAGGTGTAACTGTCCTCAGGAGTAATACCCCTCAGGTGTAACTACCCTCAGGTGTAACTACCCTCAGCAGTAATACCCCTCAGGTGTAACTACCCTCAGCAGTAATACCCTCAGGTGTAACTGCCCTCAGGTGTAACTGCCCTCAGCAGTAATACCCCTCAGGTGTAACTACCCTCAGGTGTAACTGCCCTCAGCAGTAATACCCCTCAGGTGTAACTACCCTCAGGTGTAACTACCCTCAGCAGTAATACCCCTCTGGTGTAACTACCCTCAGGTGTAACTGCCCTCAGCAGTAATTGCCCCTCAGGTGTAACTGCCCTCAGCAGTAATTGCCCCGGTGTTTCAGGCCGAGAAGAACCGTGCTGCGGCGGCGGCTGCTGCCTGCTCCCTGCACAGAGGGTCTGTGGGGCCCATGAGGCTGTACGTGGGCTCCCTGCACTTCAACATCACCGAGGACATGCTGAGGGGCATCTTCGAGCCCTTCGGACGGGTGGGTCCTGCCCCGGGGTATTACCCCTGCCCCCGGGGGTATTACCCCTGCCCCGGGACTATTACCCCTGCCCCTGGGACTATTACCCCTGCCCCGACCTATTACCCCTGCCCCCGGGACTATTACCCCTGCCCGGGACTATTACCCCTGCCCCCGGGACTATTACCCCTGCCCCCGGGACTATTACCCCTGCCCCCGGGACTATTACCCCTGTCCCGACCTATTACCCCTGCCCCCGGGACTATTACCCCTGCCCCCGGGACTATTACCCCTGCCCCCGGGACTATTACTCCTGCCCTGACCTATTACCCCTGCCCCGACATATTACCCCTGTCCCGACCTATTACCCCTGCCCCCGAGACTATTACCCCTGCCCCCGGGACTATTACCCCTGCACCCGGGACTATTACCCCTGCCCCCGGGACTATTATTACTACTACAGTTACACAACGTGTCTAACCCATGTCTCTGTGTGTTCATGTTGTATGTTCTCATGTTGTGTGTTCTCATGTTGTGTGTTCATGTTGTGTGTTCATGTTGTGTGTTCTCATGTTGTGTGTTCATGTTGTGTGTTCATGTTGTGTGTTCTCATGTTGTGTGTTCTCATGTTGTGTGTTCTCATGTTGTGTGTTCTCATGTTGTGTGTTCATGTTGTGTGTTCATGTTGTGTGTTCATGTTGTATGTTCTCATGTTGTGTGTTCTCATGTTGTGTGTTCATGTTGTGTGTTCATGTTGTGTGTTCTCATGTTGTGTGTTCTCATGTTGTGTGTTCATGTTGTGTGTTCTCATGTATGTTCTCATGTTGTGTGTTCTCATGTTGTGTGTTCATGTTGTGTGTTCATGTTGTATGTTCTCATGTTGTGTGTTCTCATGTTGTGTGTTCTCATGTTGTGTGTTCATGTTGTGTGTTCTCATGTTGTGTGTTCATGTTGTGTGTTCATGTTGTGTGTTCATGTTGTGTGTTCTCATGTTGTGTGTTCATGTTGTATGTTCTCATGTTGTGTGTTCTCATGTTGTGTGTTCTCATGTTGTGTGTTCTCATGTTGTGTGTTCATGTTGTGTGTTCTCATGTTGTGTGTTCTCATGTTGTGTGTTCATGTTGTGTGTTCATGTTGTGTGTTCTCATGTTGTGTTCTCATGTTGTGTGTTCTTGTTGTGTGTTCATGCTGTGTGTTCTCATGTGTGTTCTCATGTTGTGTGTTCTCATGTTGTGTGTTCTCATGTTGTGTGTTCTCATGTTGTGTGTTCTTGTTGTGTGTTCATGCTGTGTGTTCTCATGTTGTGTGTTCATGTTGTGTGTTCATGTTGTGTGTGTTCTCATGTTGTGTGTTCTCATGTGTGTTCATGTTGTGTGTTCTCATGTGGTGTGTTCATGATGTGTGTTCATGTTGTGTGTTCTCATGTGTGTTCTCATGTTGTGTGTTCATGTTGTGTGTTCTCATGTGTATTCTCATGTGTGTTCTCATGTTGTGTGTTCTCATGTTGTGTGTTCTCATGTTGTGTGTTCTCATGTGTGTTCATGTTGTGTGTTCATGTTGTGTGTTCATGTTGTATGTTCTCATGTTGTGTGTTCTCATGTTGTGTGTTCTCATGTCGTGTGTTCATGTTGTGTGTTCTCATGTTGTGTGTTCATGTTGTGTGTTCTCATGTTGTGTTCTCATGTTGTGTGTTCTCATGTTGTGTGTTCTCATGTTGTGTGTTCATGTTGTGTGTTCTCATGTTGTGTTCTCATGTTGTGTGTTCTCATGTTGTGTGTTCATGTTGTGTGTCCATGTTGTGTGTTCTCATGTTGTGTGTTCTCATGTTGTGTGTGTTCATGTTGTGTGTTCATGTTGTGTGTTCTCATGTTGTGTGTTCTCATGTGTGTGTTCATGTTGTGTGTTCATGTTGTGTGTTCTCATGCTGTGTGTTCATGTTGTGTGTTCTCATGTGTGTTCTTATGTTGTGTGTTCATGTTGTGTATTCTCATGTGTGTTCTCATGTGTGTTCATGTTGTGTGTTCATGTTGTGTGTTCTCATGTTGTGTGTGTTCTCATGTTGTGTGTTCTCATGTTGTGTGTTCATGTTGTGTGTTCATGTTGTGTGTTCATGTTGTGTGTTCTCATGTTGTGTGTGTTCATGTTGTGTGTTCATGTTGTGTGTTCTCATGTAGGGGTGGGCGATATCTCGATATTTAAAATATATCGAGATATTTTTGAAACTCGATATGAATTCTGACATATCGATATATCGCTATAATGCTTATGTTTACTTCTGGTTTCGCCGCTTCGCTTGTTTTGCCTTCTCTGTGCCGCGCTCGCCTCCGCCTCCTGCTTTTGTCCCCCGAGCTCCTCCGCGGAGCCCGGAGCTGGCCGTGGACTAAACCAGGACTAGGACTAAACCAGGACTAAACCAGGATTAAACGCGGCCTCAAAGCCCGGGGCTCGGCCGCGGACTAAACCAGGACTAGCACCAGGGCTCTGCAGTGCGCCCATTTCACTTGCATTTGCGAGCAAATATTTCCTCGTGCGAACGTGGAAAACGAAACAGGCGCATCTGTGCGAGTGTTTCTGCAGACACAATAAGGAGCTGCGCACAGACGTAACGTGATGAGTTAAACTTTGTAAATGCACGTTTCCCAGCGCGAGCGCAACCACATGACACCTCCGACCGCGCACGAGCCCAGCGTACGAGCTCCGCGTGTGGCAGATATCACAAACTCCGCTTCAAAACACACCCACGCCCCCTTAACCGAGGAGCGCCCCGCAGCAGGACCCACACCTGTCCCTCCCACTCACAGACACCCGCGTGCCGCTGGACAAAGCGAGAGCTTTGGCTTTTGTCTTGGTCTTGTCTCGGACTCGAGCGCATTTGGACTCGGTCTTGTCATGGACTCAAGGTCTGAATACTGAGTGCGGTCATTTTTCATTAAAGCCGCTGCTGTTGCCAATAAACTCATCCCGGTGTGCGGGGGCCTGCGGGGCTTCTCTCTGCAGCCTGTGCCAAATGCCAAATAAATCCGTTTGTCACGTGTCATGTGCGTTTGATTTGGTAAATGTGCAGAGACTAAATACCACTTTAAAACAAGAGAAAGTAACTCCAGTTTGGAATTTGAAAATACAGGTTTAAAAATCCTACACACTTTATTCACTTTGAAGCAGTTTTGTGTCAGTGAAAGTTCTCTTTAAGAAGAGGTTCTTAAACTGTGGGTGAGGGTCCAAAGAGGGGTGCAGTGTGTTTAAGTGCAGTACTAAATGAATATTAATCAGATAAAATTTGTTTTTTTGTTTTTGCAGTAGTTTGGGGGGGCTGTATTTTTTCCTGTAAAGATATCGAGATATATATCGTATATCGAGATATAGCAAAATATATCGAGATATATTTTTTGGTCCATATCGCCCAGCCCTAGCAGAGACTAAACATCACTTTAAAACAAGAGAATGTAACTCCAGTTAGGAATGTCAAAATACAGGTTTAAAAATCCTGCACACTTTATTCACTTTGAAGCAGTTTTCTTTAAAGTACCAGTGGAAGTTCTCTTAAAGAAGAGGTTTTTAAACTGTGGGTGAGGGTCCAAAAAGGGGCACAGAGTGTTTAAGTGCAGTACTAAATTAATATTAATCAGATAAAATTTGTTTGTTGTTTTTGCAGTAGTGTGGGAGGGGGTTATTTTTCCAGTAAAGATATCGAGATATATATCGTATATCGAGATATAGCAAAATATATCGAGATATATTTTTTGGTCCATATCGCCCAGCCCTATTCTCATGTGTGTTCTCATGTGTGTTCTCATGTTGTGTGTTCATGTTGTGTGTTCTCATGTTGTGTGTTCTCATGTTGTGTGTTCTCATGTTGTGTGTTCATGTTGTGTGTTCATGTTGTGTGTTCATGTTGTGTGTTCATGTTGTATGTTCTCATGTTGTGTGTTCATGTTGTGTGTTCTCATGTTGTGTGTTCATGTTGTGTGTTCTCATGTTGTGTGTTCTCATGTTGTGTGTTCATGTTGTATGTTCTCATGTTGTGTGTTCTCATGTTGTGTGTTCTCATGTGTGTTCTCATGTTGTGTGTTCTCATGTTGTGTGTTCTCATGTTGTGTTCTCATGTTGTGTGTTCTCATGTTGTGTGTTCTCATGTGTGTTCTCATGTTGTGTGTTCTCATGTTGTGTGTTCTCATGTTGTGTTCTCATGTTGTGTGTTCTCATGTTGTGTGTTCTCATGTGTGTTCTCATGTTGTGTGTTCTCATGTTGTGTGTTCTCATGTTGTGTGTTCTCATGTGTGTTCTCATGTTGTGTGTTCTCATGTTGTGTGTTCTCATGTGTGTTCTCATGTTGTGCGTTTCAGATCGAGAGCATTCAGTTGATGATGGACAATGAGACGGGACGATCCAGAGGATACGGCTTCATCACGGTCAGACCCCGTGTGTGTTGTGTCCTCAGTAGTGTGTCTTGCGTCCTCAGTCGTGTGTGTTGCATCCTCAGTCGTGTGTGTTGCGTCCTCAGTTGTTTGTGTTGTGTCCTCAGTTGTGTGTGTTGTGTTCTCAGTTGTGTGTGTGTGTTGTGTCCTCAGTTGTGTGTCTTGCGTCCTCAGTTGTGTGTGTTGTGTGTGTGATGCGTCCTCAGTTGTGTGTGTGTTGTGTTCTCAGTTGTGTGTGTGTGATGCGTCCTCAGTTGTGTGTGTGTGTGATGCATCCTCAGTTGTGTGTGTGTTGTGTTCTCAGTTGTGTGTGTGTGATGCGTCCTCAGTCGTGTGTGTGTTGTAGTTCTCGGACAGCGAGTGTGCGAAGAAGGCCATGGAGCAGCTGAACGGGTTCGAGTTGGCCGGGCTCTGTGTGTGTGTGATGCGTCCTCAGTTGTGTGTGTGTTGTGTTCTCAGTCGTGTGTGTGATGCGTCCTCAGTTGTGTGTGTGTGTGTGTGTGATGCGTCCTCAGTTGTGTGTGTGTTGTGTTCTCAGTTGTGTGTGTGTGATGCGTCCTCAGTTGTGTGTGTGTTGCGTTCTCAGTCGTGTTTGTGTTGTGTTCTCAGTCGTGTGCGTGTTGCGTCCTCAGTCGTGTGTGTTGTGTTCTCAGTCGTGTGTGTGATGCGTCCTCAGTTGTGTGTGTGTGTGTGATGCGTCCTCAGTTGTGTGTGTGTTGTGTTCTCAGTTGTGTGTGTGTGATGCGTCCTCAGTCGTGTGTGTGTTGTAGTTCTCGGACAGCGAGTGTGCGAAGAAGGCCATGGAGCAGCTGAACGGGTTCGAGTTGGCCGGGCTCTGTGTGTGTGTGATGCGTCCTCAGTTGTGTGTGTGTTGTGTTCTCAGTCGTGTGTGTGATGCGTCCTCAGTTGTGTGTGTGTGTGATGCGTCCTCAGTTGTGTGTGTGTTGTGTTCTCAGTTGTGTGTGTGTGATGCGTCCTCAGTTGTGTGTGTGTTGCGTTCTCAGTCGTGTTTGTGTTGTGTTCTCAGTCGTGTGCGTGTTGCGTCCTCAGTCGTGTGTGTTGTGTTCTCAGTCGTGTGTGTGATGCGTCCTCAGTTGTGTGTGTGTGTGTGATGCGTCCTCAGTTGTGTGTGTGTTGTGTTCTCAGTTGTGTGTGTGTGATGCGTCCTCAGTCGTGTGTGTGTTGTAGTTCTCGGACAGCGAGTGTGCGAAGAAGGCCATGGAGCAGCTGAACGGGTTCGAGTTGGCCGGGCGGCCCATGAAGGTGGGTCATGTGACTGAGCGCACGGACCCGATGCTCGCCTCCTCCTTCCTCGACAACGACGAACTGGAACGAACCGGCATCGACCTGGGGGCAACGGGGCGGCTGCAGCTCATGGCACGCCTGGCAGAGGGTAAGAGGGGCAACAGGGGTCAGAGGGTCACAGGGGTCAGAGGGTCACAGGGATCAGAGGGTCACGGGGTCAGAGGGTCACGGGGTCAGAGGGTCACAGGGGTCAGAGGGTCACAGGGATCAGAGGGTCACGGGGTCAGAGGGTCACAGGGATCAGAGGGTCACAGGGATCAGAGGGTCACGGGGTCAGAGGGTCACGGGGTCAGAGGGTCACAGGGATCAGAGGGTCACAGGGGTCAGAGGGTCACAGGGATCAGAGGGTCACGGGGTCAGAGGGTCACGGGGTCAGAGGGTCACGGGGTCAGAGGGCCACAGGGGTCAGAGGGTCACAGGGATCAGAGGGTCACAGGGGTCAGAGGTCAGGGGTCACTCTTGGTGTGTTTTCAGGCACTGGGCTCCAGATTCCTCCCGCAGCAAAACAGGCGCTTCAGATGAGCGGAGCCATCAGTGTGGGCGCCATGGCAGGTAACACCCTGTCCTCACCTGTCCTCACCTGTCCTCACCTGTCCTCACCTGTCCTCAACTGTCCTCACCTGTCCTCACCTGTCCTCAACTGTCCTCAACTGTCCTCACCTGTCCTCAACTGTCCTCACCTGTCCATACCACAGTCCATATATGAGTGGACTAAGCTAACCCATTAGCTGCTAGCCCGTTAGCCGCTAGCCCGTTAGCCGCTAGCCCGTTAGCCGCTAACCCGTTAGCCGCTAGCCCGTGAGCCGCTAGCCCGTGAGCCGCTAGCCCGTTAGCCGCTAGCCCGTTAGCCGCTAACCCGTTAGCCGCCGCGTGCCAAACAGGAAGTGCTCCAGGAGGCTCTTGGGGCTCCTTCACATTAGGATCTTCTCGTCCCTCTGTCTGTACCTGCTGCTCTGAGCCTCGTCATTCTGGACTTAAACTGTTCGTCTGAAGCCGCCACACAGGATCCTCAACTTTTCATTTCTCTGTTTTGTTCCTAAATCAAGATCTGAACATAAATAATGGACCAATCAGACGCCTTCATTCCCCGAGGGGGGCCTCGGGGAATGCCTTAGCAACAGGTTTGATTGACAGCTCGTTTCGTTGCTAAGTAAGTTTCCTTCTCGCTTTCCCCCGAGTGACGATTTCTGAAATAAAATTACAAAATATGTCAAACAGTCACAATATCTAATGTGACTAGAATCTGAACGAGCAGAATTTAACGAGCAGAAAGTAAAGTGAATTTGGTTAAATTGTGACTCTATTGTTGTTCGTACGGAACAGAACAAACAACATAAATCAGTGACTTAAACTCTTTAAAGCTCAAAGTTTCTTCTTCTTGTGCAGAATCAGGTAAATCCAGTGTCCTGCAGGTGCAGAGTATCACATCCATAGTCCGTATATATGATGCATCAGCTCTGCCAGGAGGAGGCGCCACATTTAACCTCCTCACTCATGATTGGCTCTTGTGTTGCTATGATACTCGCGGGAGGATTTCCAAATATGGACCTGTAACCGTGGCAACAGGAGCCTCATGTGAGCAACGCTGACGTCACACTCACTTAGACACTCAGAGATACGGAATATGGTCCTCACCTCTGTCTCACTTGTCTGTCTCACCTGTCTGTCTCACCTGTCTGTCTCACCTGTCTGTCTCACCTGTCTGTCTCACCTGTCTGTCTCACTTGTCTGTCTCACCTGTCTGTTTCACCTGTCTGTCTCACCTGTCTGTCTCACCTGTCTGTCTCACCTGTCTGTCTCACCTGTCTGTCTCACCTGTCTGTCTCACCTGTCCGTCTCACCTGTCCGTCTCACCTGTCCGTCTCACCTCTCTGTCTCACCTGTCCGTCTCACCTGTCCGTCTCACCTCTCTGTCTCACCTCTCCGTCTCACCTGTCCGTCTCACCTCTCTGTCTCACCTGTCTGTCTCACCTGTCTGTCTCACCTCTCTGTCTCACCTCTCTGTCTCACCTGTCCGTCTCACCTGTCCGTCTCACCTCTCTGTCTCACCTGTCCGTCTCACCTCTCTGTCTCACCTGTCTGTCTCACCTGTCCGTCTCACCTGTCCGTCTCACCTGTCCGTCTCACCTGTCCGTCTCACCTCTCTGTCTCACCTCTCTGTCTCACCTCTCTGTCTCACCTCTCTGTCTCACCTGTCCGTCTCACCTCTCTGTCTCACCTCTCTGTCTCACCTGTCTGTCTCACCTGTCTGTCTCACCTGTCCGTCTCACCTGTCTGTCTCACCTGTCCGTCTCACCTGTCAGTCTCACCTGTCCGTCTCACCTGTCCGTCTCACCTGTCCGTCTCACCTGTCCGTCTCACCTGTCCGTCTCACCTCTCTGTCTCACCTCTCTGTCTCACCTGTCCGTCTCACCTCTCTGTCTCACCTCTCTGTCTCACCTGTCTGTCTCACCTGTCCGTCTCACCTCTCTGTCTCACCTGTCCGTCTCACCTGTCCGTCTCACCTGTCTGTCTCACCTCTCTGTCTCACCTCTCTGTCTCACCTGTCCGTCTCACCTGTCCGTCTCACCTCTCTGTCTCACCTCTCTGACTCACCTGTCCGTCTCACCTCTCTGTCTCACCTGTCCGTCTCACCTGTCCGTCTCACCTGTCCGTCTCACCTCTCTGTCTCACCTCTCCGTCTCACCTCTCCGTCTCACCTGTCCGTCTCACCTCTCTGTCTCACCTGTCCGTCTCACCTGTCCGTCTCACCTGTCCGTCTCACCTCTCTGTCTCACCTGTCTGTCTCACCTCTCTGTCTCACCTCTCTGTCTCACCTGTCCGTCTCACCTGTCCGTCTCACCTCTCTGTCTCACCTGTCTGTCTCACCTGTCCGTCTCACCTCTCTGTCTCACCTGTCCGTCTCACCTGTCCGTCTCACCTCTCCGTCTCACCTCTCTGTCTCACCTCTCTGTCTCACCTCTCTGTCTCACCTGTCCGTCTCACCTCTCTGTCTCACCTCTCTGACTCACCTGTCCGTCTCACCTCTCTGTCTCACCTGTCCGTCTCACCTGTCCGTCTCACCTGTCTGTCTCACCTCTCTGTCTCACCTCTCTGTCTCACCTGTCCGTCTCACCTGTCCGTCTCACCTCTCTGTCTCACCTCTCTGACTCACCTGTCCGTCTCACCTCTCTGTCTCACCTGTCCGTCTCACCTGTCCGTCTCACCTGTCCGTCTCACCTGTCTGTCTCACCTCTCTGTCTCACCTCTCTGACTCACCTGTCCGTCTCACCTCTCTGTCTCACCTGTCCGTCTCACCTGTCCGTCTCACCTGTCCGTCTCACCTCTCTGTCTCACCTGTCTGTCTCACCTCTCTGTCTCACCTCTCTGTCTCACCTGTCCGTCTCACCTGTCCGTCTCACCTCTCTGTCTCACCTCTCTGACTCACCTGTCCGTCTCACCTCTCTGTCTCACCTCTCTGTCTCACCTCTCTGTCTCACCTGTCTGTCTCACCTGTCTGTCTCACCTGTCTGTCTCACCTGTCCGTCTCACCTGTCCGTCTCACCTGTCCGTCTCACCTCTCTGACTCACCTGTCCGTCTCACCTCTCTGTCTCACCTCTCTGTCTCACCTGTCTGTCTCACCTCTCTGTCTCACCTGTCTGTCTCACCTGTCCGTCTCACCTGTCTCTCCGGTGTTGTCTCCAGGTCTCCCTCCAGGTTTGACCCCAGGGCTCCCGGGTCTGGCCCCTGCCCTGGGGGCCGGTTTGACCCCCGGCCTCCCTCTGGCCGCTCCACCCGTCGCCACCAACTGTTTCCAGCTCTCCAACATGTTCAACCCCAAGAGGTGATGCATGTATAGATGTATATATATATACATACACACATATACATACACACACATATATATACATACACACACATATACATACACACACATATATATACATACACACACATATACATACACACACATATATATACATACACACACATATACATACACACACATATATATACATACACACACATATACATACACATATATATACATACACATATATATACACATACACGCATACATACACACACATATATACATACACATATATACATACACACACATATACATACACACACATATATATACACACACATATATATACATACACATATATATACATACACACATATATACATACACACACATACATATATACATACACATATATATACACATACACACATACATACACACACATATACATACACACACACACATATATATACACATACATATATATATATATATACATATATATATATATACACACATATATATATACATACATATATATACATATATATATACATACATATATATATACACATACACACTCACACACACACATATATATACACACACATATACACTCAACAAAAATATAAACGCAACACTTTTGTTTTTGCTCCCATTTGTCATGAGATGGACTCAAAGATCTCAAATTCATTCCAGATACACAATATTACCATTTCTCTCAAACATTGTTCACAAATCTGTCTAAATGTGTGATAGTGGCACTTTTGCTTTGCTGAGATAATCCATCCCACCTCACAGGTGCCACATCAAGATGCTCATCAGACACCATGATTAGTGCACAGGTGAACCTTAGACTGCCCACAATAAAAGGCCACTCTGAAATGTGCACTTTTGTCTCACAGCAAAATGCCACAGATGGCGCAAGCATTGAGGGAGCGTGTAATTGGCATGCTGACAGCAGGAATGTCAACCAGATCTGTTGCTCGGGCATTGAATGTTCATTTCTCCACCATAAGCCGTCTCCAAAGGCGTTTCAGAGAATATGGCAGTACATCCAACCGGCCTCACAACCGCAGACCACGTGTAACCACACCAGCCCAGGACCTCCACATCCAGCAGGTTCACCTCCAAGATCGTCTGAGACCAGCTACTCAGACAGCTGCTGAAACAATTGGTTTGCATAACCAAAGAATTTCTGCACAAACTGTCAGAAACCGTCTCAGGGAAGCTCAACTGCTCGTCGTCCTCATCGGGGTCTTAACCTGACTCCAGATCGTCGCCGTAACAGACTTGAGTGGGCAAATGCCCACATTCGATGGCGTCTGGCACGTTGGAGAGGTGTTCTCTTCACGGATGAATCTGGGTTTACATTGTTCAGGGCAGATGGCAGACAGCGTGTGTGGCGTCGTGTGGGTGAGCGCTTTGCTGATGTCAATGTTGTGGATGGAGTGGCCCATGGTGGTGGTGGGGTTATGGTATGGGCAGGCATCTGTTATGGACGAAGAACACAGGTGCATTTTATTGATGGCATTTTGAATGCACAGAGATACCGTGATGAGATCCTGAGGCCCATTGTTGTGCCATACATCCATGAACATCACCTCATGTTTCAGCAAGATAATGCACGGCCCCATGTTGCAAGGATCTGTACACAATTCTTGGAAGCTGAAAATGTCCCAGTTCTTGCATGGCCAGCATACTCACCGGACATGTCACCCACTGAGCATGTTTGGGATGTGCTTGACCGGCGTATACGACAGCGCGTACCAGTTCCCACTAATATCCAGCAACTTCACACAGCCATTGAAGAGGAGTGGACCAACATTCCACAGGCCACAATTGACAATCTGATAAACTCTATGCGAAGAAGATGTGTTGCACTGCATGAGGCAAATGGTGGTCACACCAGATACTGACTGGTTCTGAGTCCCCAGACCCCCAATAAAGCAACAACTGCACATTTCAGGGTGGCCTTTTATTGTGGGCAGTCTAAGGTTCACCTGTGCACTAATCATGGTGTCTGATGAGCATCTTGATGTGGCACCTGTGAGGTGGGATGGATTATCTCAGCAAAGCAAAAGTGCCACTATCACACATTTAGACAGATTTGTGAACAATGTTTGAGAGAAATGGTAATATTGTGTATCTGGAATGAATTTTAGATCTTTGAGTCCATCTCAGGACAAATGGGAGCAAAAACAAAAGTGTTGCGTTTATATTTTTGTTGAGTGTATATATATACACACACACACACACATATATATACACACACATATATATATACACACACACTCTCACACACACATCATAATCACAATAATATTTGTGGCAGTGAGGAGACTCCGGGTTGGGAGCTGGAGATTCAGGCTGACGTCATTGAAGAATGCAACAAACATGGAGGCGTCGTGCACATTTATGTGGACCGCAACTCTGCAGAGGTGAGGGGCGGGGCTATGAGGAGAGGGGCGGGGCTACGAGGTAGTGGTGTGTATCACATTTGTGCGTCACTGTTGACACTGTGTTAGTGGCTCCAAACTCCATCAGCTGCATCCTGCAGAAGCATCGACAGGATCATCAGACAAACGCACACTCATCAGGGAAAGGGGAGGGGCTGAGTGGGACAGGGGAGGGGCTGAGTGGGACAGGGGAGGGGCTGAGTGGGACAGGGAGGGGCTGAGTGGGACAGGGAGGGGCTGAGTGGGACAGGGAGGGGCTGAGTGGGACAAGGGAGGGGCTGAGTGGGACGGGGGAGGGGCTGAGTGGGACAGGGAGGGGCTGAGTGGGACGGAGGAGGGGCTGAGTGGGACGGGGGAGGGGCTGAGTGGGACGGGGGAGGGGCTGAGTGGGACGGAGGAGGGGCTGAGTGGGACGGGGAGGGGCTGAGTGGGACGGGGAGGGGCTGAGTGGGACGGGGAGGGGCTGAGTGGGACAGGGAGGGGCTGAGTGGGACAGGGAGGGGCTGAGTGGGACGGAGGAGGGGCTGTGTGGGACGGGGGAGGGGCTGAGTGGGACGGAGGAGGGGCTGAGTGGGACGGGGGAGGGGCTGAGTGGGACGGGGGAGGGGCTGAGTGGGACAGGGAGGGGCTGAGTGGGACAAGGGAGGGGCTGAGTGGGACAGGGGAGGGGCTGAGTGGGACAGGGAGGGGCTGAGTGGGACGGAGGAGGGGCTGAGTGGGACGGGGAGGGGCTGAGTGGGACAGGGGAGGGGCTGAGTGGGACGGAGGAGGGGCTGAGTGGGACGGGGGAGGGGCTGAGTGGGACGGGGAGGGGCTGAGTGGGACAGGGGAGGGGCTGAGTGGGACGGGGAGGGGCTGAGTGGGACAGGGGAGGGGCTGAGTGGGACAAGGGAAGGGCTGAGTGGGACAGGGAGGGGCTGAGTGGGACGGAGGAGGGGCTGAGTGGGACAGGGAGGGGCTGAGTGGGACAGGGAGGGGCTGAGTGGGACGGAGGAGGGGCTGAGTGGGACGGGGGAGGGGCTGAGTGGGACAGGGAGGGGCTGAGTGGGACAGGGAGGGGCTGAGTGGGACGGAGGAGGGGCTGAGTAGGACAGGGGAGGGGCTGAGTGGGACGGAGGAGGGGCTGAGTGGGACGGGGTAGGGGCTGAGTGGGACGGGGTAGGGGCTGAGTGGGACAGGGAGGGGCTGAGTGGGACGGAGGAGGGGCTGAGTGGGACGGGGATGGGGCTGTGTGGGACAGGGAGGGGCTGAGTGGGACAGGGAGGGGCTGAGTGGGACGGAGGAGGGGCTGAGTGGGACGGGGGAGGGGCTGAGTGGGACGGGGGAGGGGCTGAGTGGGACGGGGTAGGGGCTGAGTGGGACGGGGTAGGGGCTGAGTGGGACAGGGAGGGGCTGAGTGGGACAGGGGAGGGGCTGAGTGGGACGGAGGAGGGGCTGAGTGGGACAGGGGAGGGGCTGAGTGGGACAGGGGAGGGGCTGAGTGGGATGGAGGAGGGGCTGAGTGGGACAGGGGAGGGGCTGAGTGGGACGGAGGAGGGGCTGAGTGGGACGGGGGAGGGGCTGAGTGGGACGGGGGCATCTGACATTTTCTGTTTTTCAGGGAAATGTTTATGTGAAGTGTCCTTCGATCCCGGCCGCCATGGCAACAGTCGCCGCTCTGCACGGACGATACTTCGCAGGTAAAACCCGGACCCGGACCTTGCCCTGGACTAAAGACGAGACCCAGACCTGGACTAAAGACGAGAACCGGACCTGGACTAAAGACGAGACCCGGACCTAGACCTGGACCCGGACCCAGACCTGGACTGACAGGTGTGTTCTTGTCTTTCAGGGAAGATGATCAGTGCGGCCTTCGTTCCGCTCTCGACTTATCACAACCTGTTTCCAGACTCAGTCTCCGCCTCCACGCTGCTGCCCCCGCCCATCCGCCGCTGACCCCGCCCACCCGTCGCTGACCCGATTGGACAATAGACTCTGTACTTGGCTCTGGTTGGACAATTTAGACGTTAGTGCGCACTGATTGGTTGGTTTAAGTTGATGACGGTCCAATGGTTGAGCTCCATGAGCTGTTTTTTCTAATCTCTTCATTTTGTACAAGTTTCAATTAAATTTTATTTTCAAACCTCGTCCACCGTCTTTTTTAAAAAAAGTACAAACTCCCAGTTTAGAAACACACAAAGGTTTTCAGGTTTGGCTTTATTTAAATGACCGGCTGGAACATTGTGGACCAAATGCTCACCACGTGGTCTGGACCCGGTCTGGACCCGGTCTGGACCCGAGGTTTTGGTTTTTCACAAAAAGTTTTGAAGCAGCAAAAAAAAAAAAGTACAAAATTCAGCATTTCAGAGAAAACATGAACAAACTACAACATTTGTGGTGGCACCAAGTGAAGGACACAGACTGGACCAGGTCTAGACCAGGTCTGACCTTTGACCAATTCATTCTTTCTTTGTAAACACATAATGGCTAAAGCTAGCGCTAACTGTGCTAAGCTCTAATGAAGGCAGCAGTGGTTTTCTGTTATGGCTCAGAGAGTTAAGGGCATCTGGTTTAATTGCACCGAGAATAAAGGGCATCTGGTTTAATTGCATTGAGGTTAAAGCTTTGCTAAATGCTCGCGTTCAGCGAAGTAAAAGTGCAGTTAGTAGAAGCGAGTGCTAAAGGCTATATGCTAAAGGCTATATGCTAAAGGCTACGTGCTAACACAGACCACAAAGGGTTAAACACTTTTCTGCCCTCTGATTGGCTCCTACGCCTCAGCTGCTCTGTGATTGGTCAAAATGAACAGTTTGAGTCCCTTTTTAAAGTGGAATGATTCAGAATAATGTTCCAGGCTCTGATGGGAGCTGTAGTTCTTGGCAGGTATTCTGTAGTCCATTTCCGGGTCAGTTTTACTTCTGTTGATGCAGAACATGTTTCTGGACCCGGGTGGGACTTGTAGTTTTTACTACTGGCTCTTTTGTAGTTCTTTTCTGATTGGCTGTTGGGAGT
Source organism: Odontamblyopus rebecca (assembly GCA_030686955.1). Taxonomy (NCBI): domain Eukaryota; kingdom Metazoa; phylum Chordata; class Actinopteri; order Gobiiformes; family Gobiidae; genus Odontamblyopus; species Odontamblyopus rebecca. The sequence goes on along the minus strand of CM060663.1, from coordinate 529,336 downwards.
TGTAGTTCTGGGCAATTTATTAAAGGGGGCGTGGTCCCTGTGGCTGTGGGAGTTGTGGTTCTGGGCAGTTTAGTAGTTTAAAGGGGGCGTGGTCCCTGTGGCTGTGGGGGATTGTGGGAGGTGTAGTTTTACTTCTTCTCTGGAGGCTTCAGTGGCTCGAGGCGTCTCATCTTAAAGTAGGACACGACCTGAGACGGAACTTCAGCCAAAACTGACTGAGCCAGAGCCGCCATCGGAGCCTGAAACACAGAGGAAAAGGACTGCTGAGTACTAGACTACAGAGTACAAGTGCTACAGAGTACATGTGCTACAGAGTATATGTACTACAGAGTATACAGAGTATATGTACTACAGAGTATACAGAGTATATGTGCTACAGAGTATACAGAGTATATGTGCTACAGAGTACATGTGCTACAGAGTATATGTACTACAGAGTATACAGAGTATATGTGCTACAGAGTATATGTGCTACAGAGTACATGTACTACAGAGCATATGTACTACAGAGTACAGAGTATATGTACTACAGAGTATACAGAGTGCACGTACATATACTCTGTGTACTTGTAGTACATATACTCCTGTAGTACATGTACTCTGTATACTCTGTAGTACATATACTCTGTGTACTCTGTAGTACAAATGCTCTGTAGTACATGTACTCTGTAGCACATAAACTCTGTAGTACATATACTCTGTAGAACATATACTCTGTATACTCTGTAGTACATATACTCTGTAGCACTTATACTCTGTAGTACACATACTGTGTACACTGTAGCAAATATACCCGGTAGCACATGTACTCTGTAGTACATAATACTCTAGCACATATACTCTGTAGTACATATACTCTGTGTACTCTGTAGTGCATATACTCTGTAGTACATGTACTCTGTAGTACATATACTCTGTAGTACTCTGTAGTACATATACTCTGTACTCTGTAGTACATATACTCTGTGTACTCTGTAGTACATATACTCCTGTAGTACATGTACTCTGTATACTCTGTAGTACATATACTCTGTGTACTCTGTAGTACAAATGCTTTGTAGTACATGTACTCTGTAGTACTCTGTAGTACATATACTGTGTAGTACATGTACTCTGTAGTACATATACTCTAGCACATATACTCTGTTGCACATATACACTGCAGCACATATACTCTGTAGTACATGTACTCTGTAGTACATATACTCTGTGTACTCTGTACTACATATACTCTGTAGTACATGTACTCTGTAGTACATATACTGTGTGTACTCTGTAGTACATGTACTCTGTAGTACAGATATTCTGTGTACTCTGTAGTAAATATACTCTGTGTACTCTGTAGTACATGTACTCTGTAGTACGTATACTCTGTGTACTCTGTAGTACATGTACTCTGTAGTACATATACTCTGTGTACTCTGTACTACATATACTCTGTAGTACATGTACTCTGTAGTACGTATACTCTGTGTACTCTGTAGTACATGTACTCTGTAGTACATATACTCTGTGTACTCTGTACTACATATACTCTGTAGTACATGTACTCTGTAGTACATATACTGTGTGTACTCTGTAGTACATGTACTCTGTAGTACAGATATTCTGTGTACTCTGTAGCACATGTAGTCTGTAGTAAATATACTCTGTGTACTCTGTAGTACATATACTGTGTAGTACATGTACTCTGTAGTACGTATACTCTGTGTACTCTGTAGTACATGTACTCTGTAGTACATGTACTCTGTAGTACATATACTCTGTGTACACTGTAGCAAATATACCCTGTAGCACATGTACTCTGTAGTACATATACTCTAGCACATATACTCTGTAGTACATATACTCTGTGTACTCTGTAGTGCATATACTCTGTAGTACATATACTCTACTCTGTAGTACATATACTCTGTAGTACATATACTCTACTCTGTAGTACATATACTCTGTGTACTCTGTAGTGCATATACTCTGTGTATTCTGTAGTGCATATACTCTGTGTATTCTGTAGTACATATACTCTGTAGCACATATACTCTCTAGTACATGTACTTTGTAGTACATATACTCTGTAATACATATACTCTGTGTACTCTGTAGTACATATACTCTGTGTACTGTCGCACATATACACTGTAGCACATATACTCTGTAGTACATGTACATTGTAGTACATATACTCTGTATAAATTGAATACTCTGTAGTACATGTACTCTGTAGTACATGTACTCTGTAGTACATGAACTCTGTAGTACGTATCCTCTGTGTACTCTGTAGTACATATACTCTGTAGTACATGTACTCTATAGTACATATACACTGTGTACTCTGTAGTACATGTACTCTGTAGTACATATACTCTGTGTACTCTGTAGTACATGTACTCTGTAGTACATATATTCTGTGTACTCTGTAGTGCATGTAGTCTGTAGTACATATACTCTGTAGTACATGTACTCTGTAGTACATAGACTCTGTGTAGTCTGTAGTACATGTACTCTGTAGTACACGTACTCTGTAGTACATATAATCTGTGTACTCTGTAGTACATATACTCTGTACTCTGTAGTACATATACTCTGTACTCTGTAGTACATATACTCTGTATACTCTGTAGTACATATACTCTGTAGCACATGTACTCTGTAGCACATATACTCTGTGTACTCTGTAGTACATGTACTCTGTAGTACATATACTGTGTGTATGAATTGAATACCCTGTAGTACATGTACTCTGTAGCACTCTGTAGTACATATACTCTGTGTACTCTGTCGTACATATACTCTGTAGTACTCTGTAGTACATATACTCTGTGTACTCTGTAGTACATGTATTTTGTAGTACATATACTCTGTGTGTAAATTGAATACTCTGTAGTACATGTACTCTGTAGTACTCTGTGTCCTCTCCCAGCCTCACCTTCTGAAAGTCCCTGAAGGGGACGAACTGGACGATGTCCCTGTGGACCTTCTCTCCGCTCGTGGACTTGAGGACGCCGTCGTCTCCGTCCAGGAGCTTCATGGCGCTGAAGTCGGCCGGCCCCACCCCCACGATGATGATGGACAGCGGGAGGGCGGAGCTTCGTACGATGGCGTCACGCGTCTGGTCCAAGTCTGTGATCTCCCCGTCCGTGAGGATGAGGAGGACAAAGTACTGCTGCAGAGAGAGGGGAACATGTACTGTAGTACTGTAGTACTGCTGCAGAGAGAGGGGAACATGTACTGTAGTACTGTAGTACTGCTGCAGAGAGAGGGGAACATGTACTGTAGTACTGTAGTACTGTAGTACTGCTGCAGAGAGAGGGGAACATGTACTGTAGTACTGTAGTACTGTAGTACTGCTGCAGAGAGAGGGGAACATGTACTGTAGTACTGTAGTACTGCTGCAGAGAGAGGGGAACATGTACTGTAGTACTGTAGTACTGCTGCAGAGAGAGGGGAACATGTACTGTAGTACTGTAGTACTGTAGTACTGCTGCAGAGAGAGGGGAACATGTACTGTAGTACTGTAGTACTGTAGTACTGCTGCAGAGAGAGGGGAACATGTACTGTAGTACTGTAGTACTGTAGTACTGCTGCAGAGAGAGGGGAACATGTACTGTAGTACTGTAGTACTGTAGTACTGCTGCAGAGAGAGGGGAACATGTACTGTAGTACTGTAGTACTGTAGTACTGCTGCAGAGAGAGGGGAACATGTACTGTAGTACTGCTGCAGAGAGAGGGGAACATGTACTGTAGTACTGTAGTACTGCTGCAGAGAGAGGGGAACATGTACTGTAGTACTGCTGCAGAGAGAGGGGAACATGTACAGTAGTACTGTAGTACTGTAGTACTGCTGCAGAGAGAGGGGAACATGTACTGTAGTACTGGTAGCATTAGCACTACTCACAGAGGCAGTAGTAGTAGTAGTAGTAGTAGTACTCATAGTACTCACAGACGCAGTAGTAGTACTCGTAGTACTCGGACGCAGTAGTAGTACTCATAGTACTCACAGACGCAGTAGTAGTAGTAGTACTCGTAGTACTCAGACGCAGTAGTACTCATAGTACTCACAGACGCAGTAGTAGTAGTAGTATTCGTAGTACTCACAGACACAGTAGTAGTAGTAGTAGTTCTCACAGACGCAGTAGTAGTAGTAGTAGTTCTCACAGACGCAGTAGTAGTAGGAGTAGTAGTAGTATTCGTAGTACTCGTAGTACTCACAGACGCAGTAGTAGTAGTAGTATTCGTAGTACTCGTAGTACTCAGACGCAGTAGTAGTCGTATTTGTAGTACTCGTAGTACTCACAGACGCAGTAGTAGTAGTAGTAGTAGTATTCGTAGTACTCACAGACGCAGTAGTAGTAGTATTCGTAGTACTCGTAGTAATCACAGACGCAGTAGTAGTAGTAGTAGTAGTATTCGTAGTACTCACAGACGCAGTAGTAGTAGTAGTATTCGTAGTACTCACAGAAGCAGTAGTAGTAGTAGTACTCGTAGTACTCAGACGCAGTAGTAGTAGTATTCGTAGTACTCACAGACGTAGTAGTAGTAGTATTCGTAGTACTCACAGACACAGTAGTAGTAGTAGTATTCGTAGTACTCGTAGTACTCACAGACGCAGTAGTAGGAGTAGTAGTATTCGTAGTACTCGTAGTACTCACAGACGCAGTAGTAGTAGTATTCGTAGTACTCGTAGTACTCACAGACGCAGTAGTAGTAGTAGTAGTATTCGTAGTACTCGTAGTACTCACAGACGCAGTAGTATTCGTAGTACTCACAGACGCAGTAGTAGTAGTATTCGTAGTACTCGTAGTACTCACAGACGTAGTAGTAGTAGTAGTAGTAGTACTCGTAGTACTCACAGACGCAGTAGTAGTAGTAGTAGTACTTGTAGTACTCGTAGTACTCACAGACGCAGTGTTGTGGGCGGCGGCCGTGGCTGCGATACTCGACACGTGGTTGATGATGGGGCTGAAGTTTGTGGGACCCGAGAGGCGGAGCTGAGGAAGAACTGCGCGATAGGACTCGACCACGCCCTCTATGCCTGGAACACAGTACTGCAGTATTTATACACAGTACTGCAGTATTTATACACACTACTGCAGTATCACCACGCCCTCTATGCCTGGAACACAGTACTGCAGTATTTATACACAGTACTGCAGTATTTATACACACTACTGCAGTATCACCACGCCCTCTATGCCTGGAACACAGTACTGCAGTATTTATACACACTACTGAAGTATCACCACGCCCTCTATGCCTGGAACACAGTACTGCAGTATTTATACACAGTACTGCAGTATTTATACACACTACTGCAGTATCACCACGCCCTCTATGCCTGGAACACAGTACTGCAGTATTTATACACACTACTGCAGTATTTATACACACTACTGCAGTATCACCACGCCCTCTATGCCTGGAACACAGTACTGCAGTATTTATACACACTACTGCAGTATCACCACGCCCTCTATGCCTGGAACACAGTACTGCAGTATTTATACACACTACTGCAGTATCACCACGCCCTCTATGCCTGGAACACAGTACTGCAGTATTTATACACAGTACTGCAGTATTTATACACACTACTGCAGTATTTATACAGTACTGCAGTAGAGTACTTCACAGTACATCTGTATATATGCCTCCTCCCCCTCTGACCCTCCTGACCTCTGACCCATCTGACCCTCGTGACCTCTGACCCCTGACCCCTCTGACCCTCGTGACCTCTGACCCTCGTGACCTCTGACCCCTCTGACCTTCGTGACCTCTGACCCCTGACCCCTCTGACCCTCGTGACCTCTGACCCCTCTGACCTTCGTGACCTCTGACCCGTCTGACCCTCGTGACCTCTGACCCTCATGACCTCTGACCCCTCTGACCCTCGTGACCTCTGACCCCTCACCCCTCTGACCCCTCTGACCCTCATGACCTCTGACCCCTCTGACGCTCATGACCTCTGACCCCTCTGACTCTCGTGACCTCTGACCCCTGACCCCGGCTGTACCTTGGCAGTAGGGGCTCGAAGGGTTAAAGTTCAGAGCAAAGTCGTGATGAGCCGCCTGAGAAAAGAGACCACAGTTAGACCTGGTCTAGTCCTGGTTCAGTCCTGGTTTAGTCCTGGTTCAGTCCTGGTTTAGTCCTGGTTTAGTCCTGGTTCAGTCCTGGTTTAGTCCTGGTCTAGTCCTGGTTCAGTCCTGGTTTAGTCCTGGTTTAGTCCTGATTTAGTCCTGGTTTAGTCCTGGTTCAGTCCTGGTTTAGTCCTGGTTCAGTCTTGGTTCAGTCCTGGTTTAGTCTTGGTTTAGTCCTGGTTTGGTCCTGGTTTAGTCCTGGTTTAGTCCTGGTTTTACCTGATAGTCTGGAGGAAGTTTGGCTCCAAATCCGAAAGCAGGAAACAGTTTGTCACTGAAAAAAGAAAAGTATGTGGTCAGTTTAGTCCTGGTTTAGTCCTGGTTTAGTCCTGGTTTAGTCCTGGTTTAGTCCCGGTTTAGTCCCGGTTTAGTCCGGTTACCTGTCGTAGTGCTGGTTTAGACCTGGTTTAGACCTGGTTTAGACCTGGTTTAGTCCGGTTACCTGTCGTAGTGCTGGTTTAGACTTGGTTTAGACCTGGTTTAGTCCCGGTTTAGTCCAGTTACCTGTCGTGGTGCTGGTTTAGACCTGGTTTAGTCCCGGTTTAGTCCGGTTACCTGTCGTAGTGCTGGTTTAGACCTGGTTTAGACCTGGTTTAGACCTGGTTTAGTCCGGTTACCTGTCGTAGTGCTGGTTTAGACCTGGTTTAGACCTGGTTTAGACCTGGTTTAGACCTGGTTTAGTCCCGGTTTAGTCCGGTTACCTGTCGTAGTGCTGGTTTAGACCTGGTTTAGACCTGGTTTAGTCCCGGTTTAGTCCGGTTACCTGTCGTAGTGCTGGTTTAGACCTGGTTTAGACCTGGTTTAGTCCCGGTTTAGTCCGGTTACCTGTCGTAGTGCTGGTTTAGACCTGGTTTAGTCCGGTTACCTGTCGTAGTGCTGGTTTAGACCTGGTTTAGTCCCGGTTTAGTCCGGTTACCTGTCGTAGTGCTGGTTTAGACCTGGTTTAGTCCCGGTTTAGTCCGGTTACCTGTCGTAGTGCTGGTTTAGACCTGGTTTAGTCCCGGTTTAGTCCGGTTACCTGTCGTAGTGCTGGTTTAGACCTGGTTTAGTCCCGGTTCAGTCCGGTTACCTGTCGTAGTGCTGGTTTAGACCTGGTTTAGACCTGGTTTAGTCCCGGTTTAGTCCGGTTACCTGTCGTAGTGTTGGTTTAGACCTGGTTTAGTCCCGGTTTAGTCCGGTTACCTGTCGTAGTGCTGGTTTAGACCTGGTTTAGTCCCGGTTTAGTCCGGTTACCTGTCGTAGTGCTGGTTTAGACCTGGTTTAGTCCCGGTTTAGTCCGGTTACCTGTCGTAGTGTTGGTTTAGACCTGGTTTAGTCCCGGTTTAGTCCGGTTACCTGTCGTAGTGTTGGTTTAGACCTGGTTTAGTCCCGGTTTAGTCCGGTTACCTGTCGTAGTGTTGGTTTAGACCTGGTTTAGTCCCGGTTTAGTCCGGTTACCTGTCGTAGTGCTGGTTTAGACCTGGTTTAGTCCCGGTTTAGTCCGGTTACCTGTCGTAGTGTTGGTTTAGACCTGGTTTAGTCCCGGTTTAGTCCGGTTACCTGTCGTAGTGCTGGTTTAGACCTGGTTTAGTCCCAGTTTAGTCCGGTTACCTGTCGTAGTGCTGGTTTAGACCTGGTTTAGACCTGGTTTAGTCCCGGTTTAGTCCGGTTACCTGTCGTAGTGTTGGTTTAGACCTGGTTTAGTCCCGGTTTAGTCCGGTTACCTGTCGTAGTGTTGGTTTAGACCTGGTTTAGTCCCGGTTTAGTCCGGTTACCTGTCGTAGTGCTGGTTTAGACCTGGTTTAGTCCCGGTTTAGTCCGGTTACCTGTCGTAGTGTTGGTTTAGACCTGGTTTAGTCCCGGTTTAGTCCGGTTACCTGTCGTAGTGCTGGTTTAGACCTGGTTTAGTCCCAGTTTAGTCCGGTTACCTGTCGTAGTGCTGGTTTAGACCTGGTTTAGACCTGGTTTAGTCCCGGTTTAGTCCGGTTACCTGTCGTAGTGCTGGTTTAGACCTGGTTTAGTCCCGGTTTAGTCCGGTTACCTGTCGTAGTGCTGGTTTAGACCTGGTTTAGTCCCAGTTTAGTCCGGTTACCTGTCGTAGTGCTGGTTTAGACCTGGTTTAGACCTGGTTTAGTCCCGGTTTAGTCCGGTTACCTGTCGTAGTGCTGGTTTAGACCTGGTTTAGTCCCGGTTTAGTCCGGTTACCTGTCGTAGTGCTGGTTTAGACCTGGTTTAGTCCCGGTTTAGTCCGGTTACCTGTCGTAGTGCTGGTTTAGACCTGGTTTAGTCCCAGTTTAGTCCGGTTACCTGTCGTAGTGCTGGTTTAGACCTGGTTTAGACCTGGTTTAGTCCCGGTTTAGTCCGGTTACCTGTCGTAGTGCTGGATGACCTGTCCCACTGACCACAGGGCGGTCAGATACTGGTTGAGGCCGTCGGGGCTCATGTAGTGCAGAGACTGAGGAGAGCGAGGGTCCCCGTTTGACCCTGTGAAGTCTATGCCCACCTGAGGGGCAAAAGGGGCATACAAGTGGACATGTGTTTGCAGTAGTAGTAGCAGTAGTAGTATTTGTAGTATTTGTAGTATCTGTAGTATTTGTAGTATTTGTAGTATCTGTAGTATTTGCAGTATTTGTAGTATCTGTAGTATTTGTAGTATCCGTAGTATGTGTAGTATGTGTAGTATTTGTAGTATCTGTAGTATTTGTAGTATCTGTAGTATGTGTAGTATGTGTGTATGTGTAGTATTTGTAGTATGTGTAGTATTTGTAGTATCTGTAGTATTTGTAGTATCTGTAGTATGTGTAGTATGTGTGTATGTGTAGTATTTGTAGTATGTGTAGTATGTGTAGTATTTGTAGTATCTGTAGTATTTGTAGTATCTGTAGTATGTATAGTATGTGTGTATGTATAGTATTTGTAGTATGTGTAGTATGTGTAGTATTTGTAGTATTTGTAGGACTCACAGTGAAGTTGATCTGACAGCCGCCCATCACATAGTCCAGGAAACTGTACTGGGCCTGGATCTGAGGAAGAGCACAGGGTTTAGACCTGGTTCAGTCCTGGTTTAGACCTGGTTTAGTCCTGGTTTAGACCTGGTTCAGTCCTGGTTTAGACCTGGTTTAGTCCTGGTTTAGACCTGGTTTAGACCTGGTTTAGACCTGGTTTAGTCCTGTTTCAGTCCTGGTTTAGACCTGGTTTAGTCCTGTTTCAGACCTGGTTTAGACCTGGTTTAGTCCTGGTTTAATCCTGGTTTAGACCTGGTTTAGTCCTGGTTTAATCCTGGTTTAGTCCTGGTTTAGTCCTGGTTCCAGGTGTAAACACTTCTCCACATAAAATAAGTCAGAAAGTCAAACGAAGCTTAAACGAAGCTTAAACAAAGCCCAAACGAAACTTAAACGAAGCCCAAATGAAGCTTAAACAAAGCCCAAATGAAGCTTAAACGAAGCCCAAATGAAGCCCAAATGAAGCTTAAATGAAGCCCAAATGAAGCTTAAACGAAGCCCAAATGAAGCTTAAACAAAGCCCAAACGAAGCTTAAACAAAGCCCAAACGAAGCTTAAATGAAGCTTAAACGAAGCCCAAATGAAGCCCAAACGAAACTTAAACAAAGCCCAAATGAAGCAGAAACAAAGCCCAAATGAAGCTTAAACGAAGCTTAAACGAAGCCCAAATGAAGCCCAAATGAAGCTTAAACAAAGCCCAAATGAAGCTTAAACAAAGCCCAAATGAAGCTTAAACGAAGCCCAAATGAAGCTTAAACGAAGCTTAAACGAAGCCCAAATGAAGCCCAAACGACGCTTAAACGAAGCCCAAACGACGCTTAAACGAAGCCCAAACGACGCTTAAACGAAGCCCAAACGAAGCTTAAACAAAGCCCAAATGAAGCCCAAACGAAGCATAAACGAAGCCCAAACGAAGCTTAAACGAAGCCCAAATGAAGCCCAAACGAAGCTTAAACGAAGCCCAAATGAAGCTTAAACGAAGCTTAAACGAAGCCCAAATGAAGCTTAAACGAAGCTTAAACGAAGCCCAAATGAAGCTTAAACGAAGCTTAAACAAAGCCCAAATGAAGCTTAAACGAAGCCCAAACGAAGCTAAAACGAAGCACAAACGAAGCTAAAACGAAGCCCAAACGACGCATAAACGGCCCAAACGACGCTTAAACGGCTTCCAAACGGCTTAAACAAAGCCCAAATGAAGCCCAAACGAAGCCCAAATGAAGCCCAAACGAAGCTTAAACGAAGCCCAAATGAAGCTTAAACGAAGCTTAAACGAAGCCCAAATGAAGCTTAAACGAAGCTTAAACAAAGCCCAAATGAAGCTTAAACGAAGCCCAAATGAAGCTTAAACAAAGCCCAAATGAAGCTTAAACGAAGCTTAAACGAAGCCCAAATGAAGCTTAAACGAAGCTTAAACAAAGCCCAAATGAAGCTTAAACGAAGCCCAAACGAAGCTTAAACGAAGCCCAAATGAAGCCCAAATGAAGCTTAAACGAAGCCCAAATGAAGCTTAAACGAAGCCCAAATGAAGCTTAAACGAAGCCCAAATGAAGCTTAAACGAAGCCCAAATGAAGCTTAAACGAAGCCCAAATGAAGCTTAAACGAAGCCCAAACAAAGCTTAAATGAAGCTTAAACGAAGCCCAAACGAAGCTTAAACGAAGCCCAAACGAAGCTTAAATGAAGCCCAAACGAAGCTTAAACGAAGCCCAAACGAAGCTTAAACGAAGCCCAAATGAAGCTTAAACGAAGCCCAAACAAAGCTTAAATGAAGCTTAAACGAAGCCCAAACGAAGCTTAAATGAAGCCCAAACGAAGCTTAAACAAAGCCCAAATGAAGCTTAAATGAAGCCCAAACAAAGCTTAAATGAAGCCCAAACGAAGCTTAAATGAAGCCCAAACGAAGCCCAAACGAAGCCCAAACGAAGCTTAAATGAAGCCCAAACGAAGCTTAAATGAAGCCCAAACGAAGCTTAAATGAAGCCCAAACGAAGCTTAACCTGATAACACCCGCCTAATTCTGTGTGTGCAGCAGTGACACAAACCCACAGGTCACAGCTTATTAAAGAAAACCTCAGACCCACAGGTTTGTGAGACGCATCATTTTAAAGCTCAGAGCTTCTAGTTTCTGTAGATCTGCAGATGAAGACTGTGAGTGCAGCTCACTCACAGCACACACACATTCAGACTGTGAGTGCAGCTCACTTACAGCACACACACATTCAGACTGTGAGTGCAGCTCACTCACAGCACACACACATTCAGACTGTGAGTGCAGCTCACTCACAGCACACACACATTCAGACTGTGAGTGCAGCTCACTCACAGCACACACACATTCAGACTGTGAGTGCAGCTCACTTACAGCACACACACATTCAAACAGGTCCAACAACTGTATTTTTTTGCCTCGGAAAAACAAAACTAAATAATAAAGGCTGTGACTTGGGCAAACTTCATCCTGGGCATGTGTGGCTCACTACACTCACTGCTGAAGCTGTGTCAGACTCTGGGCCTCAGGGTTTGGAGCTGTGACCCTTTGTGTAAAAATATGTCAATTCACACAAGTGTCCAAATATGGACCAGATGTTCAAACTGTGAGAAGATGTAATGTGGAATAAATAAATCTTCTGAGCTTCAGGCAGGTTTTCTTCAGATAAAAAACTAAAACAGGCCTAAAATGTGTCTCCAGAGCCTCTGGAGCCTCCTCCGGTGTCTGTGGTCAGAGGAGGTCAGAGCCTCTGGAGCCTCCTCCGGTGTCTGTGGTCAGAGGAGGTCAGAGGATGTCCTCTAGGCCGTTGCGCGCTGATTTCCTGTCTCACTACAGCACCTCTGCCCCACATGGGGCCCACCGCTGAAATCGTCTTTTCATAGGCTACTCAGATCTGTCAATCATTTCCTGAAAGAACCAATGACTGAAGAGGTTTTGCCGTGGAACTGTCCCTCGGTCATGCGTAATACACCGCTAACTGGACGCACTCGTTTTGTTCCCCAAGCTGTAGCGCGGCGCCCCGTAGCCGGACCGAAGCCTGGATACGCTTGTTTTGTAGCTAAGAGTGTGGAGAAAACAAACACCCCACACCGCTAACAGGAGCTAAGCACTTAGCTATGCTAAGGACCAAGAGCGAGAGTAGTAGAGAGATGCGTCGCTCATCCATTCAGACAAACTCTGACTTTCTGGATTATTTCTCCACATGGAATTATTTTATGAAAAAAGCAACTGGATATTCTTTTTCTGTGGACTGTTACGGACTAATTGAGCACAGCTGTTCCTGGACTGGACCCGTTTCGGACAGAACCGGCTCAAAGGTAAGAAATACACAAATATGTTTTATTTTCAGAAATTCTAAGTTCTGGCTCTTTGTGCTGCAGCATAAATGATCTGGCTGTTGTACTGAGGAATGAAGCTTTAAACGATGTACAGCAGGTCAGTAGTGGAAAAATAAGTGCGGTGAATATCTGGCTTCCGTCTCGTGCACTGACCTTGGCGCTCCTCACGTGGACACTTCCGGAGTTCTTGTAGTTTTTCTTCTTCTTCTGTTTCTCAGGGTGAACGCAGTCAAAACTCGGCGTCTTCTGCAGTGCCGCCGCCGAGCACGAGAACGAGCCAATCAGATCGTGAGAGCCATCCGAGTCATGGTCCGACACGTCCACCTGACCAATCACAGAGCAGAGGGGTTCAAACGGGCCAATCACAGAGCAGAGGGGGTTTAAATGGACCAATCACAGAGCAGAGGGGGTTTAAATGGACCAATCACAGAGCAGAGGGGGTTTAAATGGACCAATCACAGAGCAGAGGGGTTCAAACAGGCCAATCACAGAGCAGAGGGGTTCAAACGGGCCAATCACAGAGCAGAGGGGTTTGAACGGGCCAATCACAGAGCAGAGGGGTTCAAACGGGCCAATCACAGAGCAGAGGGGTTCAAACGGGCCAATCACAGAGCAGAGGGGTTCAAACGGGCCAATCACAGAGCAGAGGGGTTCAAACGGGCCAATCACAGAGCAGAGGGGTTTGAACGGGCCAATCACAGAGCAGAGGGGTTCAAACGGGCCAATTACAAAACAGAGGGGTTTAAACGGGCCAATTACAGAGCAGAGGGGTTCAAACGGGCCAATCACAGAGCAGAGGGGTTCAAACGGGCCAATCACAGAGCAGAGGGGTTCAAACGGGCCAATCACAGAGCAGGGGGCGAGGTCCCACCTTGAGCGGTCGGTCCAGGTCTCCGGAGCAGAGCGTCTGAAGAGGAACACTGAACTTCTTCCAAACAGGATTCAGAGTGTTCTTCACCACCTGAACACACACAACACATTACACACACACACACGTACACACACACACACAGACACACACACACGTACACACACACACACAGACACACACACAGACACACACACACACACGTACACACACACACACACACAGACATGTACATACACACACACACACAGACACGTACACACACAGACACACACAGACACGTACACACACACAGACACGTACACACACACACACACAGACACGTACACAAACACAGACACGTACACACACACACACACAGACACGTACACACACACAGACACACACACACACACGTACACACATATACACGTACACACACACACAGACACACACACACACACAGACACACATGTACATACACACACACACACGTGTACACACACATACACGTACACACACACGCGTACACGTACACACACACGTACACACACAGACACACACACACGTACACGTACACACACACGTACACACACATACACGTACACATACACGTACACACACACACACACACGTACACACACATACACGTACACACACACACAGACACACGTACACACACACGTACACACACACAGACACACACACAGACACGTACACACACATACACGTACACACACACACGTACACACACATACACACACATACACGTACACACACACACACACGTACACACACATACACGTACACATACACGTACACACACACAAACACAGACACACGTACACATACACGTACACACACATACACGTACACACACACAGACACACACACACGTACACACACACATACACGTACACACACACATACACGTACACACACAGACACACACACACATACACGTACACACACAGACACACACACACACACATACACGTACACACACACACACACGTACACACACACACACACATGCACACACACGGGACCCGCAGGACCAGACCGAGTCCAGGTCTTACCTCGGTGCGATGGACCAGGATCCACTTGCCGTCGTCTCCTTGTTTAAAGATTTCCACAAACGGGTCGGACTTTCCAAAAGTGTCCTGAGGAACACAAACAGATCAAGACCAGAGTCCAGTCCTGGTCCAGTCCTGGTTTAGTCCTGGTCCAGTCCTGGTTTAGTCCTGGTTCAGACCTTCTTGTCCAGGTTCTTGGCCTCCAGCTCCAGTTCAAGGGCTCTGTTGTCTTTGACCTCCTCTGCAGTGACCTGAGAACAGCGCCCCCCACAGGACACTTAGATTCATGTCATTTTCAGCAGTACTGCTGTAGTACTGCTGTAGTACTGCTGTAGTACTGCTGTAGTACTACTGTAGTACTGCTGTAGTACTGCTGTAGTACTAGTAGTACTCACGGTGATGGATCCTTTTCCTGCAGGTTTGTCTTTTTTCAGCTGAAGAGGACGAGTCACACTTTTACTCGACACGATCTGGAACAGAGAGAGAGTTAGTCCCACCCCCTGCCCGTGACCCAGCCCCTCACCTGCCCCAGCCTTAGCCCCGCCCCCTGCCCGTGACCCAGCCCCTCACCTGCCCCAGCCTTAGCCCCGCCCCCTGCCCGTGACCCCGCCCCTCACCTGCCCCAGCCTTAGCCCCGCCCCCTGCCCGTGACCCCGCCCCTCACCTGCCCCAACGTGAGCTCGGCTCCGCCCAGGAAGTCGTCGTCCTTCAGGTCGGCGGTTTTGTTGTCGATGTCGTAGACGCAGAACTTGAGGTTCTGGACGGACTCGAAGTGAAACTGAATCCTCATCCTGGAACTGAAGCTCGGAGACGACGTGTTCTCCACCCGCTCTGTACGGCCCACCTGCACGCAGGGAGGGCATCTGAGGCAATCCGACACACACAGCGGGCGGGCATCCAGCTTACCTCGGTCCATGTGTCCTGGTGCTTCTGGAGGACGACGCACAGAGGGTCCGACTTGGAGCCCACGTCTTTGTCCAGGAGGTTTGAGCAGGAGACGGACAACTCCACCAGAGACACACAGTCTGCCATCTGAGGGCACAGGGAGGGCATCTGAGACAATCTGACACACAGGGAGGGCATCTGAGACAATCTGACACACAGGGAGGGCATCTGAGACAATCTGAGGGCACCTGAGACAATCTGACACACAGGGAGGGCATCTGAGACAATCTGAGGGCACAGGGAGGGCATCTGAGACAATCTGAGGGCACAGGGAGGGCATCTGAGACAATCTGAGGGCACAGGGAGGGCATCTGTGACAATCTGAGGGCACAG
Source organism: Odontamblyopus rebecca (assembly GCA_030686955.1). Lineage (NCBI taxonomy): Eukaryota > Metazoa > Chordata > Actinopteri > Gobiiformes > Gobiidae > Odontamblyopus > Odontamblyopus rebecca. The sequence continues at coordinate 513,694 of CM060663.1, read as the reverse complement.
GGGGGGCATCTGATAATACTCCCTACAATTGTATGACAACTCCCTTACGTCACAGATAATATTAATTAAAAACATGAAAATGGTTCCTCAGTCTCCAGGATTCCCCCGACAGAAGACCGGCTGTAGACCCGGACTCGACCCGGACTCGACCCGGACTCTCTTGGCCCCTGGTCCTGATCGCTCGCATCTTCTTCCAGGAGGGTCACAACTGTGGTGGGGAGTTCCTCTGCCCCCACGTCCACTTTACGCTTAACTTTACGCTTTACCTTACACTTTACTTTTCACTTTACGCTTTACTTTACACTTAACTTTACATTTTATGCTTTATTTTACACTTGGCGCTTTACTTTACATTTTATGCTTTACTTTACACTTTCCAACCCGTGACCCTGTAGACGACGTTCTGAGTGAAACAGGAGCTCCTCAGACTGACCAAACACCATGACAAGTTCCTCTGTTCAGTTCCCCCGTTTCTAACCCTGGACTATATTCATGTGTTTAACTGGAAGTGCACGTTAGCTTGCTATTTGCCAGTATTACCGTAACAGCAAAACTCCGCTCTGGTCTCCGAGGGTTGTGAAAAGTTCTTATGAACCTCACTTCTTGCGTCTCCATGAAGCTTTAATTCAGAATCAAACTGAGTTCCTCTTTAAAAAGTCCAGGTAAACTCTTAATTCTGCTGAAAATGATTCTTGTGAGTTAATCTTAATCCTGAAGTCAGTGGGTTTATTCTGATTTTAAAGCTGAATGAATTTCTTCCTGGATCATGTAAACGTTTCTTCTTCTTCAAAATAATCCCGGTGGTTGGAGCTCGTTGGCTCGTCCTTCTGACTCGATCCGGACGATCCGGCTCCTCCAGTCTTCTCTTAGGACTTTCCTCCACGTCTCTTTGGATTTGTGGAGTGGGCTGAGGTGTGGCAGCCTCAGACTCAGCCTCAGAGTTTGTCTTCTTCCTCCTTCTCCCACACTCTTCCCTTCTCCTCCTCAGCTCACAGACGGAAAGCGTGAGGACAGAATTCTCCAGCTGCTGCTTCATTATCATCGGAACCACTGCGGGAAAAGTTTGGATCGTGTTTGTGTCGGCGGCGAAACGACAAACCGAGATGACAGAAGATCCGGGAGCAGCTGAAGTGTGGGTTTTCTTCCCAAAGACGGAAATACGTTTGTGTCACTGTCCAATCAGAACCTTCCCCACCCCCAGATGCTGAGAACTATTAAATAAAGACCATTTAAAAACCTCATGTAAACGTGGCCAGAGGAAGACCTGTGGACAAACGGTTCCCAACAAACAGGTTTCAGGTTTTACAGAAACAAAAGTCAGACTTTAATGTGATATTTGCATTTACAGAAACAAAGACGTGAGCAGAGAAACGGCCAAGGCCCAGTTCATGAATCAGTCTCATAAAAACACAGTCATGATTTAGCGGGAGAAACACACAAACCGTCGAGTCTCATCTTCACACAGCTGCACAACAACACAAACAGAGTAACCATAGCAACCGTAAAGCAGCACACTGGAACATGGGGCAGGAGCGGACAGAAGGGCTCCAGCGGCTGAAGGGTCACAGCGTCTTCTGAGTTTTAGCACAAACTTTGAGACAAAAACAAAAACTGCAGATTCAAATCTTCAAAAAGAGTTAAACAAGTTCACTTAAAAAACAAAAAACACACAAAGCGTTTGAGACACGATATTTACACGAGCCGCAGGACGGGAGGGCATCTGACACAGGGGGAGGGCATCTGACACAGGGGGAGGGCATCTGACACATGGGGAGGGCATCTGACACAGGAGAGGGCATCTGACACAGGGGGAGGGCATCTGACACACGGGGAGGGCATCTGACACACGGGGAGGGCATCTGTCACAGGAGAGGGCATCTGACACAGGAGAGGGCATCTGACACAGGGGGAGGGCATCTGACACAGGAGAGGGCATCTGACATAGGGGAGGGCATCTGACACACGGGGAGGGCATCTGACATAGGGGAGGGCATCTGACACAGGGGGAGGGCATCTGACACACGGGGAGGGCATCTGACACAGGAGAGGGCATCTGACACACGGGGAGGGCATCTGACACAGGAGAGGGCATCTGACACACGGGGAGGGCATCTGACACAGGAGAGGGCATCTGACACAGGAGAGGGCATCTGACACAGGGGGAGGGCATCTGACACAGGGGGAGGGCATCTGACACAGGGGGAGGGCATCTGACACAGGGGGAGAGCATCTAACACACGGGGAGGGCATCTGACACACGGGGAGGGCATCTGACACAGGGGGAGGGCATCTGACACAGGGGGAGGGCATCTGACACAGGGGGAGGGCATCTGCAGAGTCCGCGCCCTGTGGCAGGGCATCTAGCACAGTGTGTCTCAGCCCAGGCTGATCTTGACCTTGCGGGCGCCGATAGGGCGGTCGTTGAGGTCGCTGACGGCGGCGTTGGCCTCGTTGGCGCTGTGGAAGGCGACCATGGCCTCTCCGGTGGGCAGCCCTTTGTCGTTGAACTGCAGGCACACGGAGCCCGGCACCACCTGGTACCCGTAGAAAAAGTCCATGATCTCGTCGGGCGTGACGGTGAAGGGCATGTTCTGCAGCTTCACCACGGCCGGGCCGCCGTTGGTGCCGGCTGCGGGGGGCGGGGCTCCGCGGAGAGCGGGGTCGGGGGGGAAGGGGGGGGGCGGGGCCCCAGGCCTCGGGGGGGCGTTGCCGTTGTTGCGGTTGGGCGTTTTGCGGCCGTCGAAGGGCGCGGTGCCCCTCGGGTCCTGGCCGAACGGGGCCGCCGCCCTGAAGCCCGGCGGGTCGAGGGCGGGCGCGGGCAGCCCGGGCACCAGGGGGGGCGGGACGCTCAGGTCCGGCCCCAGGCCCAGGGCGGGGCCCAGGGGCGGCACGGGGGGCGGGGCCAGGCCGTTCCCGGGGGCGGAGAAGGGAGGGGTGAAGGGGGCGGGGTTACGGATGAAGCCGAAGTCGTCCAGCGCCCCGAAGGCGTGTCCGGGGGGCGGGCCCAGGTGGGCAGGGGGCGGGGTCATGTGCGAGGGGGGCGGGGCCTGGCCGAGGGCGGGCCTCTGTCCCCGTTTGTTCTGCGGCGGCGGGTTCCGCTCCACCTCCTTCATGTGCTCGTAGGTGACCAGGTGCACGAAGGCGTCGCGCCCGTTGAGTTTCTGCCGGTGCAGACGCTCCGCCTTCCGGGCGTCGTCCTCCGACCGGAGCTGCACCACGGCCTGGCCCAGGCCGTTGCCGTGGGCGTCGGTCAGGACCTTCAGAGAGTCCTCGTACAGGCCCAGGCCCTCCAGGAAGCCCCGCACGTCCTTCCGGGACACGTTGTAGGGGATGTTGGTGATGTGCACGCAGGTCTTGGGCGCCCGCGTGGCGTCGGCGTTCTTGGCGTCGCTGTCGCGTTTGCGGATCTGTTGGATCTTGTCCATCATGCCTTTGCGGGTGATGGGGTGCACCTGGATGAAGCGGGCGCCCATGTACTGCATGTGCGCGCCCAGGGCCGCCTTATAGTCCTGCTCCGAGCCGAACTCCACGAAGCCCTCGCCCGTGGCTTTGCCGTTGGCGCCGTAGGCGATGTACATGCTGTCCTCCACCACCGACAGGTTCTTGAAGAACTCCTTCACCTGGTTCTTGTCCACCTCATAGGGAAGCCCTTTGAGGTACACGCACAGGTCCTGTCTGTGCGGAGAGCGAGAGCGCCCCCTCTGGTCCCTGGGAGCGCCGCCATGAGCCGGACGCCCGCGCTCCTGAGGTTCCGCCTCTTTCTCTGCGACGGCGTTCCACTGACGCTCGGAGGCGGGGCTCACCTCCACGTAGCGCTGGCCCAGAGGCCCGCCCCCTCGCTTCAGCGCCTCGTAACTGTCCTGCGGCGAGAAGAAGCGCACGAGCGCCCGCCCCGTGGGCCGGCCCTGACCGTCCCGCACCAAACGCACGCCCTCCACCCCCCCGCCCCGAAAGAAGTCCCGGAGATCCGCCTCCGAGCACGAGTACGGCAGGTTCTGCACCGACAGCACCAGGTCGTCGGGCGTCAGCGGGGCGGACACGGGCGGAGGGTTGGACACCGCCTTCATGTGCAGCCCCAGGGGGGTGAGGGGCGAGGGCAGGGGCGCGGGCAGAGGGGCCATTGGGTTAAACAGCAGAGGGTTGGGCGCCCCCAGAGGCGGCGGGAGGGCGGGGTTAAAGGGGGGGAGGGGCGACATGTGCGCCAGGTGAGACATGGGCGGGACGGGGGGCACGGAGGGCGGGGGCAGGGAGGGCATGGGGGGCAGGGCCATGTTGGGCAGCGCGGCCAGGGGCGGGTTCAGCGACGCCAGCGCCGTGGTGAGCGTGGAGGCAGAGCTGTAACTGGGGGCGGAGCTGAAGCTGGGGGGGAAGGCGGCGGCCATGTTGGGAGGGGCTTTGGTTTCCTGCGCGGGGGCGGGAGCAGCGAACTGGGCGGGGCGCTGGGGGGCGGAGGGCGGGGCGGCGGCGGTGGGACGGGTCCCGGAGGGCGGGGCCTCGACAGGGGCGGGTTCGAAACGGCGGCGGCTCAGCTCGATGGTGTTCTGCATCTCCGTCTTGCTGCTCAGTAACAGAGACACTTTGGAGCCTTTGATGGCACCGCCCGTCCTCATCATCCCCAGACGCGCGTCCTCGTCCGTGGCAAACACGATAAACGCTTCGCCGTGTTCCCCGCCCACGATGTGCACGCCGCCGTCCGGGATGGTCAGCCCTGAGAAGAAGTGGCGGATGTCCATGGTCCCGGCCACGATGGGCAGTCCCTGCAGACGGATGACCACAGCCATGACTGAGGTCAGAGGTCAGGGGTCAGGGGTCAGGGCTACACCTGAGGAGAGAGGTCAGGGTTAGAGGCACAGCCGCCACGCGCCGCCACACAACACTAAGAACAGTAAGAACATGCCATCCACATGTCCACACCACCAACATCCTCCACAACACTTTAAACACGTATGAGCCAATCAGAACACAGCTCAGAAAACTGCACAGGAATGAGCCAATCAGACGAGGCGCTTTTACAGACTTTATTCAGCACAAAGTCTCCGACGTCCGAGTCCCTCAGACACGAATATTCACTTCTGTCACTGGACTTAAGTTTGAGAGAAGTCGCTTCACTGCTCGTTCAACCGGCTTCAGACCCGCCAGAGCTCCCCGCGGACCCGGCGGAGCTCCCCGCGGACCCGGCGGAGCTCCCCACGGACCCGCTCCCCGCCGACCCACCGGAGCACCCCACGGACGCACCGGAGCTCCCCACGGACCCGCTCCCCGCGGACCCGCCGGAGCTCCCCACGGACCCGCCGGAGCTCCCCATGGACACGCTCCCCACGGACGCGCCAGAGCTCCCCATGGACACGCTCCCCACGGACCCGCCGGAGCTCCCCACGGATCCGCTCCCCGCGGACTCGCCGAAACTCCCCACGGACCCGCTCCCCGCGGACCCGCCGGAGCTCCCCACAGACCCGCTGGAGCTCCCCATGGACACGCTCCCCGCCGGAGCTCCACACGGACCCGCTCCCCGCGGACCCACCGGAGCTTCCCACGGACCCGCTCCCCGTGGACCCGCCGGAGCTCCCCACGGACCCGCTCCCCGCGGACCCGCCAGAGCTCCCCACGGACACGCTCCCCACCGGAGCTCCCCACGGACGCGCCGGAGCTCCCCACGGACCCGCTCCCCGCGGACCCGCCGGAGCTCCCCACGGTTCAGGCTCATGGCTGATCTCCCTCTGAACACTGAGGACCTCACCGGAGGACCTCACCGGAGGACCTCACCGGAGGACCTCACCGGAGGACCTCACCGGGGGACCTCACCGGAGGACCTCGCCTGTCTCCTTGTCATGCCTCCATGCTCAGACTTAACAGCGCCTCAGGTCTTGATGATGCTAATACGAGCCACAGTTCAACAGACGCGCGACGAGTCTTCACTCCAAAACTTTTGTCCAGTGACAGAATTAGACTTTAGTACAGGTTTGTCCTGTGACCTCAGAGAGTCCAGACCTCAGGTCCTCCTGCAGACCTCAGGTCCTCCTGCAGACCTTAGGTCCTCCTGCAGACCTCAGGTAAGGTTTGGGTTTGTTCTTTGTGTTGCGTTCCCTCTGCAGAAGGTCTGGAGTCTCTGAGATGTTCTCCATCATGCACACGACACTACAGCATGCACAGACTGTTAATGTTCTCCTGCTCTGACCAATCAGAGGACAGATTTGTGAGGGGCGTGTCTCCAGGGGCGTGTATCGCGGTGTGGAGTTTGACCAATCAGAACAAGCCAGATCAGGCCATTTCAAACTGAAGAGAGGAACCAGAGAAAGTCCAACAGAACTTTCCCTCCAGAACATCTCTACTATCACCGGAACATCTCCAGCACCTCTGGAACATCTCCACCACCTCCAGAACATCTACAGCATCTCCGGAACATCTTTACTACCACTAGAACATCTACAGCATCTCCGGAACATCTTTACTACCACTAGAACATCTACAGCACCTCCGGAACATCTACAGCACCTCCGGAACATCTACAGCATCTCCGGAACATCTTTACTACCACTAGAACATCTACAGCACCTCCGGAACATCTTTACTACCACTAGAACATCTCCAACACCTCGGGAACATCTCCAACACCTCGGGAACATCTCCAACACCTCGGGAACATTTCCAACACGTCCGGAACATCTCCACCACCTCCGGAACATCTCCACCACCTCCGGAACATCTCTAGCACCTTCGGAACATCTCCAGGACCTCCGAAACATCTCCAACACCTCAGGAACATCCCCAACACGTCCGGAACATCTCCACCACCTCCGGAACATCTCCACCACCTCCGGAACATCTCTAGCACCTTCGGAACATCTCCAGGACCTCCGGAACATCTCCAGCACTTCCGGAATAGCTCCAGCACCTCCGGAACATCTACAGCACCTCCGGAACATCTACAGCACCTCCGGAACATCTACAGCACTTCTGGAACATCTACAGCACCTCCAGCACCTCCGGAACATCTACAAGACGTCCAGCACCTCCGGAACATCTCCACCACCTCCGGAACATCCCCAGCACCTCCGGAACATCTACAACACCTCCAGCACCTCCGGAACATCTCCACCACCTCCGGAACATCTACAACACCTCCAGCACCTCCAGAACATCTCCACCACCTCCACCACCTCTGGAACATCTACAGCACCTCCGGAACATCTCCACCACCTCCGGAACATCTACAACACCTCCAGCACCTCCGGAACATCTCCACCACCTCCGGAACATCTACAACACCTCCAGCACCTCCGGAACATCTCCACCACCTCCACCACCTCCGGAACATCTCCAGCACCTCCGGAACATCTACAACACCTCCAGCACTTCCGGAACATCTCCACCACCTCCACCACCTCCGGAACATCTACAGCACCTCCGGAACATCTCCACCACCTCCAGAACATCTACAGCACCTCCAGAACATCTCCACCACCTCCGGAACATCTACAACACCTCCAGCACCTCCGGAACATCTCCATCACCTCCACCACCTCCGGAACATCTCCAGCACCTCCGGAACATCTCCAGCACCTCCGGAACATCTACAACACCTCCAGGACCTCCGGAACATCTCCACCACCTCCACCACCTCCAGAACATCTACAGCACCTCCGGAACATCTCCACCACCTCCAGAACATCTACAGCACCTCTGGAACATCTCCACCACCTCCGGAACATCTACAACACCTCCAGCACCTCCGGAACATCTCCACCACCTCCACCACCTCCGGAACATCTCCAGCACCTCCGGAACATCTACAACACCTCCAGCAGCTCCGGAACATCTCCACCACCTCCACCACCTCCGGAACATCTCCAGCACCTCCGGAACATCTATAACACCTCCAGCACCTCCGGAACATCTCCACCACCTCCACCACCTCCAGAACATCTACAGCACCTCCGGAACATCTCCACCACCTCCGGAACATCTCCACCACCTCCAGCACCTCCGGAACATCTCCACCACCTCCACCACCTCCGGAACATCTACAACACCTCCAGCACCTCCGGAACATCTCCACCACTTCCGGAACATCTCCACCACCTCCGGAACATCTCCACCACCTCTGGAACATCTACAGCACCTCTGGAACATCTCCACCACCTCCGGAACATCTACAGCACCTCCAGAACATCTACACCACCTCCACCACCTCCGGAACATCTACAACACGTCCAGCACCTCCGGAACGTCTCCACTACTTCCACCACCTCCGGAACATCTACATCTATATTTGCTGCTAATTTTAATTTTAAATGTAAAATAATCACATACACACTTAGTGTGTGTGTAGTATGTATTTCCTTTGAACCACCAACCACCGCACCACCGCACCACGAACCACCAGACCACCGGACCACCAGACCACCGGACCACGAACCACCAGACCACCGCACCACCAGACCACCGCACCACCAGACCACCGCACCACCAGACCACCGCACCACCAGACCACCGCACCACCAGACCACGAACCACCAGACCACCGCACCACCAGACCACCGCACCACCAGACCACGAACCACCAGACCACCGCACCACCAGACCACAAACCACCAACCACCGCACGACCAGACCACCGCACCGCCTGTGAACTGGAACAGAGCACAACCTCCACGGGGCCTCTGAGACTCCGCCCGCTACACCCGAGACTCCGCCCGCTACACCCGAGACTCCGCCCGCTACACCCGAGACTCCGCCCGCTACACCTGAGCCTGAGCTACACCTGAGCCACACCTGAGCTACACCTGAGCCTGAGCTACACCTGAGCTACACCTGAGCTACACCTGAGCCACACCTGAACCTAAGCTATACCTGAGCCACATCTGAGCCTGAGCTACACCTGAGACACACCTGAGCTACACCTGAGCCTGAGCTACACCTGAGCTACACCTGAGCCACACCTGAGCTACATCTGAGCCACACCTGAGCTACACCTGAGCCACACCTGAGCCTGAGCTACACCTGAGACACACCTGAGCTACACCTGAGCTACACCTGAGCCTGAGCCACACCTGAGCCACACCTGAGCTACACCTGAGCCACACCTGAGCCACACCTGAGCCTGAGCTACACCTGAGCCACACCTGAGCTACACCTGAGCCACACCTGAGCTACACCTGAGCCTGAGCCACACCTGAGCTACACCTGAGCTACACCTGAGCCACACCTGAGCTACACCTGAGCCTGAGCCACACCTGAGCTACACCTGAGCCTGAGCTACACCTGAGCCACACCTGAGCTACACCTGAGCTACACCTGAGCCTGAGCCACACCTGAGCTACACCTGAGCCACACCTGAGCTACACCTGAGCTACACCTGCGCTACACCTGAGCCACACCTGAGCCACACCTGAGCCACACCTGAGCTACACCTGAGCCACACCTGAGCTACACCTGAGCCACACCTGAGCCTGAGCTACACCTGAGCCACACCTGAGCTACACCTCCCCGTGTGTCAGATGCCCTCCCCGTGTGTCAGATGCCCTCCCCGTGTGCCAGATGCCCTCCCCGTGTGTCAGATGCCCTCCCCGTGTGTCAGAAGCCCTCCTGGTGTCTCAGATGCCCTCCCGTGTGTCAGATGCCCTCCCGTGTGTCAGATGCCCTCCCGTGTGTCAGATGCCCTCCCCGTGTGTCAGATGCCCTCCCCGTGTGTCAGATGCCCTCCCCGTGTGTCAGATGCCCTCCCCCTGTGTCAGATGCCCTCCCCGTGTGTCAGATGCCCTCCCGTGTGTCAGATGCCCTCCCCGTGTGTGTCAGATGCCCTCCCCGTGTGACAGATGCCCTCCCCGTGTGTGTCAGATGCCCTCCCTGTGTGTGTCAGATGCCCTCCCCGTGTGTCAGATGCCCTCCCGTGTGTCAGATGCCCACCCGTGTGTCAGATGCCCTCCCCCTGTGTCAGATGCCCTCCCGTGTGTCAGATGCCCTCCCGTGTGTCAGATGCCCTCCCGTGTGTCAGATGCCCTCCCGTGTGTCAGATGGGGTCTGATTCTGCATAAAAACATCTAAGTCTGTAGTTTAGATCCACACAAATGCTCTGAAATGCCTTTCTTGGATTCATTTGTCAGAGTTGAGTCTTTTAATCGATTCTTCTGGACGTGTTATTATAAAAAATTATAAAAATCACACCTGCTCTGACCTTTGCGGCTTCATTCAAACCAAAGAATCATTACAGAACCAGGACGTGACTATAATAAGCCCCAGAACCCACTAGAACCCACTAGAACCCACTAGAACCCACCAGAACCCACCAGAACCCACCAGAACCCACCCGAGCAGCAGAGAACTATACAGAACCTCTAGCACTGCTCAAACGGCCAAAGACCAGCCGGAGTATCGATAGCGATATCGATGCAGCAGAACGCCAGAACAAATGTGGGTCCAAACACTGCAGCAGAACAAATCTGAGGAGCACCTGCAAAAGCACCAGATGCCCTCCCAGACCCATACCTAGCAACGCTTACGCAACAACAACAAGCCGGCGTTTAGAGAAGTAGAGCAGAGAAGTACCAGACCATTTGTACATAATATATGAACCAAACTGAGACCAAAGCACAAACAGGACACAGCAGAGTTCTGAGACCAGCATTTAACCAGCTACACACTTTTAAAACCGGCTTTGGGCCATTTCTCCTTGAACACAAACAAGCAGCCTGCATCTCCCACAATGCTTTGCCATGAGAGCAGAACCAATCATAAATCACAAACATGTAAGACAGTCGAAACGTGGTGCAATATTTACCATAACAAGAACCAAACAGAGAGCACAGAGCAATAAGCCGGGAAATCTCAGTCTAAACCTTTAACTCGAGCTGGAACCGAAGGTAAATGCAGAACTTTGAGGAACACACGAGGCACATGGACAAGAAGCTCAGGTGAGACTGGAGGAGGAGGACTCACCTGGAGCAGAAGACAATCAGAGAGCAAAGAAACAGCACAAAGCTTCATCATAACACCTCTGAGCGTAAACGAGGACTCACTGTTCATGTCACAAAAAGATAAAGCAGCCAGCAATACGGACAATATCACAGTTAGCGAACAAAACCCTCAAACTCAGCGCCCTCTAGAACAACAGCTTCTCCTCTTCACACAGTGCACATTGTCACAACATTTCACTCCCAATGACATTAAACAAAACACATGGCATCAGAAAAATCACATCTAAAACACACAAACGCCACACGGTTCCACTGTTCCAGCAGCGAAGAGCCTCCTGAGCTTTTCCCTCAGAGAAACAAATACCAGTCCACAAGAACAGAACATGAAGGCAAACATGAGGAATATCCACACAGAAGCATCCAGCACCTTTCTCCAGCACCTTTCTCCAGCACCACCTGGGCGGTTCCTCTCAAACAGGTTCTGCACCTGAAGGCTCCACTTCACCAGAGCATCCTGAGAGTTCCACCAGGACCTCTCCACTGCCTCAGCTGAAGGCCACACTGACCCTATCCGCCAATCCAGCTCCTCCTCTCTCTGTCCCGCCCGCGTGCACACCTGACACTGCCTGAAGCATGATAGTGGTGGTGGATTACAGTGGTGCGCTCTGTGGAGAACCGGATCAGATTTTCTAAATAAAAAGCCGGGACACCCCCGGTTTGGGTTTGTAATAATAAAACTGTGAAAAGTGCTCGTAATGAAGGAAACCTGTTCTGCACTCGCCCCATTCACAACGAACGTGAGTCAGTACAGTCACATTTTCTTTGGGTTTGGTCGTTATTAAGCAGCTTTTCTGTATTTTACCGAAACAAATGACAGTTTCTGCTTCTCTTTACTGTTGGCAGGATCAGATTGGTCCAAAATAGGGACACTGGGACATTTCTTGTATAAAACTGCGACAAATCACTGTTTTTTGGATAAATCCGTTGGGACACGGCTCAAAACTGGGGAAACAGGGACGCCTGGACACTTTAGGTTAAATACGTGACACTGAGAGGCTCTGAGTCTTGTCTAGGCTGACTAGAAGTCTCCGTTTCCCCAGGAGAGTCCCAGTTCTGAGCCCTGTGTCCCGTGTCCCAACAGACTTATACAAAACCACTGATTTGTCCCAGTTTTATACAAGAAATGCCGCAGTGTCCCTATAAAATAAAAATGGGTAAAATACAGAAAATCTGCTTAAAAACGACCAAAACACAAAGAAAATGTGACTGTACTGAGTCACATTAGTGCCGAGTGCAGAATAGCAAGCCGTTTTATCATTTTACAGGTAAATCTGACTATCCAGAATTAACATTGGAGATATCAACGACGTCTTTCCGTCCAGGCATCATTACATTCTGGACAGCGGGACTTGTCATTTATGTCATTTATATCTGTAATGTAATTCTGACTAGACGAAACGAAAGTTGGAGATATCTGTAATTAGGTTTTGACTAGGCAAAGTGGAATGACAGATATCTGCAATTACATCATGGAAAATGACATTCAACTCATCACACATCATAAATGACACCTGCAGATCTCTGTTATTCAGCTTTGACTCGGCAAACTCAAAGTTAAACATCTCAAACTTCATCATGACACACAAAGCCCCACATTATCTCTGGCTACAGCAGTGCACAATCTGTCCAAAAAGCCCCTAAAGCTAAACAACCATCAGTGTCAAGTTTTTGTCGTTAATATGATTTTCAACAACTGTTTCACTGGAGTGCATGAACAAAAAGACCCTGAGATGCATTTAGGCAATTTTAGTGAGAAAGTAAGTAAACTCCAATTCAACACATCTGGAATTATAATTTGACCAGGCACAATGAAGTTTACCGATATCTCCAATTTTAGATTTCTCTAATCAAAATTCATTACAAGATCTAAAACTTCATTAGAGATGTCTAAAACTAAATTATGACTTGACTCCCAAACTCCAGTTTAAGATATTTACATCATTTGGTCTTGTCAAAACTTAATTTCAGATATATAAAAAAGGAGCGTGTCGATATCTTCAACTGAGGTGAATTAAAGACTTCTTGAGCTTGAATTATGACTCGTCAGAATCAAATTGTAGAGTCTCAGAGCGGAATTACAGATATAATTCAGGTGCAGATATCTGCAATAATGAAACCCAAACAAATGAATGGCAAAGGTGACATCATTTGCCCTGGAAGGAATCTCGTTGTGAATATTTAATTAATAATTACGGATGGGAAGAATATGGTTGCGGATATCCGGATCTTTCTTTTTGACTAGGCAGAACAGATTTACAGATATCATAAGTAAATGTTAAAACGGCTTGCCATAACTGCAGGACAGTTTGCCTTAATTTCGCACTCGTTTCACTGTTTCATTATTAAAAAACACCACAAAAAACGGAGATGTTCCAGTTTTTTTTATTTAGAAAATCCAGTGACTCTAGTCCAGTCTCCGCAGCGCCGCCCGGACTGCGGCTCTGGGCCTTTTAAAACCTGTTAAATCTTTAAACACAACATCTTTATAAAGCTACAGCACTAAACTCTGATGGTGTAAGACTTCACATTTCACCACATTTGTGCTGTTTGGGCCGAACCCACTTTTCCCTCGAAACGCGGCAGCTTTGTTTGTTAGCTTAGCCACATTAGCTTAGCCGTTAGCTTAGCCACACTGGCACGCCCCGCGCTCTTCCGCCTTTCACTCGTCTTTTCTGTGAATCACTCCGTAAATGAAAGTGTTCAGACACTGACCCCTAGTCTCCTCCAGCAGCACCGGGCCACTTCCCGGCCCCACAGCAGAACCTTACCGAGAAAAGATTCACAAAGTCCGGCTTTAGCTGCGGCTGCTCCGGTGTCTGCGGTGCGTAACGAAACACAGGCACAAAATGGCGGTCACGCACGGCTACGTCACCACGCACAAGGCACGTTTCATAAAACCAACAGAAACACTAAACCAGGACGAAAGCAGGTCTAAACCAGGACTAAACCAGGACTAAACCAAACCTAGACCAGGATTAAACCAGGACTAAGCCAGGTCTAAACCAGGACTAAACCAGGACCAAACCAGGATTAAACCAAGCCTAGACCATGATTAAACCAGGACTAAACCAAGACTAAGCCAGGTCTAAACAGGACTAAACCAGGACTAAACCAAGACTAAGCCAGGTCTAAACAGGTCTAAACATGACTAAACCAGGACTAAACCAGGACTAAACCAGGACTAATGGTTTGTACAAAATGAAAGGCCTTTTAGAGTGTAAATGTTTATTGAGACAGAAATAAAACCAAACTGAAACAGGTCAGAACAGAAACGTTCCAAAATGAAAAACAAAGCAGTAAAAACCTGACGGAGACAGAGAACGAGCAGACGCCTCCAAACGAGAGCTGCACGTTTAAAAATAACGACAAAAAAGAGAGCTGCACGTTTAAACCAAGTGTCAAACGTGAAACTCTTCAGACAAAGCTCAGATTTACCGTAAAAATCTTCCATAATGTGCGTGTTTTAAGGATACAGGCGGCTCCGGGGTTTGTGCGTGTTTGAGCGGAGGCGGAACGGGACACAGACGCTGCTCTCCCCCCGCCACCACAAGAGGGCGCAAGAACGACACGTAACCACCACAAGAGGGTGCAACAACATCTAGAGGTGAGGGGAGGAGTCTGGAGGTGAGGGGAGGAGTTTGAAGGTGAGGGGGCGGAGTCTGGAGGTGAAGAGAGGAGCCAGGCACTGAGGGGGAGGAGCCTGGAGCTGAGGGGGTGGGCTTTACATGTAAAGGGGCGGAAACTTGAGCAGGCGAGGCTCCTGATTGGTGCAGAGCTCTAGTGCTGAGTCCACTTGATGCTCTTGATGTCGATTCCCTCCTGGACCATCTCCCACAGAGGACTGAGGACAGACGAGAGTTAGTACTGAAGAAGGACTGAACCAGGACTGAACCAGGACTAAACCAGAACTAAACCAGGCAGCTGTGTGTGTGTGTGTGGAAGGGCATCTGGTGGAAACGCTTCATACCTCATCTCTCGTAGCCTCTGCACCTGCTGCACACACTTCTGCGCCGTGAAGTCCACCTCCTCCTCCGTCGTGAACCGCCCGATACCGAACCTGATGGAGGAGTGGGCCAGGTCTTCGTCGGCTCCGATGGCTCTCAGGACGTAGGACGGCTCCAGAGACGCAGACGTGCAAGCGCTGAGACACAAACAGAGACAAACATCTGAGAAAACACCTGAGACAAACACCTGAGACACAAACAGAGACAAACATCTGAGAAAACACCTGAGAGACAAACACCTGAGACACAAACAGAGACAAACACCTGAGACAAACACCTGAGACACAAACAAACACCTGAGACACAAACAGAGACAAACACCTGAGGCACAAACAGAGACAAACACCTGAGAGACAAACACTTGAGGCACAAAAAAAGACAAACACCTGAGACAAACATCTGAGACAAACACCTGAGAAAACACCTGAGAGACAAACACCTGAGACACAGAGACAAACACCTGAGACAAACATCTGAGAAAACACCTGAGAAAACACCTGAGAGACAAACACCTGAGACACAGAGACAAACACCTGAGACAAACATCTGAGAAAACACCTGAGAAAACACCTGAGAGACAAACACCTGAGACACAGAGACAAACACCTGAGACAAACACCTGAGACAAACACCTGAGAGACAAACACCTGAGACACAAACAGAGACAAACACCTGAGACAAACACCTGAGACACAAACAGAGACAAACACCTGAGACAAACACCTGAGACAAACACCTGAGACAAACACCTGAGGCACAAACACCTGAGACAAACACCTGAGACAAACACCTGAGGCACAAACAGAGACAAACACCTGAGACAAACACCTGAGACACAAACAGAGACAAACACCTGAGACAAACACCTGAGGCACAAACAGAGACAAACACCTGAGACAAACACCTGAGGCACAAACAGAGACAAACACCTGGTCTGGTCCTGGTCTGGTTCTGGTCTGGTTCTGGTCTGGTTCTGGTCTGGTCCTGGCCCTGGTTCGGGTCTGGTCCTGGTCCTGGTTCGGGTCTGGTCCTGGTCCGGTTCTGGTCCGGGTCTGGTTCTGATCTGGTCCTGGTCTGGTCTTGGTCTGGTCCTGGTCCGGTTCTGGTCCTGGTCTGGTCCGGGTCCGGTTCTGGTCCTGGTCTGGTTCTTATCTGGTTCTGGTACCTTCCTGAGGACAGAGCGACGTCTTTCAGAGCCATGAGCAGAGACTCTCCCTCCACATACGCGAAGGACAAGTTCACACAACCTGCAACACACACACAACTGTTACACACACACACACTATACACACACAACTGTAACACACACAACTGTTACACACACACACTATACACACACAACTATTACACACACACACTATACACACACAACTGTTACACACACTATACACACACAACTGTTACACACACACACTATACACATACAACTGTTACACACACACTATACACACACAACTGTTACACACACACACTATACACACACAACTGTTACACACACACACACACTATACACACACACAACTGTTACACACACACACTATACACACACAACCTGCAACACACACACAACTGTTACACACACACACACTATACACACACAACTGTAACACATACACACTATACACACACAACTGTTACACACACTATACACACACAACCTGCAACACACACACAACTGTTATACACACACACACTATACACACACAACTGTTACACACACACACTATACACACACAACTGTTACACACACTATACACACACAACCTGCAACACACACACAACTGTTATACACACACACACTATACACACACAACCTGCAACACACACACAACTGTTATACACACACACACTATACACACACAACTGTTACACACACTATACACACACACACACTATACACACACAACTATTACACACACACACTATACACACACAACTGTTACACACACACACTATACACACACAACTGTTACACACACACACACTATACACACACAACTGTTACACACACTATACACACAACTGTTACACACACACACTATACACACACAACTATTACACACACACACTATACACACACGACTGTTACACACACACACTATACACACACAACTGTTACACACACACACACTATACACACACAACTGTTACACACACTATACACACACAACTGTTACACACACACACTATACACACACACAACTATTACACACACACACTATACACACACGACTGTTACACACACACACTATACACACACAACTGTTACACACACACACTATACACACACTATACAGACACAACTGTTACACACACACTCACACACACACACACACACACACACACACACACACTCACACACACACTATACACACACACCTGGGTATCTTTGCTCCAAGTCTCCGTTCAGAATCACATCCGGGATCTGAGATGTGATTTTCTGGATGAGCCTCTGGGCCAGAGCCGACACCCTCTGGTGGTCATACTGAGAACAACAAGAGACCTGCTTTAGTCCTGGTTTAGTCCTGGTTTAGTCCTGCTTTAGTTCTGCTTTAGTCCTGCTTTAGTCCCGCTTTAGTTCTGGTTCAGTCCTGCTTTAGTCCTGCTTTAGTCCTGGTTCAGTCCTGGTTTAGTTCTGGTTCAGTCCTGCTTTAGTCCTGCTTTAGTCCTGGTTCAGTCCTGGTTTAGTTCTGGTTCAGTCCTGCTTTAGTCCTGCTTTAGTCCCGCTTTAGTTCTGGTTCAGTCCTGCTTTAGTCCTGCTTTAGTCCTGGTTCAGTCCTGGTTTAGTTCTGGTTCAGTCCTGCTTTAGTCCCGCTTTAGTTCTGGTTTAGTTCTGGTTCAGTCCTGCTTTAGTCCTGGTTCAGTCCTGGTTTAGTCCTGCTTTAGTCCTGGTTCAGTCCTGGTTTAGTCCTGGTTTAGTCCCACTTTAGTTCTGGTTCAGTCCTGGTTCAGTCCTGGTTCAGTCCTGGTTCAGTCCTGGTTTAGACCTGGTTTAGACCTGGTTCAGTCCTGGTTCAGTCCTGGTTCAGTCCTGGTTTAGACCTGGTTCAGTCCTGGTTCAGTCCTGGTTTAGTCCTGGTTTAGTCCTGGTTTAGTCCCACTTTAGTCCCACTTTAGTTCTGGTTCAGTCCTGGTTTAGTCCTGGTTCAGTCCTGGTTCAGTCCTGGTTCAGTCCTGGTTCAGTCCTGGTTCAGTCCTGGTTCAGTCCTGGTTCAGTCCTGGTTCAGTCCTGGTTCAGTCCTGGTTCAGTTCTCGGTCTCTGGGTTCAGGTTGAGGTCGTTTCCTTCTCAAATATTTTGTTTATTCTCCAGAAAAATGTGACAAAGAAAACGCAAAGTCACCGTGACCGAGTCTGAGTCCGACACAAGCTGAGACCTGGTCCTGGTCTGGGCCTGGTCTGGTCCTGGTCTAGTCCCGGTCTAGTCCCGGTCTGGTCCCGGTCTGGTCCCGGTCTGGTCCCGGTCTGGTCCCGGTCTGGTCCCGGTCTGGTCCCGGTCTGGTCCCGGTCTGGTCCCAGTCCCGGTCCCGGTCCCGGTCTCACCTGCAGCTCGTCCTGGTCTAGTCCTGGTCTAGTCCCGGTCCCGGTCTCACCTGCAGCTCGTCCTGGTCTAGTCCTGGTCTAGTCCCAGTCCCAGTCCCAGTCCCGGTCCAGTCCCGGTCTCACCTGCAGCTCGTCCCGGGCGATGCGGCAGGCGGCCCCCAGCCCCACGGCCAGGGGAGTGGGGACCGTCCCCGAGCGGAGCCCTCGCTCCTGCCCCCCCCCAGACTGAAGAGGCTCCAGACGCACACGAGGACGACGACGCACAAAGAGAGCGCCCACACCTGTGACACACACACATGTGACACACACACATGTGACACACACACACACCTGTGACACACACACATGTGACACACACACATGTGACACACACACATGTGACACACACACACACCTGTGACACACACACATGTGACACACACACCTGTGACACACACACACATGTGACACACACACCTGTGACACACACACACACCTGTGACACACACACATGTGACACACACACATGTGACACACACACACATGTGACACACACACCTGTGACACACACACATGTGACACACACACACATGTGACACACACACCTGTGACACACACACACACCTGTGACACACACACACACCTGTGACACACACACCTGTGACACACACACACACCTGTGACACACACACCTGTGACACACACACCTGTGACACACACCTGTGACACACACACACACCTGTGACACACACACCTGTGACACACACACCTGTGACACACACACACACCTGTGACACACACACACACCTGTGACACACACACCTGTGACACACACACCTGTGACACACACACACACCTGTGACACACACACACACCTGTGACACACACACCTGTGACACACACACATGTGACACACACACATATGACACACACACCTCTGACACACACACACACCTGTGACACACACACATGTGACACACACACACACCTGTGACACACACACATGTGACACACACACACACACCTGTGACACACACACGTGACACACACACATGTGACACACACACACACCTGTGACACACACACGTGACACACACACATGTGACACACACACATGTGACACACACACCTGTGACACACACACATGTCACACACACACATGTCACACACACACATGTCACACACACACACCTGTGACACACACACCTGTGACACACACACACCTGTGACACACACACACCTGTGACACACACACACACCTGTGACACACACACACACACCTGTGACACACACACATGTGACACACACACACCTGTGACACACACACAAATGTGACACACACACATGTGACACACACACACACACCTGTGACACACACACGTGACACACACACCTGTGACACACACACCTGTGACACACACACACACCTGTGACACACACACACACCTGTGACACACACACCTGTGACACACACACGTGACACACACACCTGTGACACACACACACACCTGTGACACACACACCTGTGACACACACACACACATGTGACACACACACACACCTGTGACACACACACGTGACACACACACCTGTGACACACACACACCTGTGACACACACACACACACACGTGACACACACACACACATGTGACACACACACGTGACACACACACATGTGACACACACACACACCTGTGACACACACACACCTGTGACACACCTGTGACACACACACACATGTGACACACACACCTGTGACACACACACACACGTGACACACACACACCTGTGACACACACACATGTGACACACACACCTCTGACACACACACACGACACACACCTGTGACACACACACACCTGTGACACACACAAACACCTGCACACACACACACCTGCACACACACACACACATCTGTGACACACACACACACCTGTGACACACACACACACACCTGTGACACACACACACACACACGTGACACACACACACACACCTGTGACACACACACACCTGTGACACACACACACACACCTGTGACACACACACACACACCTGTGACACACACACACACCTGTGACACACACACACAACTGTGACACACACACCTGTGACACACACACACACCTGTGACACACATGTGACACACACACACACCTGTGACACACATACATGTGACACACACACACACACACATGTGACACACACACACACACCTGTGACACACACACATGTGACACACACACACCTGTGACACACACACACACACACCTGTGACACACACACACATGTGACACACACACACATGTGACACACACACACCTGTCCCGGTCTGGGTCTCAGTCCTGGTCCTAGTCCCGGTCTGGGTCTCAGTCCTGGTCCCGGTCTGGGTCTCACCTTTCGGTCCGTAGATCTTGTGGCCGCTGATGGACATGAGGTCGACGTTGAGTTCTGTGACGTTCAGCGGGATTTTCCCCACGGCCTGAGCCCCGTCCGTGTGAAAGAACACACCCCGAGAGCGACACAAACGCCCTGCGACGCACAACACAACACAACACACACTCTGAGCCCCGTCCGTGTGAAAGAACACACCCCGAGAGCGACACAAACGCCCTGCGACGCACAACACAACACAACACACACTCTGAGCCCCGTCCGTGTGAAAGAACACACCCCGAGAGCGACACAAACGCCCTGCGACGCACAACACAACACAACACACACTCTGAGCCCCGTCCGTGTGAAAGAACCTGAAAGAACCACTCTGACTGGCCCGTTTCACTCACCGATCTCTCTGATTGGCTGCTTGACTCCGATCTCGTTGTTGATCGTCATGATGGAGACGAGAGACGTGTCCGAACGAATCGACCTCTCCAGAAGCTACGAGAAGAGAAGAGAGGAGAGAACCTGTCAGTAGCAGTAGTATTCGTAGTAGTAGTATTCGTAGTAGTATTCGTAGAAGTACTCGTCGTAGTACTCATAGCAGTAGTATTCGTAGTAGTACTCATAGCAGTAGTAGTCGTAGTAGTAACCGTAGTAGTATTCGCAGTAGTACTCGTAGTAGTATTCGTAGTAGTACTCGTAGCAGTGGTATTCGAAGTAGTACTCATAGCAGTAGTATTCGTAGTAGTACTCGTAGTAGTATTCGTAGTAGTACTCGTAGTAGTATTCGTAGTAGTACTCGTAGCAGTGGTACTCGTAGTAGTAGAATTCGCAGTAGTACTCGTAGCAGTAGTACTCGTAGCAGTAGTATTCGCAGTAGTACTCGTAGCAGTAGTATTCGCAGTAGTACTCGTAGTAGTATTCGCAGTAGTACTCATAGCAGTAGTATTCGCAGTAGTACTCGTAGCAGTAGTACTCGCAGTAGTACTCGTAGCAGTGGTATTCGCAGTAGTACTCGTAGCAGTAGTATTCGCAGTAGTACTCGTAGCAGTAGTACTGGTCGTGGCTGGTACCTCCAGGTCCACGAGGCCGTTGTTCTGCACGGGGAGGTAGGTGACGCTGAATCCCTCGGACTCGAGGACCCTGCAGGAGTCCAGCACACACTTATGCTCCGTCTGCGTCGTGATCACGTGACGACGCTTCTGTCCGTAGAACCGCGCCACGCCCTGAAACATACACACGAGTACTGCCAGAGTACACCAGAGTACTGCCAGAGTACTGCCAGAGTACACCAGAGTACAGCCAGAGTACAGCCAGAGTACAGCCAGAGTACTGCCAGAGTACAGCCAGAGTACTGCCAGAGTACAGCAGAGTACTGTCAGAGTAATGCCAGAGTACAGCCAGAGTACAGCCAGAGTACAGCCAGAGTACACCAGAGTACAGCCAGAGTACACCAGAGTACAGCCAGAGTACAGCCAGAGTACTGCCAGAGTACAGCATAGTACTGTGAGAGTAATGCCAGAGTACAGCCAGAGTACACCAGAGTACAGCCAGAGTACACCAGAGTACAGCCAGAGTACACCAGAGTACTGCCAGAGTACACCAGAGTACACCAGAGTACTGCCAGAGTACACCAGAGTACAGCCAGAGTACACCAGATTACTGTCAGAGTACTGCCAGAGTACACCAGAGTACAGCCAGAGTACAGCCAGAGTACAGCCAGAGTACAGCCAGAGTACACCAGAGTACTGCCAGAGTACACCAGAGTACAGCCAGAGTACACCAGAGTACAGCCAGAGTACTGCCAGAGTACACCAAGAGTACTGCCAGAGTACAGCCAGCGTACAGCCAGAGTACAGCCAGAGTACTGCCAGAGTACTGTCAGAGTACTGTCAGAGTACTGCCAGAGTACACCAGAGTACAGCCAGAGTACTGCCAGAGTACACCAGAGTACACCAGAGTACACCAGAGTACAGCCAGAGTACACCAGAGTACTGCCAGAGTACAGCAGAGTACTGTCAGAGTACTGCCAGAGTACACCAGAGTACACCAGAGTACTGCCAGAGTACACCAGAGTACTGCCAGAGTACAGCCAGAGTACACCAGAGTACTGCCAGAGTAGAGCCAGAGTACACCAGAGTACTGCCAGAGTACACCAGAGTACTTCCAGAGTACAGCAGAGTACTGTCAGAGTACACCAGAGTACATCAGAGTACTGTCAGAGTACACCAGAGTACACCAGAGTACTGTCAGAGTACACCAGAGTACTGTCAGAGTACACCAGAGTACTGTCAGAGTACACCAGAGTACTGTCAGAGTACACCAGAGTACAGCCAGAGTACACAAGAGTACAGCCAGAGTACTGCCAGAGTACTGCCAGAGTACTGCCAGAGTACACCAGAGTACAGCCAGAGTACACAAGAGTACTGCCAGAGTACACCAGAGTACACCAGAGTACACCAAAGTACAGCCAGAGTAGACAAGAGTACTGCCAGAGTACACCAGAGTACTGCCAGAGTACTGCCAGAGTACACCAGAGTACTGTCAGAGTACACCAGAGTACTGCCAGAGTACTGCCAGAGTACTGCCAGAGTACACCAGAGTACTGCCAGAGTACACCAAGAGTACTGCCAGAGTACAGCCAGCGTACAGCCAGAGTACTGCCAGAGTACTGTCAGCGTACTGCCAGAGTACACCAGAGTACACCAGAGTACAGCCAGAGTACTGCCAGAGTACTGCCAGAGTACTGCCAGAGTACACCAGAGTACACCAGAGTACAGCCAGAGTACACCAGAGTACAGCCAGAGTACACCAGAGTACTGCCAGAGTACACCAGAGTACTGTCAGAGTACTGCCAGAGTACACCAGAGTACACCAGAGTACTGCCAGAGTACACCAGAGTACTGCCAGAGTACTGCCAGAGTACACCAGAGTACTGCCAGAGTAGAGCTAGAGTACACCAGAGTACTGCCAGAGTACACCAGAGTACTTCCAGAGTACAGCAGAGTACTGTCAGAGTACACCAGAGTACATCAGAGTACTGTCAGAGTACACCAGAGTACTGCCAGAGTACACCAGAGTACTGTCAGAGTACACCAGAGTACTGTCAGAGTACTGCCAGAGTACTGCCAGAGTACTGCCAGAGTACACCAGAGTACTGTCAGAGTACACCAGAGTACTGCCAGAGTACTGCCAGAGTACACCAGAGTACTGCCAGAGTACACCAAGAGTACTGCCAGAGTACAGCCAGCGTGCAGCCAGAGTACAGCCAGAGTACACCAGAGTACAGCCAGAGTACACCAGAGTACAGCCAGAGTACACCAGAGTACTGCCAGAGTACACCAGAGTACTGTCAGAGTACTGCCAGAGTACACCAGAGTACTGCCAGAGTACACCAGAGTACTGCCAGAGTACTGCCAGAGTACAGCCAGAGTACACCAGAGTACTGCCAGAGTAGAGCTAGAGTACACCAGAGTACTGCCAGAGTACACCAGAGTACTGCCAGAGTACACCAGAGTACTGTCAGAGTACACCAGAGTACTGTCAGAGTACACCAGAGTACAGCCAGAGTACACAAGAGTACAGCCAGAGTACACCAGAGTACTGCCAGAGTACACCAGAGTACTGCCAGAGTACACCAGAGTACACCAGAGTACAGCCAGAGTACACAAGAGTACTGCCAGAGTACACCAGAGTACACCAGAGTACAGCCAGAGTACACCAGAGTACTGCCAGAGTACACCAGAGTACTTCCAGAGTACAGCAGAGTACTGTCAGAGTACACCAGAGTACATCAGAGTACTGTCAGAGTACACCAGAGTACACCAGAGTACTGCCAGAGTACACCAGAGTACTGTCAGAGTACACCAGAGTACTGTCAGAGTACACCAGAGTACTGTCAGAGTACACCAGAGTACAGCCAGAGTACACAAGAGTACAGCCAGAGTACACCAGAGTACTGCCAGAGTACACCAGAGTACACCAGAGTACAGCCAGAGTACACAAGAGTACTGCCAGAGTACACCAGAGTACACCAGAGTACACCAAAGTACAGCCAGAGTAGACAAGAGTACTGCCAGAGTACACCAGAGTACTGCCAGAGTACTGCCAGAGTACTGCCAGAGTACACCAGAGTACTGTCAGAGTACACCAGAGTACTGCCAGAGTACTGCCAGAGTACACCAGAGTACTGCCAGAGTACACCAAGAGTACTGCCAGAGTACAGCCAGCGTACAGCCAGAGTACAGCCAGAGTACTGCCAGAGTACACCAGAGTACACCAGAGTACAGCCAGAGTACACCAGAGTACAGCCAGAGTACACCAGAGTACTGCCAGAGTACACCAGAGTACTGTCAGAGTACTGCCAGAGTACACCAGAGTACACCAGAGTACTGCCAGAGTACACCAGAGTACTGCCAGAGTACTGCCAGAGTACAGCCAGAGTACACCAGAGTACTGCCAGAGTAGAGCTAGAGTACACCAGAGTACTGCCAGAGTACACCAGAGTACTTCCAGAGTACAGCAGAGTACTGTCAGAGTACACCAGAGTACATCAGAGTACTGTCAGAGTACACCAGAGTACTGCCAGAGTACACCAGAGTACTGTCAGAGTACACCAGAGTACTGTCAGAGTACTGCCAGAGTACAGCAGAGTACACCAGAGTACAGCAGAGTACACCAGAGTACTGCCAGAGTACACCAGAGTACACCAGAGTACAGCCAGAGTACACCAGAGTACAGCCAGAGTACTGCCAGAGTACACCAGAGTACACCAGAGTACTGCCAGAGTACACCAGAGTACAGCCAGAGTACTGCCAGAGTACACCAGAGTACTGCCAGAGTACACCAGAGTACTGTCAGAGTACACCAGAGTACTGTCAGAGTACACCAGAGTACAGCCAGAGTACACAAGAGTACAGCCAGAGTACACCAGAGTACTGCCAGAGTACACCAGAGTACTGCCAGAGTACACCAGAGTACACCAGAGTACAGCCAGAGTACACAAGAGTACTGCCAGAGTACACCAGAGTACACCAGAGTACAGCCAGAGTACACAAGAGTACTGCCAGAGTACACCAGAGTACTGCCAGAGTACTGCCAGAGTACTGCCAGAGTACACCAGAGTACTGTCAGAGTACTGTCAGAGTACTGCCAGAGTACTGCCAGAGTACTGCCAGAGTACTGCCAGAGTACTGCCAGAGTACTGCCAGAGTACACCAGAGTACTGCCAGAGTACAGCCAGAGTACACCAGAGTACAGCCAGAGTACGCCAGAGTACAGCCAGAGTACGGCCAGAGTACACCAGAGTACACCAGAGTACTGCCAGAGTACAGTCAGAGTACACCAGAGTACAGCCAGAGTACACCAGAGTACTGTCAGAGTACACCAGAGTACTGTCAGAGTACTGCCAGAGTACACCAGAGTACTGCCAGAGTACACCAGAGTACTGCCAGAGTACACCAGAGTACTGCCAGAGTACAGCAAAGTACTGTCAGAGTACACCAGAGTACTGTCAGAGTACACCAGAGTACTGTCAGAGTACACCAGAGTACTGCCAGAGTACACCAGAGTACACCAGAGTACTGCCAGAGTACACCAGAGTACTGTCAGAGTACACCAGAGTACTGCCAGAGTACACCAGAGTACTGCCAGAGTACACCGGAGTACTGCCAGAGTACACCAGAGTACTGCCAGAGTACACCAGAGTACACCAGAGTACTGCCAGAGTACATCAGAGTACTGCCAGAGTACACCAGAGTAAACCACAGTACTGCAGTACTGCAGATTCTAGAAGAGTGTTTAGAGTCTCACCTTGATGGCCATGTTGTTAGACTCTGTGGCGCCGGACGTAAAGACGATCTCTCGAGGGTCGGCCCCGATCAGATCTGCCACCTGCTGCTCACCAGAGGAATTACACCAACACAAACAGTTAAACACAAAACGCTGTGTGGTGCAGTCCCCTCCGTGCCCTCCCGGTGGTGCTGTGTGGTGGCGCTGTGTGGTGCAGTACCCTCCGTGTCCTGCCGGTGGCGCTGTGTGGTGCAGTACCCTCCGTGCCCTGCCGGTGGCGCTGTGTGGTGCAGTACCCTCCGTGCCCTGCCGGTGGCGCTGTGTGGTGCAGTACCCTCCGTGCCCTGCCGGTGGCGCTGTGTGGTGGCGCTGTGTGGTGCAGTACCCTCCGTGTCCTGCCGGTGGCGCTGTGTGGTGCAGTACCCTCCGTGCCCTGCCGGTGGCGCTGTGTGGTGCAGTACCCTCCGTGCCCTCTCGGTGGCGCTGTGTGGTGCAGTACCCTCCGTGCCCTCTCGGTGGCGCTGTGTGGTGCAGTACCCTCCGTGCCCTCTCGGTGGCGCTGTACCCTCCGTGCCCTCTCGGTGGTGCTGTGTGCTCGCGCTGTGTGGTGCAGTACCCTCCATGCCCTCCCGGTGGTGCTGTGTGGTGGCGCTGTGTGGTGCAGTAACCTCCGTGCCCTCTCGATGGCGCTGTGTGGTGCAGTAACCTCCGAGCCCTGCTGGTGGCGCTGTGTGGTGCAGTACCCTCCGTGTCCTGCCGGTGGCGCTGTGTGGTGCAGTACCCTCCGTGCCCTGCCGGTGGCGCTGTGTGGTGCAGTACCCTCCGTGCCCTGCCGGTGGCGCTGTGTGGTGGCGCTGTGTGGTGCAGTACCCTCCGTGTCCTGCCGGTGGCGCTGTGTGGTGCAGTACCCTCCGTGCCCTGCCGGTGGCGCTGTGTGGTGCAGTACCGTTCGTGCCCTGCCGGTGGCGCTGTACCCTCCGTGCCCTGCCGGTGGCGCTGTGTGGTGGCGCTGTGTGGTGCAGTACCCTCCGTGTCCTGCCGGTGGCGCTGTGTGGTGCAGTACCCTCCGTGCCCTGCCGGTGGCGCTGTGTGGTGCAGTACCCTCCGTGCCCTCTCGGTGGCGCTGTGTGGTGCAGTACCCTCCGTGCCCTCTCGGTGGCGCTGTGTGGTGCAGTACCCTCCGTGCCCTCTCGGTGGCGCTGTACCCTCCGTGCCCTCTCGGTGGTGCTGTGTGCTCGCGCTGTGTGGTGCAGTACCCTCCGTGCCCTCCCGGTGGTGCTGTGTGGTGGCGCTGTGTGGTGCAGTAACCTCCGTGCCCTCTCGATGGCGCTGTGTGGTGCAGTAACCTCCGAGCCCTGCTGGTGGCGCTGTGTGGTGCAGTACCCTCCGTGCCTTGCCGGTGGCGCTGTGTGGTGCAGTACCCTCCGTGCCCTGCCAGTGGCGCTGTGTGGTGCAGTACCCTCCGTGCCCTGCCGGTGGCGCTGTGTGGTGGCGCTGTGTGGTGCAGTACCCTCCGTGCCCTGCCGGTGGCGCTGTGTGGTGCAGTACCCTCCGTGCCCTCTCGGTGGCGCTGTGTGGTGCAGTACCCTCCGTGCCCTCTCGGTGGCGCTGTGTGGTGCAGTACCCTCCGTGCCCTCTTGGTGGCACTGTACCCTCCGTGCCCTCTCGGTGGTGCTGTGTGCTCGCGCTGTGTGGTGCAGTACCCTCCGTGCCCTCCCGGTGGTGCTGTGTGGTGGCGCTGTGTGGTGCAGTAACCTCCGTGCCCTCTCGATGGCGCTGTGTGGTGCAGTAACCTCCGAGCCCTGCTGGTGGCGCTGTGTGGTGCAGTACCCTCCGTGCCTTGCCGGTGGCGCTGTGTGGTGCAGTACCCTCCGTGTCCTGCCGGTGGCGCTGTGTGGTGCAGTACCCTCCGTGCCCTGCCGGTGGCGCTGTGTGGTGCAGTACCCTCCGTGCCCCGCCGGTGGCGCTGTGTGGTGCAGTACTCTCCGTGCCCTGCCGGTGGCGCTGTGTGGTGCAATACCCTCCTTGCCCTGCCGGTGGCGCTGTGTGGTGCAGTACCCTCCGTGCCCTCCCGGTGGCGCTGTGTGGTGCAGTACCCTCCGTGCCCTCCCAGTGGCGCTGTGTGGTGCAGTACCCTACGTGCCCTTCCGGTGGCACTGTGTGGTGGAGCTGTGTGGTGCAGTACCTTTCGCGCCCTCTCCATGGCGCTCTCGCTTTCCCAGCCATACGCGTGTGTTCTGGAGTGAGGGTTTCCGTAGAGGTTCACCTGATATGGCAACATGGCATCCAACACCCGAGGGTCCTGACAACGCACAACATGAGAACACACAACACTTCAGGGTCCTGACAACGCACAACATGAGAACACACAACACTTCAGGGTCCTGACAATGCCCAACATGAGAACACACAACACTCAAGGGTCCTGACAACGCACAACATGAGAACGCACAACACTTCAGGGTCCTGACAACGCACAACATGAGAACGCACAACACCGAGGGTCCTGACAACAGACGCACAACATGAGAAGACACAACACTTCAGGGTCCTGACAACGCACAACATGAGAACGCACAACACCGAGGGTCCTGACAACAGACGCACAACATGAGAAGACACAACACCCGAGGGTCCTGACAACGCACAACAGACACACAACATGAGAACACACAACACCCGAGCGTCCTGACAACGCACAACATGAGAACACACAACACTCAAGGGTCCTGACAACGGACAACAGACACACAACATGAGAACACACAACACCGAGGGTCCTGACAACGGACAACAGACGCACAACATGAGAACACACAACACCGAGGGTCCTGACAACGGACAACAGACACACAACATGAGAAGACACAACACCCAAGGGTCCTGACAACACACAACATGAGAACACACAACACCCAAGGGTCCTGACAACACAACATGAGAAGACACAACACCCAAGGGTCCTGACAACACACAACATAAGACACAACACCCAAGGGTCCTGACAACACACAACATGAGAAGACACAACACCCAAGGGTCCTGACAACACACAACATAAGACACAACACCCAAGGGTCCTGACAACACACAACATAAGACACAACACCCAAGGGTCCTGACAACACACAACATGAGAACACACAACACCTGAGGGTCCTGACAACACACAACATAAGACACAACACCCAAGGGTCCTGACAACACACAACATGAGAACACACAACACCGAGGGTCCTGACAACACACAATATGAGAACACACAACACCCGAGGGTCCTGACAACGCACAACATGAGAACACACAACACCTGAGGGTCCTGACAACGCAAAATATGAGAACACACAACATCTGAGGGTCCTGACGACGGACAACAGACGCACAACATGAGAACACACAACATCCAAGGGTCCTGACAATGCACAACATGAGAACACACAACACCCGAGGGTCCTGGCAACGCACAACATGACAACACACAACACCTGAGGGTCCTGACAACGGACAACATGAGAACACATAACAGACGCACAACATGAGAACACACAACACCCGAGGGTCCTGACAATGTACAACATGAGAACACACAACACTCAAGGGTCCTGACAACGCACAACAGACGCACAACATGAGAACACACGACACCTAAGGGTCCTAACAACGCACGCACAACATGAGAACATACGACAACCGAGGGTCCTGACAGCGCTCAACATGAGAACACACAACACTCGAGGGTCCTGACAATGCCCAACATGAGAACACACAACAAGCAAGGGTCCTGACAATGCACAACAGACGCACAACATGAGAACATATGACACCCGAGGGTCCTGACAACGCATAACATAAGAGCACACAACACCCAAGGGTCCTGACAACACACAACAGACACACCAAATGAGAACACAAAACACCGAGGGTCCGGACAATGCACAACACAAGAACACGCAACACCTGAGGGTACTGACAACGCACAACATGAGAACACATAACAGAACATAGTAGTAGTAGCAGTAGCAGCAGCAGTAGTAGTAGTAGTACTAGTGGCAGTACCAGTAGCAGCAGCAGCAGCAGCAGTAGTACTAGTAGCAGTAGCAGTTGAAGTAGCAGCAGCAGCAGTAGCAGTAGTAGCAGTATCAGCAGTAGCAGTAGCAGCAGCAGTAGTAGTAGTAGTAGTACTAGTAGCAGTAGCAGTTGCAGTAGCAGCAGCAGCAGTAGCAGTAGTAGCAGTATCAGCAGTAGCAGTAGCAGCAGCAGTAGTAGTAGTAGTAGTACTAGTGGCAGTAGCAGTAGCAGCAGCAGCAGTAGCAGTAGCAGCAGTAGCAGTAGCAACAGCAAGGGAATTTTTGGGGGGCACATTAACATAAGAAGTGTTGTACAAAAAACAGAGCAAACTCAGCTGCTTTTGTCTGATTCTAATCTTGACTATCTTTGCATATCAGAAACTTGGCTAACACCAACAACACCCTCTACTGTGTATAATGTCCCAGGGTTTAGGATATATAGAAAGGACAGAACAAGTGGAAGGAAGGGGGGGTGTAATGATTTATGTAAGGGAAAACATTAAGAGTGAAGAACTTACCCTCCCTATAAATGCCCTTGAATGCACAGGAATCAAAATTATATTATCCCCAGAAATGTCCTTTCACATAATTGTAGTATATCGCCCCCCAACAGCTAAAGATACCTTTTTCAGTTCATTATCAGATATTCTCAAACAATTCAGTTCTAAAGAATTAATTATAATGGGTGATTTTAATTTGGACTGGCTGAATAAGACACGCAGAAAGAAACTTAAGGACATCACAAATAGCTATCATATGA
This sequence comes from Odontamblyopus rebecca, assembly GCA_030686955.1. Classification (NCBI taxonomy): domain Eukaryota; kingdom Metazoa; phylum Chordata; class Actinopteri; order Gobiiformes; family Gobiidae; genus Odontamblyopus; species Odontamblyopus rebecca. The sequence continues at coordinate 482,197 of CM060663.1, read as the reverse complement.
CACAAATGATGACTCGCCCCACCAGGATAACAAGCTCCTCCAAAACCCTACTTGACTTAATTTTTACAACTAAACCAGAACGTATCACAAGAACCTATAACCTACTAACAGGCTTATCAGACCATAATATGACGCTGATCGTACGGAAATTGTCAAAACTTAGATACACGGACAAATTAACTGCACAAAGCCAAAACTCTTTGCCATATATACCCCAAAAAAAATCAACAATCTTTAGAAAATGAGCTAAAAAATATTCCATGGAACAATATAGTTAACTGGGAAAACACCGATCAGGCCTGTGATGAAATGATGATGACAATCAAACAAATTGTTACTAAACATTCTATTTCGCAGCAACGCAAGCAAAACGCAAAAGCGAAGGTGCCATGGATAACTGGGACAATCTGGTCCATGATGAAAAAAAGGGACTCAGCCCTTAAAAGAGCCATTAAAACAGGTTTAAACACTGATAGAAACATTTTTAAAAGCTTAAGAAATAAGGTTACAACACAACTTAGAAAGGCTAAAGCTGATTTTTACCTAGAAATAATAAAAGCCGCAAAAGGGAACATTAGACAACTTTGGAAAAGCATCAATAAAATCACAGGAAGTGGACAAACAAGAAAGGAAACTATAACCATAAATGGAAATGGAAATTCAGTATCTGACAGTCTTGAAATTGGAAACTATCTTAATGATCATTTCATCCAGTCTGTGCAATTGCTAAGTGAGAAATTTCCTAAACAAATGTATAATGAAGCTGTGGCCACCAAACAGGCAAACAATCAGAATGAGTTGATTCTGGAACTAACAAACGAATCAAAAGTAAACAAAATTATCTCCTCATTATCAGGTTCACGGTCAAAGGATATACACAGATTAGATACAGTATTTTTAAAAACACACAAAGAAATGTTTTCTGCCCCAATAACAAGACTGATAAATAAATCAATAGCTGAAAACACTTTTCCTAGAGCTTTGAAAACAGCCATCGTCACCCCTATACATAAAGCAGGAGATAAGCAAGATGTCAATAACTACAGGCCAATCAGTATCATCCCTGTGATCTCAAAGACACTTGAAAAAGTGGTGGTTGAGCAAATTACTCAACATCTGGAAGCTGAAGACCTACTTCATCCTATGCAGTTCGGTTTTCGAACAAACCACTCAACAGAAACTGCCTGCTGCCTACTTATTGAGACAATAAAATCAAATCTCGACAATGGAGGGGTTGTGGGAGCAATCTTTTTAGATCTTAGCAAGGCATTTGACACGGTTAGCCATCCGAAACTTCTGTCAAAATTAACTAAATATAATTTGTCTGTGAACATCCTGGCCTGGCTCAAGTCATATTAGTCAGACCGCTCACAATGCGTCAGAATCAATAACTCGATATCTGGTATTGTTTCTTCCCAGATTGGACTGCCACAAGGCTCCAGTATCGGTCCACTTCTGTTCTCCCTATATATAAACGAGCTGCCATCTGTGTGCGAGGATGTAAATATCCAAATGTACGCAGATGATACGGTCGTTTATACATGGGGGAAAGATACAGAACAAGTAGCTACAAAACTCATAGTGGCCATGGAGAAAGTAGCAAAATGGCTGCAGGATTCATCCCTCACACTGAATGTAAAGAAAACAGCGGCAATGTATTTTTTTAATAAGAGCAAAATGTCATCTTTTCCAAATGTCACTGTAAACGGAGAAGTGATACAGAACGTTAGAGTATCGCTACTTGGGCATCACTTTAGATTCCACTCTCACCTTTAAAAAACATATTAAGCAAATGTGCCACAGTCTCAAATACAATATAAAAACCTTTAAGACTCAGAAATTCATTAACAACAGCGGCATCTCAGACATTTTTAATGCACTGATTATGTCACGTTTTTATTCCTGTATAACATGTTGGTCTCAGGCAAAACTGTCCTGAGGCCACTAGAATCATTATACAAGCCATAAAAACTCTGGACAAGAAGCCACGACAATATCACCACTGCCGTGTCTTACACAAATATAAACTACTAAACTTTGGGAATATACAAAGATTAGCGTCAGTCAAAATGGTCGACAGAATTCTGAATAACACTGCACCGGCACCTCTTAAGCACTTTGTACAACTCACATCAACAGTGACTTCCAGAGCCACACTCCAGCAGGGGCCAGTGTTTTATAACAAAAAGAAAAACCTCATTTGCACAATCAGCATTTTCTTATAACGCAATAAAAGAGTGGAATAATCTTCCAACTGAATTTAAAAATCTAACAAACTACTCAACATTTACAGTAGAAGTGAAACAGTGGCTGTGGAGCAGTCAGGCATGTGAACACTGAACAAAGCACCTCCTGATGTTTCATTACATTCTATGTAAATATTATAGCAAATATATAATTGTTGATGTAAAACTGTAACTTTAGTATGTGTAACATTCTTAACCTTTTACCGCTGAATGAAATAGGACTGAAATGTTGTATAATGGACAGCAGCGAGTGCGAATGTGTTAAAAATTTCAATCCAATGCTAAGGTATGAATGAGATGCCGTGTTTGTGAGAGTGTTTGTGTCAGACTGGTGCTATGAAATACTGCTCTCATTGTTTAGCTTAAATGATGTATTATTTACTCCTGTAAATTAGGGACTGCAGACGGAAACTAGGTATCTAGCTATAATCTGGTGCAGAACATCTGTTTTTTTAAACTTAATGTATCTGTACATTGTCCCTTCAAATAAAGACTAAACTAAACTAGCAGTAGTAGTAGCAGTAGTAGTAGTAGCAGTAGTAGCAGTAGCAGTAGCAGTAGCAGTAGCAGTAGTAGCAGTAGCAGTAGTAATAATAACAGTAATAGCAATAATAACAATGTAATAACAATAATAGCAATGTAACAATAGCAATATGTAACAGTAGTAATAATAATAACAATAGTAATAGTAATAATAATAACAATAATAACAATAATAACAATAACAATAACAGTAGTAACAGTAATAACAGTAATGGCAATGTAATAATAGTAATAACAGTAATAATAATAGTAATAGCAATAGTAGTAATGTAGCAACAATTAGTAATATGTAACAGTATGATAATAGTAGTTATAGTAATAGTAATGTGATATGATAATAATAGTAATAATGGTAACAATAATAGTAATAGCAATGTAATGTGGCAGTATAATAATATATAGCAACAGCAACAACAGTAGCAACAACAGTAACAATAATAGTAATGTAATAGTAACAGTAACAGTAATAGTAGTAATATATAGTATATAATAGTATATAACAATAGTATAATAGTAGTGATAGTAGCAACAACAGTAGTAGTAACAGTAACAACAACAGCAACAGTGGTATGTGTATTAACGGTAGCAGTGGTATGCAGTATGATAATGGTAGTAGCAATAACAACAGTAGTAATAATAGTAATGTAACGGCAACGGTAACAGTAATGTAATGTAGCAGTGATAGCAATAGCAATGTGGCAGTGGTATGGTAATGGCAGTGGTAGCGGTAGCAGTATAGTAATGTAGCGATAATGGTAACAATGGTAGTAGTATGATAGCAGTAACAGTGGTAGTAATAACAGTAGTAGTAGCAATGGTAGCAGTAGCAGTAGCAGTAGCAGTAGTAGTAGTAGCAGTAGTAGTAGTAGTAGCAATAGTAGTAGTAGCAGTAGCAGTAGCAGTAGCAGTAGCAGCAGTAGCAGTAGCAGTAGCAGTAGCAGCAGCAGCAGCAGCAGCAGTAGCAGTAGCAGCAGCAGTAGTAGCAGTAGTAGCAGTAGCAGTAGTAGCAGTAGCAGTCGTAGCAGTAGTAGTAGTAGTAGTAGTAGCAGCAGTAGCAGTATCAGTATCAGTAGTAGTAGTAGTAGCAGTAGCAGTATCAGTATCAGTAGCAGTAGCAGTAGCAGCAGTAGCAGTAGCAGTAGCAGTAGCAGTAGTAGTTGTACCATGGGGGTGGTGGCCTGGAAGTCCATGTAAAGCGGTCGTGGTTCTTCTTTCTTCAGCTCCTGCTTCTGGATCAGCTCTGGAAAACATGAAAATTGAAAGGGTTAGACCTGGTTTAGTCCTGGTTTAGTCCTGGTTTAGTCCTGGTTCAGTCCTGGTTCAGTCCTGGTTCAGTCCTGGTTCAGTCCTGGTTTAGCCCTGGTTCAGCCCTGGTTCAGCCCTGGTTCAGCCCTGGTTCAGCCCTGGTTCAGTCCTGGTTCAGACCTGGTTTAGACCTGGTTTAGACCTGGTTCAGTCCTGGTTCAGTCCTGGTTCAGTCCTGGTTCAGTCCTGGTTCAGACCTGGTTCAGACCTGGTTTAGACCTGGTTTAGTCCTGGTTCAGTCCTGGTTCAGACCTGGTTTAGTCCTGGTTTAGACCTGGTTTAGACCTGGTTTAGACCTGGTTTAGACCTGGTTTAGACCTGGTTTAGTCCTGGTTTAGTCGTGTTTCAGTCCTGTTTCAGTCCTGTTTCAGTCCTGTTTCAGTCCTGTTTCAGTCCTGGTTTAGTCCTGGTTCAGTCCTGGTTCAGTCCTGGTTCAGCCCTGGTTCAGTCCTGGTTTAGTCCTGGTTTAGTCCTGGTTTAGTCCTGTTTCAGTCCTGTTTTAGTCCTGGTTCAGTCCTGGTTCAGTCCTGGTTTAGACCTGGTTTAGACCTGGTTTAGTTCTGGTTTAATCCTGTTTCTGTCCTGGTTTAGTCCTGGTTCAGCCCTGGTTTAGTCCTGTTTCAGTCCTGGTTTAGTCCTGGTTTAGTCCTGGTTTAGTCCTGGTTTAGTCCTGGTTTAGTCCTGGTTCAGTCCTGGTTTAGACCTGGTTTAGACCTGGTTTAGTCCTGGTTTAGTCCTGGTTTAGTCCTGGTTTAGTCTTGGTTCAGTCCTGGTTCAGTCCTGGTTCAGCCCTGGTTTAGTCTTGGTTCAATCCTGGTTTAGTCTTCGTTCAGTCCTGGTTTATTCCTGGTCTGGTCCTGGTCTGGTCCTGGTACCTTTGGGTCTGGTCCTGGTCTGCTCCTGGTCCTGGTCTGGTCCCTTTGGGTCTGGTCCTGGTCTGGTCCTGGTCTGGTCCTGGTACCTTTGGGTCTGGTCCTGGTTTAGTCCTGGTTTAGTCCTGGTTTAGTCCTGGTTTAGTCCTGGTTCAGTCCTGGTTTAGTCCTGGTTCAGTCCTGGTTCAGTCCTGGTTTAGACCTGGTTTAGACCTGGTTTAGACCTGGTTTAGTTCTGGTTTAATCCTGTTTCAGTCCTGGTTTAGTCCTGGTTCAGCCCTGGTTTAGTCCTGTTTCAGTCCTGTTTCAGTCCTGGTTTAGTCCTGGTTTAGTCCTGGTTCAGTCCTGGTTTAGACCTGGTTTAGACCTGGTTTAGTCCTGGTTTAGTCCTGGTTTAGTCCTGGTTTAGTCTTGGTTCAGTCCTGGTTCAGTCCTGGTTCAGCCCTGGTTTAGTCTTGGTTCAGTCCTGGTTTAGTCTTCGTTCAGTCCTGGTTTATTCCTGGTCTGGTCCTGGTACCTTTGGGTCTGGTCCTGGTCTGCTCCTGGTCCTGGTCTGGTCCCTTTGGGTCTGGTCCTGGTCTGGTCCTGGTCTGGTCCTGGTACCTTTGGGTCTGGTCCTGGTCTGCTCCTGGTCCTGGTCTGGTCCCTTTGGGTCTGGTCCTGGTCTGGTCCTGGTCTGGTCACTTTGGGTCTGGTCCCTTTGGGTCTGGTCCTGGTACCTTTGTGTCTGGTCCTGGTCTGGTCCTGGTCTGGTCCCTTTGGGTCTGGTCCTGGTCTGGTCACTTTGGGTCTGGTCCCTTTGGGTCTGGTCCTGGTCTGGTCCTGGTCTGGTCCTGGTCCTGGTCTGGTCCCTTTGGGTCTGGTCCTGGTCTGGTCCTGGTCTGGTACCTTTGGGTCTGGTCCCGGTGCTGGCCGCGCGCACGCGGGTCAGGCTCGCGGGGAGCCACGAGGGCTTGAGCAGGCGCGAGGACAGCATCCCGCAGTGACGTCACACAGGTGAGAGTCCGAGGAGAGACCGGGACCGTCCACTGGGTCCGGCTAAGACACCGCGGGTCCCAGGAAGCTCAGGTCTCAGGTCTGGGCTCAGGTCTCAGGTCTCAGGTCTGGGCTCAGGTCTCAGGTCTCAGGTCTCAGGTCTAGACTCTAGACTCTGGTCTCTGGTCTCTGGTCTGGACCGGAGCTCAGTCCCGTGTCTCGAGTCTCGAGTCTCGGGCGGAAAACAACAAAGCCCTAAGCTGGAACTTCACAATAAGAGCTGTGACGTAAATGAAATAAATAAAACAAACAGGATCTGGAACATTCTGAGGGTCTTTCGTCCTGAAATACCCTTAGAATGTTCCAGAACACTCACGCGTGCCAATATTTACATTAATGCTGTTGCGTGGGTCCGAAACAGCGGTTAAACCCGCACAAACCCGCGCAGATTCTCCTGAAGGTGAGCGCTCTGGCTGCGGCCTTTTATTCTGAAAGAGCGCACTGTGCGGTTTCCTTTGGACGCACGGTGACGTCAGCACGCTGCATGTTGTGCCACAAGTGAAACAGCGTGGAACAAAGGGAGCTGATATAAGTTCAGAATTGTCACGATGACAAGGGAGAAGTTTAAATAAAGAAATGCACTTTTAAAACGTATAAAATATCATATTTACAGGGATATCCTTCAGACATTCGTCCAAATGTGATTAGAGAGAAGTTTAATTTATAACTAATGTAATTATAACTAATGTTACTATAAGTAATATTATTATTATTAGTAGTAGTAGTAGCAGTAGTAGTAGTACTACTACTAGTAGTAGTAGTACTAGTAGTTGTAGTAGTAGTAGTAGTAGCAGTAGTAGTAGTAGTAGTAGTAGTAGTAGTAGTAGTAGTAGTAGTAGTAGTAGTAGTAGTAGTTGTAGTAGCAGTAGTAGCAGTAGAACTAGTAGTAGTAGTAGTAGTAGTACTGCCAGTAGTAGAAGTAGTAGTTGTAGTAGTAGTAGTAGTAGTAGTTGTAGTAGCAGTAGTAGTAGTAGTAGTAGTAGTAGTAGTAGTAGTTGTAGTAGCAGTAGTAGAAGTAGTAGTTGTAGTAATAATAATAATTATAGTAGCAATAATAATAATAATAATAGTATTACTAGTAGTAATAAGTAATAATAATAGTAGTAGTTGTAGTAGCAGTAGTAGTAGTAGTAGTAGTATTACTAGTAGTAGTAGTAGTAGTTGTAGTAGCAGTAGTAGCAGTAGTAGAAGTAGCAGTTGTAGTAGTAGTAGTATTACTAGTAGTAGTAGTAGTAGAAGTAGTAGTTGTAGTAGTAGTAGTTGTAGTAGCAGTAGTAGTAGTAATAGTAATAGTAGTATTACTAGTAGTAGTAGTAGTAGTTGTAGTAGCAGTAGTAGCAGTAGTAGAAGTAGTAGTTGTAGTAGTAGTAGTAGTATTACTAGTAGTAGTAGTAGTATTACTAGTAGTAGTAGTAGTCGTTGTAGTAGCAGTAGTAGAAGTAGTAGTTGTAGTAGTAGTAGTTGTAGTAGTAGTAGTATTACTAGTAGTAGTAGTAGTAGAAGTAGTAGTAGTAGTAGTAGTTGTAGTAGCAGTAGTAGTAGTAGTAGTATTACTAGTAGTAGTAGTAGTAGTTGTAGTAGCAGTAGTAGCAGTAGTAGAAGTAGTAGTTGTAGTAGTAGTAGTTGTAGTAGTAGTAGCAGTATTACTAGTAGTAGTAGTAGTAGAAGAAGTAGTAGTTGTAGTAGCAGTAGTAGTAGTAGTAGTAGTAGTAGTATTACTAGTAGTAGTAGTTGTAGTAGCAGTAGTAGCAGTAATAGAAGTAGTAGTTGTAGTAGTATTACTAGTAGTAGTAGTAGTAGAAGTAGTAGTAGTAGTATTACTAGTAGTATTAGTAGTAGAAGTAGTAGTAGTAGTATTACTAGTAGTAGTAGTACTACTGGTCTGGTCCCGTGCAGCCAGGACCAGACCAGGACAGGTTTGTGACAGTTATACGCAGGCGCAGGGCTAAGACTAGGACTGCAGGAGACCAGGGACACAGGGCTGAGAGTAGGACTGCAGGAGACCAGGGACACAGGGCTGAGAGTAGGACTGCAGGAGACCAGGGACACAGGGCTGAGAGTAGGACTGCAGGAGACCAGGGACACAGGGCTGAGAGTAGGACTGCAGGAGACCAGGGACACAGGGCTGAGAGTAGGACTGCAGGAGACCAGTAGGGAGCTTCCCGTCCAGAACAGGTTCGCCCCCCTGAGCTGGACGCAGGACACACTAGTCATAGGGAGCTCCATAGTCAGGGACGTGGAACTGCCTGCAGCTTCCACACGGTGTTACCCTGGAGCCAGACTGGGCGACATCGAGGGGAATCTGAGGCTTTTAAAGAGAAGTAAGAACAGGTACCGCCGGATCGTTATACACGCGGGGGGTAACGATACTCGGCGCGGTCAGTCAGAGGTGGTGAAGTTGCAGATAGCGGCAGTTTGTGATTTGGCTAAGTCGATGTCGGAGTCCATGTACTTCTCTGGCCCCTTCCAAATTATGCCAATTGTGAAATGTTCAGCCGCTTTTCAGCCGTCAACCAGTGGTTGTCCAATTGGTGCCCGCAGAATGGTGTCGTCTTCATAGACACTGGAGGGCATTTGAGGGGAAGCCCAGGCTTATACGTAGCAACGGCATCCATCCCATAGCGGCTGGCTCCTCCCTGTTAGCTCAGAATATGATGGCTAGCCTTAGATGACCATCAGGTAAGACTAGCACACAGAATAGCTCAGGGAGTGTCAGTGACTCTAGGGAGCAGAGTAGACTAGTGAGGCACTGCTCTGTTAGCGAGAACAGCTCCAAACAGGCTGAGACTGTGTGTGCCCCACGTACAGGGGCCTCCTCTGAGCCACCCTGCATGAACAATTCTCCCAGACTGGCTGAGGCTGTGTATGTCCCACGCACAAAAAGCACAAATAAAACACAGCTAAACCCTGATAGGAAAGGTATCAGATCTCATAACTTAATAAAAATAAATACATGTGTCGCAAATAAACAAAATGATAAGTGTGTAAAATGTGGACTGCTAAACATCAGGTCCCTCTCCTCTAAATCTTTTAATAAATGAATTAATTGGCGACTTTAATATTGATCTTCTAGCTCTAACTGAAACATGGCTTCAGGAAAATGATTATGTTAGACTAAACGAATCTACACCTCCAAGTCACGTGAACTTTCAAAGTGCCAGGAGCACAGGTGGAGGTGGCGGTGTGGCCGTCATTTCTCACTCCAGCCTAATTCTCAGCCTCAAATCTAATTATACATTCCGCTCCTTTGAAAGCCTCGCACTATCTATTACGTGCACCAACTGGAAAGACCAAAAAGCTGTTATATTCATAACAATCTACCGACCTCCTGGTCCATATGCCGAGTTTCTGACAGAGTTTTCTGACTTTATTTCAAGTTTAGTTTTGGAATGGGAAAGGATTGTTATAGTTGGAGATTTCAACATTCATGTTGATAACAGCAGTGAGCCTCAGCAGTGCTTTTGGTGCTCTCCTGGATGGGGTCGGTTTTACCCAGAGTGTGAACAAGCCGACTCACTGTCACAATCACACTCTTGACCTCGTCCTAACTTATGGTATTGAGATTAATGATTTAACTCTTCTTCCTCAAAACCCTATACTCTCTGACCATTTTTTAATTACCTTTCAGTTCATACTAAAAGACTATCCAGCTCTGCAGGAGAAAACTATAATGAAAAGAACAAT